>PVKU01000051.1:0-138465 GCA_004027475.1 Anoura caudifer | reverse complement strand
TTTCAAATGCTATATATCACTTAATAATTGTTTTTCAAAATCCTTATATTTTTAAAAACACAGTAGTATCTTGTAGTATACCTGTAACCTAGTCCACAGAAAACCAGTGAACTATATAGTCCTCTGACTGGGAAGTTCTGCTCTAAGCTATAGGAAAAGAACAGCTGTCCAACTCAGATAATCTGCTACTCAACTCCTTTCAACAGCCTAGTTGAGAAAAATAGTATTTCTAGAGAACTGAATTGTCCGGAGACTTCATGTTTTGTTCTTACTTTGGAATAAACCATTTAAAAGACAATACACTTTGTGTTTTGAATGTTTTGTTCCTCCATTACAAACACCAAATTACGTACATTTTGAAGCTACACTTCACATTTTCTTTATGTATATGTGTGCATTTATTTTTAATCCTCACCCAAGGTTGTGTTTATCGATCTGAGAGAGAGACATCGATCAGCTGCCTCCTATACACACTAACCAGGGATCGAACGCACAACCTAGGAGCGTGCCCTGACTGCGAACTGGACCTGCAGCATTGTGGTGTGTGGGACAACTCTGCAAACAACTGAGACCACCTGGCCAGGGCTACACTTCACATTTGCTTAAAGACAACTTTAAGATTTAAATGATTACCACAGTTACTACAGAAATGTTATTAAAAACATTAACTTATATGAAATGTTCAAAGCTCTGTTTCCTTGATGTAAAACTTTCTCCACAAGGATCTTGAAAATACATAAAGTATCATATTTTCTTTTATGTCCTAGCCAGCAAAAAGCTTAAAAATTTATTTAAAACTGAACTAAATAAATTATGCTTGCCTTTATATTTATAGCCTAAAGATCTCTACTCTTTAAGTATTTTTAAGGTTTAATTTTTTTTCAATATTAAATCTTTGCTACATTCTAGACTTCACTTTGGTATAAATAAACATCTTCAGTATAGAAATTTTACTTTCTTTAACAAAACCAATATATCTTTTTTAAAGCATTCTATTCATTCTACCCTTGCCTCATCCCATTCATGCCAATTTTTGTGTTATTTGTTTTTGATTGTGAGGTCTGTCTGTCACTAAGGTTCAACAACACGCATCTGTGTATTTAGCCTTCACACTAACTTAAAGTACTTTGAAAAGAGCACTAGAAAAAGTAGTGCAATTTCACTGTGAATTATAAAATAAAACCGGTGGAAATAATTATTTTTACATCACCAGTCAACCTTAAGGATTAGAAAGTGTGATTTGAGAATTTAAAACTGTCATACAGAAAAATGGCAAAATCTTAAAATTACAAATTTATCTCTAACAAAGCTAAACCATTCAAAACAAGTCCAAATCAGTAATTAGAACATTTGCTAACTGGGCTGTATTCTGTTAGGCCCTGTCTGAAAATCAAGACACCTCTCTACAGAAGGGAAATCCTCAGTTCTTACGCTAGATAGTATTTTATTATTTATCTTTACCCAGGCTCCCTCTACTGACAGGAAAGCAAAACAGGTGATAAAATTATATGGGCAAATTTCATCAACAAAAGAAAAGGAATCCATTTTTTAAATACTCCAAAATCAACATTTTAGATAAAAGTAGACTATAAACTGACTTTACTACAGATCCAAGAAGAAAAAACCATTGTCAACTGACAACTCAAATGACACTCAAATTTTGTATGTGCCACATAACATTTCAACACACTACTTTTCAATGTTAATGCTTATCAGATGCAAGGAAGATGAAAATTTGAAAATTCACTTTAAATACTGTTAATAATTTATCAGTAAGAAAATGTTTACCTGTATCTGTTCTGGGGTCCATTGGTCTAGGTTAACTGACTTGACCCTGGATATATGAACCCCAAGATTTCTATGGATTCCAGCGCATCTGATGCAAATAAACACACCAATATTCCAGGAAGCCCATCGGGGACCTAATTAAGGAAAAGAAACAAAGAAAAGCAAATATTAAAAACTAAAATAATGATCATGATAGCACATGTACATTATTGTTTTTTAATACAATTATAATAGAGGCTTACAAATTTTATATGCTCAAATTTTCAAATGGCACCAGCAGCAGACTGCTAAGAAGGCATGTGTCCTGGTTGTACTGAAAGGTTATACATCAACCTCAAGAACCTTCATGAGTTTACTAATTATGGTTTCCTAGAAACCTACTCTGAAATCTAAGATTTTAAAACTAATTTATGAGTTTTTTCACTCCGTGTGTTTGAACCAGGAATAGTAATATCCCACAGTAAAAAGTTCTTTGCTTAAAAAATTACTAACAAATAAAAATCAAAGAGATTTTTAAAACTAAACCTCAGAAATTAGTAAGAAACAGACAGCCAATCTAATAA
Source organism: Anoura caudifer (assembly GCA_004027475.1). NCBI lineage: Eukaryota > Metazoa > Chordata > Mammalia > Chiroptera > Phyllostomidae > Anoura > Anoura caudifer. Next base: position 136,114 of record PVKU01000051.1, on the reverse strand, counting down.
AAAATGAGCAGAAAAACATGAGTGGGTAATTTACAGAAGAACTATATGACCAATTAACATATTAAAACATACAAACCTCACTGGTAATAAGGGAAAATACCCTTTAAAACTATTACAATTCCCAGTTTGCATTCAACATATTACAAAATTTTTAAAATTGGCTAATACTAAGTGTTGGCAAACATGAGAAACAACAAGGACTGGCTCTAGAAGCTTTATATCAGATTAATCTCCAATATAATCTGAGATTAAGAAATTTAATAAATGTATTGAGAGGTGGTACAAAATGTCAGTTCTTTGGGTCATGGACAAAAAAATTCTGAAAAGCACTGTAGAGAATTAACATAAATATACAATAACACAAGCCGCCTTAGCTGTACTATTCATCATGCCTTTTAATGTTTTTCTTGATAATTTTAAATGTTCTTATGATTATTTTCATATTGCTTGTATACTTAATGTAAAAAAATGGAAAAATATCTGAAAATTATGACAAATAGAGGCTTATCCTAACAGATCTGTATGAATCACTTGATTATAAAAATATATACAATAAGAGGAATCAATAAAAAAAAATCAACCCCTTCAGAGTTTAGGCTTCTGTTTTAAGCACATACTTTTTATCTAAAGGTCAGAGTCAGTCTACAAAGTAACACCGAAGCTAGTAATTACAATTCAGTAACACTAAATATATCCTCCCAAATGCCTTAGGAGATAGGTTACGCATACATAATTTGTGCTAAAATATCCTGCTGTTAAATTTAGAATGGCATCTATAAAGTGACAAACATCTGGCACGTGCTCTATTTAAATATTTGTTTAATTGCTAACAGTATCAAAATGAATTTGAGGCCAAAAGACTCTATATTGTCAACCTACTCTACTGTCTTTGAGCTGCATAAATTACACTGGACAAAATAACAGAGCAACAAGGTTTTCACCTGTCAAACTGACTTAAGATTGGCTGCCCTCATAACTTAAGACTCATATGAAATAATGTTGAAAGCTTTAAAGTGCTGCTTAAGTACGAGTTATTGTCACCTTAAGAAATTTTGAAAATCAAAATACAACACTTTTTCTTCTGTAGAGAAGTTTCTACATAAGTCTGTAAAACAAGTATATCTTAACTTTCCTCAAAAACAATTCCCAAAAAGGCAGTAAGTAAAGAGCATGACGGGAAAACAAAAGATTTTTCAAGGCATTCCAAGTGTGGCTTTATTTTTATTCTTAAACTAGAATGATCCCTGCAGAATATCTGCTAAGCACCATAGCAAATACAAATTGAGACTTTTCTTTATAGCACAGTTTTCCTGATGTAGCAAATGTTATAACTGAAGGAGTGGATTAAGTAGGAAGCATAATTTGTATACTGTAATAAGGACTGTCACTGCAGGTAAAGCTTAGTACCCAATACAGTAGTATTTTACGATAACCAAAGATAATACAGGGATTAAAATATATGAAAGCAGGTATAACAATGCTAGCAGAAATAGAAAAAATGGTTATATTACTATTCGGCAACAGCTAAAAACTAAATACAATTAAATGTTAGATGATGGTTCAGTTTTAAACAAGTTAAGGCTATAAAAAACATGTCCTTAATTCCTAAAAGAAAAAAAACTTTGCAATCACTTACTGACAACTTTAATCCTAATCACTTTTGACCAAATGAAATAATAATGTAATTTTGTCAATGCAACTTTCTCTCAAATATAACTATCATATCTTAACAATATATTTAGGAGCCCTCAATAATAACTGATATTATATATGTATTATCTACTCTAAAAAATTAACCTTGTAAATTGACCTAAAATTGCCTAGATAATAGCGGCTCAACATGGCAGCTGTTCAATTATTGGCATGAAATCCTCCCCTTTTCATTCATCCAATTATTCAGTTGAGTACTTACCAACTCTATGACAAGTAAATGCTGTTAAAAGACCATAAACACAGTTTCCAACTCAGGAGACAAAGCCAAGGACAAAGAGCAATTTAAAAAACAATTTGGTGAAATCTAGTCAAGTTCTAGATAAATAAACCCTTCCACCAACCAATCTATATTCTCATTCATTCTCTCTCTCTGTCTCTCTCTCTCGCGCGCGCGCGCACACACACGCACACTGCAGTACTTTAAACCACAAGTCACACGATGTATTCATTTAATCTCCACAAGTATTTATTTTTAGAAGAGAAAGATATAAGTGCATCACACGAAGGGTAAATATAATTTTGTTAAATTTTTACCAAAAACCAGTAGCATATATGTGTGCAGACACAAATACACACAGAATTGAGTCATGCTGTAACGTGTTTCCCTGGGTCATGGTCAAATAAGGCTGAAAAACACTATAAAGAAACTCACATACGTTTGCAAGAAGCCATATACGAGTATTTACAGCAGCATGGTTTCTAAAAATGATAGGAAATAAATGTTCACCAGTATGATTATCTCACCATTCAATGAAATATTACACAACAGTGAAAAGATAACAGGTGCACATATCTCCATCAGTAAACCTTAAATATAACATAGAATAATCAATGTCAGCATAAGGTGAGATATATATATATATATATATATATATATATATATAGAGAGAGAGAGAGAGAGAGAGAGAGAGAGAGAGAGCGCGCGTGCGTGCGCGGGCGCGCAAGCCCGAGCAATGAGGACCCCCAAGTAAGGAGACAGTGTTGGAAAGCACACAGGTCTCACAGAGGAGGCAAAGCCTGAACTGAAATCTAAAGACAGACTAGTAGGCAGTAGGCACAGAATATGTCAAGACACATTCTTGGCAAAGGTTAAAAAAGGTGCGGTATGGTAAGGGACTTTGGTATAGCTGAAGAGTAAAGTATGCAAGCGTGTCCAACCTGTGGCCTGCAGGCCATATGTGGCTCAGGATGGCTATGAATGTGGTCCAACACAAAAACATAAATTTACTTAAAACATTATGAGACCTTTTTGTGATTATGTATACAATGTATTTAATGTGTGGCCCAAGATACACACTATCATCAGGAGATGATAAAGAGGACGCCATATAATAAAAGGCCTCATATGGCAGGCTAACTGGCCTACCCTGGCTCCCATGGAGAAGGTGCCTAATACCTCTTCGAAGTTCATCATGGCTCTCCCACTCACACACTATGACTACACATGCCCTTCTTGCCTTCATGCCTTTCCATCTGTTGCTCTCTCTGTCCCAAATGTTGCTTTCTTAGGTCTTCGCACGCCTAGCTCACTCCATCCCATATGCCTCAATCCATGCTGCCTGCTCACGAAGGGCTTTGCCATGACTACTAGCTAAGAGTTGCCTTCCCCCTTACTCTCCATCATTTATAACACATACAACAATCTATGTTAAAGTTCACGTAAAAATCTACGGGGATATTATGAAAACACAGATTCTAATTCTATAACCCTAATTCTGCATTCCTAACAAGCTACCAATGTGTGCCCAGCTGCCACCATAGACTGAATTTTAAATAGCAAAATTCTAGATTATTCCCGACAAGATGTTCAACTCAAACATTCAGCATATTTCCTGATCTGCTTTCATTATTCTTATTGAATATGTGCTTTAAACTGTGTAAATTTGTTAAAACATACTAGGGATCAGATCTGCTGAGTGGAAAAATCAAAGTATATTTAGAATTCAAATATTGGGGGTTTTGAGTTATCCATATCACTACATCATTTAAAACAAAAAAAAAGCTAAGGTCAACTAAACTAATATTAATAATCTCATAACCACAGTCACAATCACACTAAAACAAAACTCCAGTAACAGATGTGCTCACTAATGTTATTAGCACTTTGACTCATACCCATCATCAGTGAACACTTAAGGAATACTAACAATACAAACACACCAGGTTAAAGAACTGATAAATGCGGCAACAGTAGGAATGGAAATGAACAAATGTGAGAATCACCAGGAAGAAATGACAGGACTTAGAGACTGGGAAACACAGTGGTAAGAGAGAAGGTAGAGAACAAGATGGCTGGCACTTCCGCTTTAAATCTGGGATTTAAAGCATAAAGGTACTTGTTGTGTCAGAAAACTTTGCAGGAAATCTGTTGAATGCCTTACACATCAAGATGAAAATGTCCATCAAGCAATTAGCAATATAGAGCTAAATTTCAAACTGAAGATATATACATGAGCACTGTCTTCAAGAGAAAAGTTACAGCCCCAAGAAGAGCAAAAAAAAAGCAGAATACTAAGTCTTACAGAGAAAATGAAAAGTAGCACAAAATCACAGACTACAGGAGTTCTAAGATGGTCAACAGTATCAAAAACTTCAGAGAAGTCAAGAAGAATAGGGCTAGAACAGGACAGAAAAACTGGATGAGTGAACAGAGAGGTCACTGATAACCTCACAAAGGTTAGGCAGGGAGGGAGGGAGGGAAGGAATTCACCCATTCTGAATTCCATTACCAAATTAAACTTTTACCATTTCAGTCTCCAATTCCAAACCTTTAACACAGCTTTCTATTTTCTTCTATTTTGCTTTCATGACCATCTATAATTCTGATCCTTCTTAAATCAGTTTTATTTTGCCCTACTCCAACTACACACTCAGGAAGCCAATGAGAACAGACTCATTGCTTTTCCTTGACTACAACTCAATTATCTTATCCTGAAACTTTCCTGCACACCATTTCCCTTGCCTAGAATGTTCTGCTCAGGACCATATAAATCCTGCCTCATCCTCAAAGCCTAGAGTCCCATATTCTCCATAAAGCCTTTCCTTATAACTCCATCCTTCTAGTCTCCTTCCTATAAATGTCATTACAGCTTGTCTCACACAAGAGACACCTGCTATTTTTTTCATACAAATTAAAAAATTAGTCATGTCTACTAAAGCAGACAGTACATTTCTCACTGGGCAGGCTGCTATATGGCCTTCCGTATCACCTACAGCAAGGGAACAGGCAGTATAATAAAAAAGCAATCTGCTAAATCTGATGACTTACTCAAATACACAGGTTCTTTGATACCTGGAACAATTCATCTACTATTTTTTAAAAAATGAAAACAAATTCAAAAGCTGTGAGACATAAACTGTTGTTTTTAATGTCCATTTTGCCATTCTTCCATTTAAAATAAAATCCCCTTTTAGCTAGAAACATGGCTGCCCAGATAGAGGCTACATTTCTTAGTCTCCCCTGTAGCAAAATGTGGTTAATGCCCAAGTTTTGACCAATGATCTGTGAGCTGAAACTAAGTGTTTTGCCATTAACCAAATCGGGCCTATGTTCTCCTTGCCTTTTTTCCTTTCCCATTAACTAGGAATGATAAGAAATGAACCTGCTAAGCTGGATCCAGATATGAAAGCCCCATGTTGAAGATAACAGAGCTATTCTATATCCATAATAAACAGTTCATCTGTAGACTAACCTAAAGGAGAAATAAACTTCTATCCTGTTTAAGCCACACTAATCCAGGTTCTTTTTGTTACGGCAGCTGAATCTGTAATCTATCTATTCAATGTGAATTATATTTGCACGTTGGTAGCAGTAAACAGAATGTACAAGAGATTGAATCCCTTATCTTAGAACCAAAATTCTGAAAGTAGACATAAAGATTAATAAAGCACATTTTTATTAACCTTAGTTTTCTAGATTCAGTTTGAACCACCACATACCTATTTTCACCAAGGTATTAGATGAAGACGACAAAACACCAATCCAGTCTTCAAGAACCTCGAACTGTAGTAAGGCATACGATGATTATAGTATAAGTGAAGATGATGGGGGAACATAAAAGAAGAGAAGATGAATGCTGACCAGGGATATTAATGAAGGCTTTGTGGAGAGAGTGGTATTGGAGGTAATGACTGAAAGGTAAGTCCAATTATAGCAGGCAAAATCAAGACAAGGTACATTCCAAGTGAAATGTACAGTGTCCCTCCCACCTTGAATAGTTTCAACTATAATGTAATGCTGTAGCCAGAAAGCACACCTTTGCAGGACCTGATTACTGCTAAGTTTCTCTTATTTAAATATTGATTTGCTATTTTTTTAAGTAGTGCTACAAATGCACCTAACTAAAATGTATATAGTACCAAGTGACTAATAACTTTCAGATATAGATGATAGCTTCAAAATACAAAAACTCTGTGGAAAGTGGGAAATGAGGTTTTCTGAATAATAAATCATTGTGTGTGTATGTGTATATATGTATATACATATGTGGGTATATGTGTGTATACACACACACACCAGGTAAAAAAGACTATTTTAAAGAACAGGAATTTTACTGAGAGCTAAATATACTTGCTTTGTGGCTTTCGTATCTTTTGAGAAATAAGATAAAATTGTATGCTTTTCTGAGACAAAGCTTTTTATGTTTCTTCTGTTAATATGTTGTATTGATTATGCTATTACAGTTCTCCCAATTTTTCCCCCTGTGCCCACCTCCGCCCAGTATCCCGTTCCCTAAAGCAATCCTCCCCCTAGTCCATGTCCATGGGTCATGCATATAAGTTTTTTAGCTACTCCACTTCCTATACTGTTCTTAATATCCCCCTGTCTATTCTGTACCTATCCATTTATACTTCTTAATCCCTGCACCTTTTCCCCCATTCTCCAGTAACCTGGATATGGAGGAGACTTAGGTAATCGCTGGGTGGGGTAACCCATGTGAACCAGTTTGATGAAGTCTCTGATAACGGTCAACATGCTGTGGCTCCATGTAGGGGAGGGCACAGAAAGGGGACAATGCCGCTGCCTCGCCTCTGGAGTTTTGTCTGGGAAAAAGCTGTCCCCTGGCACATGCCCTGATGCCAGACACTTCAATTTCTCCCTGTATGCCACTGGTGCCCTTCCAGCTGCTGCCCTGGTTCTGGAGGCTAGTCTGCGTAAGTCCCAAGTCTGTTGCAGGCACTTCAAGAGGCTACTGCTGAGAATCCTGCAGTTTCTTCCACCACCCCAACCCCCCACTGGTTTTTGCAGCCAGAAGTTATGGGGACTTATCTTCCTGACACTGGTATCCTGGGCTGGGTGGTCTGGTGCTATGTAGGGCTGGGATCCCTCACTCCTGAGGTATCCCTCCCAATTTTTATCTACCACAGGTGGGTATAGGACCACCTGTCCCAAGTCTCTTCACCTCTCTGTGCATCTCCATGTCTCCGCTCCTCCTGGATCACTGTGACTTCTTCAATTTCTTGGTTGCTGGGCTTCACGCAGCTACATTTCCTGACAGTTCTCGGTGATACTTGTTTCATAGTCTAGTTATAATTGTTGCTGTGGTTGTGCAAGGAGAAGAGCCATGTTTACCTACGCCTCCATCTCGACCAGAAATCTTTTTAACTTTCTGATTACCATAATAGACTAGCAATCATAAAAACCTACTTTTATTAATAGAAAATAAAATACAATAATGAACAGTGAATATAACACTAACTGCTAACAGTAACTCTGTTTTATGACTTAGTTCTATAAAGCCTTCTCCAATTTCCCCCAACACTTTTCAAGTAACTTTTACGACAATGATTTACAGTTAATTGTTTTAGCTGTTTTTTTTCTGAAGGGAGAAGTCATCTCACTGCGAATAAGGACTTCATTTTATTAAACTTTGTATGCTCTGTAACCTGTACAATGTCTGGTACATAAATGCAAGTTGTCTCTAGCTTATAAATAATAGCCAAGATCTTGAGAAGATCTCAAGATCTCACCCCGACTGCTACCAAAACTAGGAGGGTAATTTTAGAGGAAATCACCATCTAACTGAACATGCAAGACATCATTCATCCTGTTTCCAGATACACTGATTTAATCCTAATAAATAAAAAAATGAGGGGGGGAGGGAGGAGGGAGGGAGGGAGGAAGATGGTTTTGTGTTGGGCCACATTCACGGCCATCCTGATGTTGGACATCCCTGAATGGTTTCGGTTATTCTCAATGAACCTGGGTCCACGAGGGTCACTGGGGTCCAAAAATATTAAAGGGAAATTCCAGAAATAAAAAATTTGTAAGTTTTTAATTGCATGTCATTCTTAGTACCTCTTACTGTCCAGTTCTGTCCTGATAGGGACATGAATCACCCTATTGTCCAGGGTATCCAACCTGGATACATGGGGTCTGGCACAAATAACATCCCTTTTATCACAAAAGCATAAGCATGTAATTCTGTAACATAACAACATCACACTCAAGCACACCATATGACATTTTAGGTGACATGTTCAAATTGCTGCCCATCTCGTGCAAGACATTCACGTAGCCTACCAACCACACTCGAGCAAGCCTGACTTCTGCTGGATCCGGTATATTGTATGTATGCCCCCTCAGCTGTCAGTCACTTAGCAGCTGTCTCAGTTACCAGAATGATTGTCCTGGTAATGTACTGCATGTGTTCAAGTAACTCTATTTTACTTAATAAAGGTCTCAACGCACAAGAGTAGTGATGCTGGCAATTCAGATATGCTGAAGAGAAACTTTAAAGTTCTTCCTTTAACTGAAAGTTTTCAACCTAATAAGGAAAAAAAATTATGCTGAGGTACTAAGATCTACAGTAAGAATAAATCTTATATCCATGAAATTGCGAAGAAAAGAAATGCATGCTAGTTTTGCTCTTGCACCCAAACTGCGTAACTCAGAGCCACAGTATGTAAAATGGAAAAGGCATTAAATCTCTATATGGAAGACATAAAAAGAAAACATGTCCCAAATGATGGTCAGTGTTGCCTCAGAAAGCACTGAGCCGATATGAAGACCTCAGAAAGGGATCCCCCTGAAACAAGTGACATCAAAACATTAACTGCAAATAACAGATAATTACAATATGATATTTTGAAAGACCACACTCACATAACATTTTTACAGTATAGTGGTATAACTATTCTATTTTATTATTAGTTATTTCCTATGCTTACTTCCTATTAGTTACTTCCTATGCTTAATTTATAAGTTAAACTTATCATAGGTATGTCTATATGTGTAGGAAAAAACAGAATATATAGAGGGTTTGGTACTATCTTTGTTTTCAGGCATCCACTAAGGGTCTTGGAACTCATCCCTTGCAAATAAAGGAAGACTATTGCATGTCAACTCTCATCCCCTTGACTGACGGGGCCATCCGTCACTCCTTAAACATTTTAAGTAACAGACTGTTCCCTCCCATCTTGCAGCCTATATTCCAATTACATATAATTATATCTATTAGAAAATTCTCTCTCATATGAAAATACTACAAGTTCAAAGGAAGAAAAAATTCATGATGGGCTACTTTGAAGTAACTGGAAACAGCTTCATTCAAAGGCAGCTTCATAAATGCACTGTAACTTTGAAGTAGGCCTGGAAAAATGGATGAGACCTGGATTAAAATGTGCTGCATGCTCCCTGGCTGGTGTGGCTCAGTGGACCGAGTGCTGCCCGGTGAACCACAGTGTTGCTGGTTCGATTCCCAGTCAGGGTGCAATCCTGGGTTGCTGGCCAGGTCCCCAGTGCGGGGGGTGTGGGAAGCAACCATACAATGATGTTTCTGTCCATTTCTCCCTCCCTTCCTCTCCAAAAATAAATAAATATTTTTATTAAAAGAGAAAAAATGTGCTGAATGCTTACTATGTGCCAAGAACTTTCCAGATGATGGGGATCCAGCAGGGAAATAAATCAGATGAAAGCCCCTTCTCTCTTTAACCATTCCAGTGGAGCAAAACAAAGAGATGAACAAGTTAAAAATGTATAGAATGTCAAATTGTGGAAAAGGCTAGTAAGGAAAAAATTATACATGTAAGAAGACTAGGAAGTACTTAGAAAAAAGATGGAATGCTATTTTAAATACAATGGACAAGGAACATAACACTGATAATGTGGCATTTGAGCAAAGAACTAAAGCAAGAAGCCAGTGAGTCGGGATAACAACCACAGCACAGGAAGCCGGGGAAGCATGCAGTATTTTTGGTCAACAATAGCTAACAGAAAACAGAGAAGGTCAGCATAAATGACAATATAGGCTGACAATGCTGCAGAGCACTGTGACTCCCAAATATGATTTTATATTACTAGCAACAAGGAGTCACTGAACAGTTTTGAAAAGACGAGTGAAATGAGTAAGATCACAGCTTAAGAAAATATAATCAATAAATACATACTCAATTTATTCAGTTTGCCAGTGTTTGTTAACTACACATTAACAAAGAGTAACTTGGTTTTTCATCTTTAGATTGTGGCTTAATTAATAAATACAAACTTTCAGTTTGAAGTGGAAAAAATAATTTAAATACTTTGTGTCTCTCCCCTAGGGCAAGAGATATAAACAAAAGAATAAACAAATGGGACTTCATCAAAACAAAAATCTTCTGCATGGCTAAAGAAAACATTAGCAAAATGAAAAGGGAATGGAAACATATTTGCCAATGATACCTTGGACAAGGGTTTGATCTCCAAAATATAGAAAGAACTCACACAACTCCACACCAGGAAGACAAACAATCCAATTAAAAAATAGGCAAAGGACCTGAACAGACACTTCTCCAAGGAGGACATACAGAGGACCCATAGATATATAAAAGATGCTTAGCATCACTAGCTATCAGAGTGATGCAAATTAAAACCACAATGAGATACCACTTCACGCTGATCAGAATGGCCATCATTAACAAACCAACAAACAACAAGTGCTGGCAAGATTGTGGAGAAAAGGGAACCCTAGTACACTGTTGGTGGGAATGCGGACTGGGGCAGCCACTGTGGAAAATAGTATCGAATTTCCTCAAAAAACTAAAAATGGAACTGCCTTTTGATCCAGTGATTCCACTCCAGGGATTATACCCTAAGAATCCTGAAACACCAACTCAAGAGAACCTATGCACCCCAATGTTCATAGCAGCATTATTTATTTACAATAGCCAAGTGTTGGAAGCAACCTAAGTGCCCATCAGTAAATGAGTGGATCAAGAAACTATGGTGCACTTGCACAATGGCATACTAACAGCAGAAAGACAGAACTCCTACCTTCCTGACAGCATGGATGGAACTGGAGAGAATCATGGTAAGTGAAATAAGCCAGGCAGTGAAAGACAAATACCGTATGATCTCACCTGTAAGTGGAACCTAATCAACACAACAAATGATCAAATTAGAACCAGAGATGTGCAACTAAAGAACAAACTGACAGTAACCAGAGGGGTAGGGGGAGAGGGATAATGGGGAAAGAAGGAGAAGGGTCAAGTCAAGAAATATGTATAAAGGACCCATGGACATGAACAATGGGTTAGGGATTGACAGTAGGGCAGGGGTGGGGGGCAGGGGAGAGCAACGGGGGGAAATTGAAACAACTATAATTGAACAATTCAAAAAACAAAAGAAAGAAACCCAACTGTTGAAAGTGCAAATTAAGTACCCAGATGACAAAAATTATCAAGTAAATATTAATCTTCATTTTTAAAAAAAGTTTGCTTCTGTATATTAGAACTGTTGCTTTTTTAAAAAAAGGCCTTCTTAATACGCTTGTTTACACTTTTAGTGGAGTCAGGCTTAGAACTGACACTGGAAGAGAGTAGTAGCAACACATCAATAGCTGTCATTTTCTCCTACATGTGTTAGTAACTCTAAGTATTACATAACCAGATGCTCTACAAAATTTAAATATAACTATGGTGAAAATACTGTAAAAGGAGACATTTCAAAATGAAGCTGGAGCCACCATCCCAGAGGAATTATCTTGCATGTCTTACTCTCCCCCCAAAGCCTTGGAATGTTTGAACTAGGCAAAATAACCTTTGGACTGGGGCACAGCAACACTGTATTCCAAACAGCTGTTTGTGAAGCTAACAAAAAAACAGACACCTTGACTATGAGGGCTAAAAATTAAGAACATGCTTTAGAATTAGCACCACCATGTATCAGTAAGCTAAAGATAACTTAGTTTATTTGCACCCATAGAAAACCCTATTTATGGAATTATTTCCCTTCCCCTTTCTCATAAATACCACTTGCCCTGACCTCATAATCAGTATATTATTTAGGTTTCTGCCTGATTCAATGCTTCCCGGATAGCTATTCTTTGATCTAAAATAAATGTTTATTGCCTCTCACCTTAGCTTTTTATTTTGGGGGTTTACACTATTCTCTTCAAAGACCCTAGGAAAAGTTTTAATAAAAATAAAAAGTTTTAAAGTAATTTTCTTTTCATGCCTTTTCTAATACTATACTGCAGTGGGTTCCATTTCTAACCAATATGAAGGGACAGACACTGAAATTAGCCCACTGACTAAAAAAACTTAAAAACCAAACAAAATATTAATATCTAAAACAACATTCCTGAAGATGTTACCAGACAGGCACTGGCCTGGAGCAGGTCTGCCTCAGGCCAGCCTGTAGCGTGTGAGTTCTTGAGTTCTTGTAGGAAAGATTTCACAACACAAGTCTGGGTGATTTGAGAGTACATTTATTAAGGCTGGGGACAGTGAGACAAAGGAAGGACTTCAAGTAGAAGTAGTAACAGGAAAGAGCCTAGTCAGTGTTCTGCTTTGGAATATATTACAGGAAATGTTACAGGAAAGGAGTGAGCCAAGGTGTGGCTGCAGTAGCTCATTCCTGCCTTGGAGAAATGATCAGGGGGTAAGCCTGGGTAGAGGTGCCACTGCCCACTGCTCTCCTGGCTCCAAGTTTCATGGGGACCCTTAGAGTTTAGAAGGAAGAAAAAAAGTTCATGCCTAGGGAAAAGGCATGCATGTGCTCTTAGGCAAGCCTGCCCTCAGTCCTTTTCCTGGAGGCTTTTTATCTTTTTTCTGCAGTGAGACTTTGGGAAGGGTTTCAATAGAATTTTCATCAGCTTTCCAGGCACATTTTTAATATGCTGATGCATAAAATGAGTACATGGGTGAATTTGTGAATATTCTTTGGTCCGCTATACTGTGTTACTTTTATCTTGGGTGTGTCTGGCTTCTAATGGAGTTTTGTTATTTGTTCCCCTGACTTCATCTGTCCTTGGGTTTAGCTACCACAAATATCATTTCTATTTCCCAGACCAGGGAAATTTAAGCTGTGTACCCATTGGTTAGGGAGGAGAGGTATAAACCATTTGCTCTAGGGTGTCCTTGGTTAAGGGAGATAAGTTCTTACAATTCACCAGCTGGCTATAAGATGCTCTGTTTGGCCTTGTTTAATATTCTTGTCTCAGGTTTCCCCATTCCACTTGCCCAGGAATTTTTCTAGCTTCTTACTCTCCTGTCACATCTCTAACTTGAAGAGATGAAGCTGGGTGTCTACAGAGACCAAAGTGCCTAAATTTCATTAGGCAAAGTACAAGAGAGATACACAGAGAATTCCTTAGATCTACAAAATGTCACTGATTAATACTCACAGGTGAGGAAACCACAGAAAGTAGAGAAAGAACCACCTAAAACAATTAGAAGGAACCATTTGAAGTTCAAAACAGTCAGGAATAGTGTCTGTGCCCATCAGCCAGACTAAAAACTGCATCACATCATGAATGTATGGTACTCCAAAAAATTTTTCCCTCACTAGTGGGAAAACTTAACTAGAGTAAATGCTGCTCTAGTTCACCTAACAAATCTTAAAAAGATCTGGAAGAGAAGATGTTTCCAAATAACTGCACCAAAGAAACAAACACTTCAAGAATATTTATAGAAATATGAAAAAAAAATCCAGAACTAGTAAGCAAAATTCACCAAGAAAAATATGATCTATAAAAAAGGAAAAAAGCCAATCAATCGAAACTGACCCAAAAATTACATAATTATAGGATTAGTAGGCAAGGACAGTAAAACCAGTATTATCTGTAACTTCCATATGTCCAACAAGCTATATAGAAAAGACTAAACAAGTTAAGGTAAGCAATGGAATAGAATATGATTACATATATTATGTATACACACACATACATATACCTCATATCAAACTGCCTGATATAAAAAAAAATACACTGGATAGGATTAACAGAAGATTAGATGATACAGAAATATAAAGATTAAAGAATCTGAAGACAAAGCAATAACCATCAAAATGAAAACACAAAGACAAAAAAAAACCCAGTTGCAGCAGCCTAATTCCCTGAATTAGAATGAGGTGATCAAAGAAAGTACTTAGATAATTGCAGAAATATTTCCAAATTTTTGAAAAATAAATGACTGCAGGACCAAGAATCTCAAATACCGAACATAAGAAATATGAAGAGACTTCCAGCCAAGATGGAGGGAGTAGGTGGACATGCTGTGCCTCCTCTCACAATTAAGATTAAGGACAACAAAAATATAGGGGGAAAAAAAAAAAAAAAAACCCAACCAGGACAGAGAGAAAATTGAATTGTACAGGAGTCCAACAACGATTCATCCAGACTGTTAAGAGGGGCGGAGTCAGTGGCCAGGGGAGAAGGGTTGCGGCAGGAGAAGGCAGTGGCTGATGGTCCCAGGTATGCAGTCACCCCAGACGCACAGGAGGCAGTTGCCAAAGGTGAGGAGGCAAAGCAGGGCGCACAAGGCGGCAGACCACGGACACACATTCGCACACAGATAAACCAGGCGAAAACGGGCAGCAAGACAGACTGCGTGAAGCAGGGCCCTAGTTCCAGGAAATGAAACCTAAAAGCACCCATTGAAAATACTTGTGGGGGCTGAGGTGCCAGGAGGGAGTCCCAGCCTCACAGGAGAGTTTGTTGGGGAGACCCACGGGGTACTGGAGCGTGCGCAGGCCCACCCACATGGAAATCAGCACCAGAAGGGCCCAATTTGATAGGGGAAAGAGGCTGAAGGGACTGGGATCCACGAAAGAGTGCAGAGCAAGCACCATTGTTCCCTCTTGGACTCTGTCCCCACATCCAGCATCACAACCCAGTGACTGGGCTGCCCCGCCCTGGTGAACACCTAAGGCTCCTCCCCTCACTACGTAACTGCCTCAACCAGACAAAAACAAAAAATCAAAACCAAGGATGGCTCAAAAGGGAGAACAGATGGGGGCCCCAGAGCTAATTCATCTGAGTGACCAGGAGGTGGTCAACCTATCAGATGCAGAGTTCATAGCACTGGTGGCCAACCTATCAGAAGCACAAAGAGCCTTCAAAAGCTCTGGTGATTAGGAAGCTCACAGAATTGGTTCATTTTGCTCACAAATTAGATGAACAAATGAAAGCTACAATAAGTGAAATGAAGAAGAACGCACAGGGAACCAATAGTGATGGGAGGAAAACTGAGACTCAAATCAATGGAGTGGACCACAAGGAAGAAACAAACAACCAAACAGAAAAGAATGAAGAAAAAGAATTCAAAAAAAAAAAAAAAACAAAAAAACAAAACGAGGAGAGGCTTAGGAACATCCAGGACATCTGTAAACGTCCCAACATCCAAATTATAGGGGTACCAGAAGGGGAAGAGGAAGAGCAACAAGTGGAAAACTTATTTGAACAAATAATAAAGGAGATCTTCCCCAATCTGGCAAAGGAAATAGACTTCCAGGAAGTCCAGGAAGCTCAGAGAGTCCCAAAGAAGTTGGACCCAAGGAGGAACACACAAGGCACATCATAATTACATTAGCCAAGATTCAAATGAAGGAGAGAATCCTAGAAGCAGCAAGGGATAAAGGCAGAGTCACCTACAAAGGCGATCCCATCAGACTGTCAGCTGATTTCTCAAAAGAGACCTTGCAGGCAAGAAGGAGCTGGAAAGAAGTAATCCAAGACATGAAAGTCAAGGACCTACATCCAAGATTGCTCTATCCAGCAAAGCTGTCATTTAGAATGGTAGGGAAGATAAAGTGCTTCTCAGATAAGGTCAAGTTAAAGGAGTTCATCATCATCAAGCCATTATTATATGAAATGTTAAAAGGACTTATCTAAGAAAAAGAAGATTAAAAATAGGACAGTAAAAAGACAGCAAACTCACAGATATTAACCACCACACCTAAAACAAAAGCAAACTAAGCAAACAAGTAGACCAGGAGCAGGAACACAGAAATGGAGATCACATGGAGGGTTAGCAACAGGGGAGTGGGAGGAGAAGAGAGGGGGAAAAGTTACAGAGAATAAGTAGCACAGACAGTGGGTAGAAAATAGACAGGGGGAGGGCAAGAATAATATGAGAAAAGTAGAAGCTAAAGAACTTAGGACACATGGACATGAACTAAATGGGGGGAATGTGGGTGGGAGGGAGTGTGCAGGGTAGAGGGGGATGATGGGGAGAAATGGGACAACTGTAATAGCATAATCAATAAAATATAATTTAAAAAAGAAATACGAAGAAAATCATGTAAAGGTATACCATAATATAACTGCTTAAAACTAAGGATGAATAGAAAAATCTTAAAAGCATCGGGGGTGGGGGGGGGCGTATTATGCACAAAAGAATAAATACAATGACGAACTTCTCACCAGAAATAATACAAGACAGCAGTCAGTGAAACATCTTAAAAGTACTGAAAGTAAAATACTGTTCAGCTAAAACTGTTTACCATCCTTAGATACCTTTCAAAACAAAGGTAACTAAAGATCAGGACAGAAATCAATGTAACAGAGAATAGGAAAACAACAAAGAAAGTCAATGAAAATAAAAGCTGATTATTTGAAAATATCAATACAAGTGATAAACCTCTAGGCCGACTGATTAGGGGAAAAAGTGAACACACAAATAATCAGTATCAGGAATGAGAGAGATGACATCACTACAGATTCTACAAGTACTAGAAAGACAGTAAAGGAATGTTATGAACAACCTGATGCTAGTAAGTTCACCCGTTCCCTGAAGGACACAATTGAGATCTTTCCAGAAGAGAAAAATAACCCAAATAGCCTAATATCTATTAAAGAACCAGAAGCTATAGTTTAAAACCTTCCAGGAAAGGAAAAAAATGAAAAACAAAAAATAACAACTTTAGGCCCACATGGTTTCACCAGGAAAATCTACCAAACAATTAAGGAATGATACAAATTCTGTACAAACTCTTCAGGAAACTTTGGGGGGGGGGGGGGGGGAGGTAAGAGTGGAAGGTGATTATTTCCCAACTCATTCCAAAGCCAGACAAAAGTAGTACAAGAAACAAAACCTACAGAGCAACACCCTTCCTAAATATTTGCAAAAGTTCTTAACAATGCTTTAGCAAATCCAAGAACAGATAAGAGGTAATACATCATGACCAAGTGTGGTTCGTCCCAAGAATGCAAAGTTAGTTTAACATGCAAAATCAATGTAATTCACTACATTAAAGAATTAAAAAAGAAAAACTACATGATCTCCATAGATACAGAAAAAGCATTTGATAAAATCCAACATCCATTTCTGATTAAAAAAACAAAACAGCCAACTAATAACAGACAGGAACTTTTGATAAAAGGCCTCTATGAAAAACCTATGGCTAACATACTTAAGGTTGAAAAATCTGAACGCCTTCCCCTTCAACATCGCTAACAAGACAGAATTTTCCAGACAAGAAAAAGTTGAAGGAGCTCATCACCACCAAACCAGTACTGGAAAAAATGTTACAGGGTCTTCGTTAAGATGGGAGGGGAATTTGGGAGATGGGTAAAAAGGTGAAGGGATTAAGACATATTGGTAGTTACATAATCCTCACAGGAATGTAAATTACATCACAGGGAATAGTTGATTATACTGCAATAACTATATATGGTATCAGATGGGTACTAGATTTATCATCAAAGTGATAACTTAGTTATATAATATCTAATCACTGAAACTAATATTGTAGGTCAACTGTAACCAAAAAATAAGAAATTATTTAAAGTCGTTTAAGAAATGAAAGACTAACAGATATTTCACTGAGGAGGATATTACAGATGGCAAATAAGCACATGAGAAAAGATGTTCAACGCCATTAGAGAAATGCAAATCACTATCACTACACACCTTACAAAATGTCTAAAATAAAAATAGTGACAACACCCAATATTGGCAAGAACATTTCTATTTTATGGAAGGATTCAAACTAGTGAAATTATGGTTAGAAAAAGGAAATTAAAAGCATCCAAACTGGAGAGAAAGTAAAATAGTCTTTTTTGAGGAGGACAATCAGCTAGGTAGGAAGGCTGACAGTATCTACAAAAAAAAAAGCTAATAAAACACACCTGAGGTTAGCAAGGTTGAAGAAGAGAAGATAAAGAGGCAAAAGACTACTGTATTTCCATATGCCAACAACAATGAAATTAAAATTTTAAAAATATCATTACAGTAACATGTAAAAAAGCAACACAGACTTGCCCTGGCCTATGCTTTCCCTGCTCCCCTGTGCTCAGTTGTAAGAGGGGAGTTTGGCAGGACACACAGCAGTTTCCCTCTCAGTTTAGGCAGGCTGTCCAGAGCGTAGGGCTGGCTCTTAAAGGCACAAGAGGACAATTTTAAATTTTTTTTTAAAAAAAGCAACATAGATAAATTTGACAAAAGATAAATAAGTCCTATACACTGAAAATGATAAAATATTCAGAGAAATTAAATGAGATCTAAATAAATGAATATACTTTGTTCATGGATTGGAAGACTCTGTAATGTAAAAGATGTCAATTCTCTCCTAAACAGATATATAGGCTCAAAGCAATTCAATTAACATCCCAGATTACTTTGCAGAAACTGATAAACTGCCTCCAAAATTTATATGGAAATTCAGGTGACCTGGAATACCAAAAACAACTTTCAAAAAGAACAACACAGTTGAAGGACTTATACTACCTGACTTATAAAGTTACAATAATAAAGACACTGTAACTGGATCACTTATATATTACTGGAAGAAATGTAAAATAATACAGCTATTCTGCAAAAGTTTGACAGTTTTAAGATTCTGAACATGCAACTACCATTCAACCCAGCAAATGCACTACTGGGCACTTACCAGGGAAATAAAAACTTACGAGCAGACAAAACCTGTACACAAATGTACAGCTTTATTAGACATGGCCAGGAAATCCTTCACCAGGAGAGTGGTTAAACTATGGTACACAGATACACACACATCATAAAATTCTGCTTATTAACAAAAAGGAAAGAACTATTAATATATGCAACAACTTGGATAAATCTCCAAAGAATTACACTAAGTAATAAAGCCAACCTCAAAAGTATCACATGACTCCATTTATATAACATATTTGAAAAGACAAAACTTTGGTGATGTGGAAAACAAATTAGTGGGGAGGAGGAGAATGGGAGGAAGATGTGTGTGACCGTAAAATGGCAATGGAAGAGATCCCAGTGGTTATGGAGCTGAACTACATCATGACCGTGATGGCAGATACAAGACTCTACATGTGATAAAATTGTACAGAACTAAATACACTTATATATAAATACATACCACACGTGAGTACAAGTAAAATTGTAGAAATCACAGTAAAACTGGTAGATCCCACCAATGTCAAAATCCTTGTTGTAATATTACACTACTGTTTTTACAAGTTGTTTACCATTGGGGAAGCTGGGTAAAGAAAGTGTCTACATTTTTAAATCAACCAACAAATATTAAACTATAATTCACACTGTTATAAAGTCTTTGTTTCTCTTCATATGCTCCGATTTATGGCTTTCTATCTAAAGATGAATCAGAAAAAGAAAGAAGCTATTACCTCAATTAAATGGCACAGAGAAAATATGACCATATTTTTAACTTAACTTTAACCTTCAGAGAATGAAACACTAGAAATGTTCAATGTTCTACATTGAGAAAACTGTACTGTAATAGCCTGACAATAATTATACATAAGGTTCAATAAATTACACAGTAACAAAAAAAATCTTAACTAAAATCCTTCTAAATAGGTTCTCTTAGTTAATTGGAGCTCTTAATAAACTTTATGTGAGAAAGGTACATGGAAAAGAAATTCATTGCAAATTTAAGAATAATGATTACTTCATGAAAATCATAATTCTTATTACATAAAATTTAAAAATAAGAACAGCACTGCCAATTGAACTTTCTGTGATATTCTTTAATCTGCCACAGTCGCTACTTGCCACATGTGCCTATTACACCTTGATATGCGGCTAGTGGAACGAAGGAACTGAATATTTAACATCAGTTAAAGAGCCACAAATGAATACTGGTTACGACACTGAACAGAGAAGATCTAGAACTTAAGAGAGAAATTCAAAATCACAAACACACAACGTGTAATAATCATCAGTGTAGTACGTCAGTATTTCTCACCTATGGTCTTTTGGACAGAATAATTAACTTGTAGGCCTGCCCTCAAAAAGCCATATTCCTCTCAAACAATAAAGGTATTTTTTCCCAATTTAATTTTATGGCCACTCTAAAATATTATACAGTATTATTTAATTCAAAGAAGTTACTGAAGGTAATGGGTTAAGAGCAATAATGCATTCCCACCAGCAGAGGGCAGATATGTTATAAACACCACAACCAATTTCATATGTTTAAGTCCAAGACACTAGTACGTTCACTTTCACAAAAGTAATTGTTCTTCTTGAAAGTAAGAGAAAAATGCTAAAAATTAATGTATATTTTTCAAAAATAAACTGACTGGTCTCCCCAGAACCAGGTTTTGCAATTTGACTAGTTTAAGAGTTAACTATAAAAACCAAATAATCCTAGCAAATAAAATGTCACTCAAGCCTTATTTTCAAGACCATTTATATATATATAATATATACATATATAATATATACACACACACATATATCAACAATACTCCTTGAGCTGCAAAATAAATTCTAAAAAATTTTCCTCACAGTATAAAAGTTGTCAGAATTTCATGGGAAAATAAGCCATTCAATTTCAAAAGTAAACTAACTGTAGAAAACAAAACAAGCACTGAAATGCAGCAAAGGAGCTAAAAAATGGCAAAGGTTGGCCTGAGAAAAACTTGGGAATGGTACTGACATACTGAAGATTAGCTTTTTTAACTCTGCACAGCAGTTAGAAAACAGGCTCTGAAGCTGTTTGGGTTCAGTGTCTTCTATATAAGTGCTTAGAAAATACCTTAGCTTTAATGTCTACCAAAATAAAATGCCCTTTTCTAGTCCCTTTTACCACCCTTCTGCATTTAATTTTGCCGACTATATCCACTTCTTATAACCCTCTTCTCCTGGGGCTTCTGTGTTCCGGTTATCCTTGGTCTTACAGGCCCCCATTCAGTTATTTCAATGATTTCACTTTTGCTGCTGCCTCCCTAGAGTCTAGTTCATCGACCCTCTGATTTACCAGGGTCTAATCCACTCATGGCTCTGGCAAACATTTCCATGCAGATGACTCCCAAATCAACAATCACCCCTTGTCTATCCCCTCCCCTAAATTTCTGCCTGGCACCGAGATGCCATTGAGTGAGCTTGTATACTGTGTGGCCATTGCATTCAAAATGGCTGAGCGCGCAGAGCAACGAATCCGCATCCCATTTTGCGTTACACTTGAACATTCCTCTGTGGAAACTATTCGGATGATTCAGAAGGCCGCAGCTAAGTGGTGATTGGCGGCTTCATCATGACAATGTGCCTGCTCATGCATCTTGTCTCATACAGATGTGACTCAACCCCCCTACAGCCCAGATTTGGCACCCTGTGACTTCTGACTTTTCCCAAAACTAAAATCACCTTTGAAAGGGAAGAGATTTCAGACTGTCGATGAGATTCAGGAAAATACAACAGGGCAGCTGATGGCAATTGGGAGACTGTGTTAGGTCCCAAGGTGCCTATTCTGAAGGGGACTGAGGCGTCATTGTCATATGTACAATGTTTCTTGTATCTTGTATCTTCTTCAAGAAATGTCTCTATTTTTCATATTACATGGCTGCATACCTTCTGGACAGACCTCATGCACTAACCTGTCTACCAGCTTCTCCCTACCTAGAATAACTTTGCCACTCTTCTCCTTTAACTTTGATTCTAGTCTTCCTCAAAAACTACTTCTTGCATTAAAAGCCTTCCCTAATTCCTGCTGTTGGTGATTTCAACTTTCTCTGAACTTCTGCAACACAACATTTGCACTATTCTTTCCACACAGATATCCAGAATGTAATCTATGCTTATGGCCTGTCTCTTTAAAGTCAAGATTCCCGAAGGGGTAGGGGCAAGGGCTTCTGCTGAGTACCTCTTAGATGTCCACTCCAGTGGGACAGCAGATAAAGGGTAAAACATGAACGGTATACATACACATACACATAGGAGTGAAAGAAAGATAACTACCTTCTTTTACTGAGCCTTCCAAAAGTATTCTCGTATGGATCTAGTGTGAAAAATCTGTTCAGTTACATTGTTTACCAAACAAAATATAATTTACAAATGCTTCCTGCAAAGTAATAACTGAGTGCTTAAAAAAAGAAGAAAAACCTGACATAATTACCACACCCTCCTTTGTGCCAGACATTACTTCACAAACTCAGTTAATCCCACAACCCTGTGACACAGGTATACCTGTTTTACATGTACTAACACCGAGGCTTACAAAGTTTAAATAACACACTCCCCAAACAAGGGGAAAAAAGGCGGGGAAGAGGAGAGGGTGGGAGGGAAAGAAAAGAAATCAGAGCCAACAATGGGAAAACTGAGGTTTTTAACCCAGAACAGTCAGCCTTCAAAGCCCGTGCTTTTAGCTACAGAACCAGTATCTCTAAGATAACAGCAGAGCAATAGGTCTGCCAACCCGCAGTCAAATGGGGGGAGAAGGGAAGAATAATGTAGAGTAAGATATTCTATACCATATAACCCTATTTTATTATATTTGTCCCTTAAACTTGCAGAGGCAAAATATGTAAATAAATTCAAAATATCATAAAGACCCTGAAAACTTAGAAGGTGTGTTAGGAACTAATAAACTACAAATACAGCATCCCCCTGTATTTTTCAAATGTTGATTTACTTTGGCAAAGAAGTTAAGCTATGGTAATCATTTAAGACTTAAAATGGTACAAGATAAAAGGAGAAAATGAAAAAAAATTTTAACAATCAATAATCCTTGTTTGCCCTGACTGTCCTAAAGTTTAAGCCTTGTCAAACCTATTTCTTTCTTTGTCCAGATGATATAACATCATCCAAAAATTGACTTTAAAAGTTCAGAATTTAAGCAAGCATATTAGAGGTTTCCTTTATTTTGTTTACTCTTTCACAAATATTCCAGTGCTTTGTATTTGCAAAATTTCTCTCTCAAGCCCAAAGATATTCAATATTTACAAATAACTCTCTTTTAAACTATTCCTGACATTATTCAGATTTCATAAGATAACATTTGCTCCTAGGTAACACCTCAAACACCAATAAACAGAACTCCAAGTTGTGAAACATGTTTACATTATTGCCAAATCTGTGTTTAAAGAAACTGATTAAGTAAATACTTAAAATGTAATCATTCCTCACTCTGATTACTATTTTTTTCCTTAACACTCTGCCATTACACAGAGGTCTGGTTAAGTATAAAAACTCAACATTTATTTTCTTTCTCATTGTGTACATGGCTGAATGTAAAGCAAGTGAAAAAAAATTAAAAAGTTTAAAGTTACCTTTTATAAAGGTCAAAGGTAACACACTTATTTGTGGACTCCCAAACAACAGACAGGTTTCCCGACAACTTTGGTTCACTCCCATGTTCTCTCACAGAGACACACACCTCTGAGCAAGTAATTTAACCTCTCGATCTGTTTCATGTAATAGGAGATTAGACTAGACCCAATGACAGCTCTCTCTTTATCTCTAAATTTTCTAGCATTTCATAGTTACAAAAAAAATACAGTCAAAAACTGAAAATCTGCCCAAAGTGCTCAAACATCACTTATTCAAGGGTTTACAGAATCTAGGACTGAATGGTATGGCCTACAACCATATTCCAAAGAATCATTGTTGTCTGTAATTTTATGTTATAGCCCAATGACTGGTCAAGAGAAAAATGTGGAAAAGATAGCCAACCCTTGCCTCCAAAATGAAGGGGCAAACAAAAACACAGAAATGACCAATAAGCATACCAAAAAGTACCAAGAAAATATAAAATGTATGTTATACCATTTGCACCAACTGCATTACGGAAACTTTTCAAAAACATGAATATCAAGTGACAGGTTAGGTACACAGGGTCAGCCAGTCTTCACACACAAGGGGTGGGAAGGTAAACTGGCCCCAAATCCTAGTAGTACGAACCAAACAGGCTTTAATCTGGCACACTCTACCACACACCTTTCACGCAGGAGATTTTATTCTGAGGAAATAATTATGTGCACATGAAGCTTTGACAGTAGTACTGTTTGTAACCACAAAAATCAGAAAGCAAATGCCCACCAGTGAGGGAACAAATTCACTTGTAATACTTTTAATTTTTTCAAGTACTCTGTGCAGAGAATAACCTTAAATTCCCTAAAATGAATGTCCTGCTATCCTTACTCTTAGCAAATGACTTTATCACCTCATTGTGCCCTCACATTTCAGACCCTTTCCTTCTCCTTTCTATAACCTGACCCAAGTTCTTCCCTTTTTCTCCTGTCCAAAGCTATCTGCTTCATCTGTTTTAAAATCAAATTTTCCTCTAAATCTTGCATTAACATTAGTATATTAACTATTTATGACATACTTCCTTCTTAAAGAACTTGCCTGATAGTGGCCATGGAAAAGAAACTCCTACTTGCTGCTCCTGCAGCCTTCCTGCCTCCAAGCCAAAATGACCAAGGTGGGCCTATGGCCCAGGATGGGCCAGGTCATCTATCCAGGAATATGCAATATGACTCCCCCAAAAAGAGACAGCCACCTATAGGAAGCCAAACAGTAAGTCATACAGACTCTGGAGCTAATGAAGTATTTAGGCAAGTGAATGAATAAGGAAAGTAGTCAGTAAAGAATAAAGCAGGTAAGAAGAGTCCCTTCAAGACCAAGAGATACAGAGAGAGCCAAAGACAGACAGACAAGACAGACAGAGAGAGAGACAGACAGACAGACAGACAGACAGACAGAGACAGACACACACACACAAATGGCTGCCTGAGGACTTTCTAGTTCTTTCAAGGTCAAGCTGTGGATGTTCTATTCATTTTGATGTAATTAGCTAAGTGAGAAGCCATGGCAGATGTTACTCCTTTGATCACACAAGCTCTATTTCTGGTGTGTCTTCGTGTACTCGGAGAACAAAAAGTTAAAAAGCTCTATTTCTGATTCTTTTGTAGTCAGAGTTCTGAATGAGAATTAGTTTACACCAATTAGATGCACCCATGCAATACTTAAAAGCAAATGTGAGATGGAGATTATCTTCCTGCCTTGGCCGTTTTCTACAGGAAGACAAGACCATGCAATGTCCAGTCTGCAGTTTCTTGTGTGAAGAAGCAGTTTTGACATGGGTAATGGCCAGACCCCACATTCCAATATCCAGGCATCAGCTTATACACACTGTAGAACAGCTGTAGCTTTCTAATCCCTGCATCACAACTAACTTGCTGTTGGTGTTTTCTTACACTCAGCAGTTCCAGTGAGAGCCTCAGGGCTAGTGTCTCCCTGGTGGGTCAATTCTGCTGTGATGGGGGGGGGGGGGTCAGTCCTGGGGGCTCAGCCTAAAGCCTACTCTTCTATTCCTACCAGGGCTTTCATAAGCACCTGATTTCCAGTATTAGAACATTTCTGTTAATATACCTAGAGTGTTCTGTTTTCTGTGCTGAAGCTCTACTAAAACAACCTCAACTTAAAAAATACAAAAAGAATATATAATATTCAAAGCACAGGCTTTTTATAAATCTGACTAAACAAAGTTTTTACATAAGCTAACAAAGTTAGGAAAAGAAATATTGGGTGAGGTCTATTTCATAAGTGTGCCCTACATGTAACAAGTGTTCAGCAATATCTGAATACTTCTTATGTAACTCCTGGATAAAATCCAAGAGAGTGATTAGCATTAGAGAGTCTTATGTATTTTCATGGTTTGCAGCAGTTCTTTTCAATGTATTCTTTTACGTATATTTTATTGATTATGCTTTTACAGTTGTCCCATTTTTTTCTTCCCTTTATCCCCCTCTGCACTGCACCCTCACTCTCTCCAGCATTCCCCTCCCCTTGGTTCATGTCCATGAGTTGTACATGTAAGTTCTTTGGTTTCTCCATTTCCTATACTATCCTTAACCTCCTCCTGTCTATTTTGTGTCTACCATTTATATTTCTTACTTCCTGTACTTTTTTCCCCATTCTCTCCCTGCAGATAACTTTCCCCTAGCCCTTCCCTGCTGATAACCTTACACGTGATCTCCATTTCTGTGATTCTGTTCTTTTTCTAGTTGTTTGGTTAGTTTTTTGTTTTGTTTTGTAACAGGTTCAGTTGTTGATAGTTGTGAGTTTGTTGTCATTTTACTGTTCACAGTTTTCACCTTTTTCATAGATAAGTCCCTTTCACATTTCATATAATAAGGGCTTGGTGATGATGAACTCCTTTAACCTGACCTTATCTGGGAAGCACTTTATCTGTCCTTCCATCCTAAATTACAGCTTTGCTGGATACAATAATATAGGTTGTAGGTCCCTGCTTTTCATGACTTTGAATACTTCTCCCCAGCCTCTTCTTGCCTATAAGGTTTCTTTTGAGAAATCAGCTGATAGACAGTCTTATGGGAACTCCTTTGTAGGTAAATCTCTTCTTTTCTCTTGCTGCTTTTAAGATTCTCTCTTTTAATCTTACATAATTTAATTATGATGTGACTTGGTGTGTTCCTCCTTGGGTCCAATTTCTTTGGAACTTTTGGGCTTCTTGGACTTCCTGGAAGTCTATTTAATTAGACAGATTGGGGAAATTTTTCTTATTTGTTCAAATAGCTTTACTCTCTTATGCTTCCTCTTATCCTTCTGTTACCCCTATGATTCAGATGTTGGAATGTTTAAAGTTGTCCCAGAGGTTCCTGAGCCTCTCCTCATTTTTTGAAATTCTTGTTTCTTCATTCTGTTCTGGTTGAATGTGTATTTCTTCCTTCTGTTCCAAATCTTTGAGTCCCAGTTCCTTCCCTTCATTGTTGGTTCCCTATATATTTTTCTTTATTTCACTTTTTATAGCCTTCACTTCTTCCTTTATTTTGCACCTGAGCTCAATCATTTCCGAGAGTATCCTGAGTACCAGCATTATGAACTCTACATCTGATAATTTGGCTATTTCCTAGTTGCTTAGTTCTTTTTCTGGAGTTTTGATCTGTTCTTTCATTTGGGCCATACTCCTTTGTCTTGGTGCACCTATTATGATGTAAGGAGCGGAGCCTTAGGTATTCACCAGGGAGAGGCAACCCATTTGGCTGCACTGTGGTGCTGTATGTGGGACAGGGGTCAGAGAGGAAACAATGCCTCTTGCTTGGCTCTTGCCCGCTTTCAGTCACTTCCCTGGATTTCCACAAGCAGACTGTGCTCTTTCAGATGCTGATTCCCGAGTGGGTGGGCTTGTGTACACTCTAGGATCCTATAGGCTCCTCCAACAGACTCTCCTGTGAGACTGTGAATTTCTCCTACTGCCACAACCCTCATGGGTTTTTACGGCCAAAGGTTTCAAGGCTTTAGTTTCCCATGCTAGAATACTGGGATGCTTGGTCTCACTCCCCAGCTGTTCCTCACACTAATGTGAGATATCCCAGTCCACCTGCCCCGGCCTTGCCCACCCCTGCCTTGTTGCGAGTCTCTTCTACCACAGCTTCCTGTCTCTGCTTCCCCTACCACTCTGGATGAATGATTCTTTAACTCTTTGGCTGTTGGACTTCCATACAGTTCAATTTCCACACAGTTCAAAACAACCAGTTCTGGTTGTTTTTTGTTTTTAAATTGGTTTGGTTGTGCGAGGAAGTAAAGAGTATCTATCTACCTACGCCTCCATCTTGGCAGGAACTTTTATTCAATGTATTCTTGAAAAACAGGGTGATACAGAAGTAAAATTAGAAGAACATTCATTACTACAATTTTCAAATGCTTTTTAAATAAGAGCTAAGCAGCATTAAAACCAGCTCCTTTTTCCAGCATTCTAAAATGATTACAGATCAACAACTAATTTACTCCTTAATCACACTGTCTTTGCAGTAATTGTTTATTTGAAGTCTTAAACTTCTTTTTGGTTTGCTTATGCAAACTTTGAACACATTCACAACAGTTGATACACATTCAGCCCCATGTCCACAGGTTTTGCGGATTCAACCACTCACAGATCAAAATATTCCCCTCAAAAATGCTATGTTGTTGCTGACATGTGCTATGTAGTTAGGCCTACAATGGCTGCATTTGAATTGAGCATGTACAGACTTTATTTTTCTTGTCATTATTCCCTTAACAATACAGTATAACAACTATTTGCATAGTATTTACATTGTATTAAATATTATAAGTAATCTAGAGATAATTTAAAGTATAAAGGAGGATGTGCATTGGTTATACACAAATACTACATGACTTTATATAAGGGACTTAAGAATTCACAATCTTTGGTATCCACAGGAGAGTCCTGGAACCAACCCCCTCAGGTACCAAAAGAGAGCAGTATGTTAAACAACAGTCATTTCTAATGAACAAAATGAACAAGAAAAAAAAAAAACAGACTCATAGACAGCAGGCTGACAGCTATTAGGGGCTAGGGGACAAGGTGGAGTAGGTGCTGGGGGTATGGAGCGATTGAGTAAAAATGGAAAAAAAAAAAAAAAGAGGAAAAACTCATGGACACAGACAACAGTCAGGTGATTGCCAGGCAATGGGAGGCAGTAGAGAAGGGTATAAGGGGATAAATGGTGATAGGAGACTTGACTTAGGGTGGTGAATACACAATACAGTGTAAGATGGTATGTTGTGGGATTGTACACCCGAAACCTGTATAATTTTGACAGCCAGTGTTACCCCAATAAATTCTATAAAAAGTAAAATAAAATATGGATATATAAAAAATAAACAAAAATAAAATATCAATGTGTTATTATTAGTTAGGAAATAATTATAGTTTCAAATACGGTCATTCAGTATATTACGTGAAATGTACAGATATATACTGTCAGTTGCGACTAGTTCATTAATGCTGGGACAGGGGGGAAAGTAACTGCAGACCAAGGTGAACTAAACACTTTTTAAGTCCAGAAGGGTCCTTCCCCTTGTTAGTAACTTGAGTTTTTTCCTTAGACACAAAAGCTAGAAATTCTTAATTTTTACATTTTTTAAGATTTTATTTATTTATTTTTAGAGAAAGGGCAAGGGGGGAAGAAAGAGGGGGAGAGAAACATCGATATGTGGCTGCTTCTCACTTGCCCCCTACTGGGAAACCAGGCATGTGTCCTGACTGGGAATTGAACCTGTGACCCTTTGGTTCACAGCTCAGTGCTCAATCCACTGAGCCACACAAGCTAGGGTGAAATTCTTGATTTTTATTACCAAAATTTTTAAATACAGAAAGGGCAGAAGGAATTGTATAGTGAATACCCATATATCCACTGCCTAGAATCAACAATTGTTATTATTCTATCACATCTTTTGTAAGAGATATGTTGAAATATCTTAAGGCATATTCATATATCAAGTTATCATCCCTAAATACTTTAGTATGAATTGCAAAACAATATGAACTTTCTCCCTATAATCACAATATCATTCTCACATCTACAGAATTCACGGTAAGTTTTCGATGTCAACTAATATTCAATACATGTTCTATTTCCCACTATTGTGCTTCCCCCAATTTTTTTATCAAAGCTTTTCAAAAAAGTATCCTCTCACCCTAGCCCATGTGGCTCAGTTGGTTGGAGCATCCTCCCATAACCAAAGGGTTGTGGGTTCGATTCCCAGTCAGGGCATATACCTAGGTTTTGGGTTTAGTCCCTGATCATGGAGTATACAGGAGGGAACCAATCGATGCTTCTCTTTCTCACTGAAGTTTCTTTCTCTCCCTTCCTCTCTCTCTAAAAAGTCAATGAAAAAATGTCCTCAGGTAAGGATTAAAAAAAAAATGAATGTGCCCTCTCAAGGACCATGCACTGTGTTTGGTTATGTCTCTTAAGTTCCTTTTAAGTTAGAGGAGTCCCCTCTCCCAACTTTTTTCATATCACTAACTTAGTAAAGAGATATGCATATTAAACACATTTATAGAATACATTTAATATAAAGAATTACAACCTCCAATTAAAATATTTTCAGGGGACACAAATACATACAAAATGAAACTGATCAGTTCAATGCTCCTTACTTTGTGTGAATTAAAATAATTTGAATATGAATATTCAAGATCTACCATAAAGATTAAAGCTCAGATAAGTGGGTCTGGTCTAAAGATCTGTCCCTTAACCTAACCAGTGTCTCAGTTCGTTGGGCACATGCCTGCTGGGTTCAGTACCCAGTTGAGGTGTGTGCGAGAGGCAACCCATCAATGTTTCTCTCTCACACTGATGTTTCTCTACCTTTCTCCCTCTCTAAAGATAAATAAATAAAATATTTTTTTTAAAAATCTGTTCCTTAGCTTTGTATTAACAGTATTGCTATTAACAGTATTAACAATAGTATTATTTGGGACTAATATTATCCTTTACAAAAACTTTATGACCTTTTAAACTAAAAGAATTTAGTATAGCTTTGATGTGCACATATAGCTATGTGTTCATATAGCTTTGATGTTCAATCTGAACAGATAGTATCTTTAGCCATTTCTATATTAAGTTACCTATGTGTGTGTTTTATACATTCATTTAAACATTAAAATATTTTCCATGGTGTGGGCTGGTAGCCTATTACCATTCTTCAGATATCTGATTAACATTTTCACTGTGAAATTTAAGAACATCAACTTTTTTTTTTTTCACCGTATGCCTTGTAATTTTCTCCTGATATCAGGACATGATGTACTGGGTAAAAGTAACTGCTGTACACAGGCCTTTAATAATGTGGTGGTGAGGTACTGGGGAGGGGAAAGCATTCTAGGGTTGTATGATTAGCTCTCAGTCTTTCAGTGAGCCTCTGCCTCTGGAAGCTTTACAAATCTGTTTTACCCCCTTCAGTGGGACAGGATGACTACAGGAGGCTGGAGTTAGGTATTTCCCTTCCTCTGCAACACATAAGCTGTAGTGAAATAGTTTCTTCTAAGGGCAGACCTTTCTAAGAACAGAATACTGCAGTGTATTTTAAAATGGTTCCCTTTCCCCTTCCTCTGCCAGAAGCACTATGAGATGTTTCTCCCGTATTCACTGAGTGGAGCTACTGGAGGTAAACTCACAAAGTGTGTCCACTTTCCCCAGGACTGAGTCACTCTGGAGTTTCTGACTCAAATTTGTCTACATTGAGTCTCCAGCAATTTGTGAATTACAGTTCAGGTTTTCCTACCCTACTACTGGTTCCCACAGAGTTGTGATTCACATTGTGATTCTCTAAATATATTCTCCTGCCTCTCCAATTTGGGGGACAGTGGTTTGCCCTGTGACCTCATTTCTCTAATGGAGCTGAGAGATGTTGATTTTTCAGGTTGCTCAGCTTTTTACTTGTTGTTAGGAAGAACTGGAGACTTGAAACCAGGCTGGAAACAGGAAGTCCCCTCAACATTTTTTTTTAACTAGACATTTACTTTAGCTTTAAAAAGAAAAAATTTTTTCCTATTGTTTACAAGCATAGGTAAATAAGTTAAACACAGTTAAAAGCATAGTTGCCTGAATTTGGGGAAATAAAAGCCCCCCAAAAGAAGGCAATCGCGTCACAGCCTTGTCTTATCTACAAAAGTGGAATTATTGCTGCTACTGAAAAACAAATTCCAACAATTGATTTTCAGTAAATAAACAAGAGAAGAAAAACTGCTTCTGTATAACAGTTGAGCAGATTTTCCATAGGGCAAACATTTATTTTATTCTGCCAATATGGCAGGAGATATAACAGCAACAGGTTAGTAAATCTTATTTATAAATACTTTAATGAAAACAGATAAGGAAAACATGTTATTAAAAAAGTGTATCAAACATCTGGATAAAATTTATCTTTTTTTTACTTCCTACAATTACAACAAAAAATTAATCCTCATAAGGTAATCAATTACAACTTAAAAATAAGTTTAAAATTTTTAATTCAGAGAAATTTCATAACAATAAAATTAGGTAAAATCAGAAGCAACAATTTTCTTATATGTGAAAACTCAGATGATTTTCCTAAAAAAGTATTCCGAAGAACAACAAAAATAAAAATGGTCTTTTGCTTTATTTTCAAAATTCAGTTACCAAGGGTACATTAAAAAAATGTTTGTATGACACTGTTCCACATCTGTACATGTGTCTTTTAAATGTGTGTTACAAAGATGTCTCCCTCCAGCATCTAAGCTTTCATCACCACACACCTGAATTAGTCTAAACTCTATCCAGGTGGGTATACTGCAGCGACACAGCTTTGAGTTTTGAAACAAGATAAAATGAAATTAAATAAAATTTAAAATGAAATGAACATGGACTACCTATCAACCGTGCCACCACTACATTACTCACCACAGAGTCCAACTCAAAAGCAGAAGTCCTTAAAGATAAGTCTGGCCGCAGTAGGCTCCTCAGAGACCCAGCGCCCTTCCCTATCTGCAGGTCACAGGAAGAATCCAGCAAAGCAGGGGAGGTCCACAGGAAAGTAGGCATAGAAAGGGCTCAAGCCAGGAATATGTAAAGTGAATAAACAGTTTTCTTAAAATTCCTCATGGTCTGCTTCAGCATACCAAAACAAACATCTGACATTAGAAGAAGCACCATGGTCTTTAGAGTCTGGAAGTTTTCAGTTAGAATCCTGGCACTGGGGGCATCTTTGGCCAAGTTAGTAATCTAGGTTTCAGGATTCCCATCTCTAATGTGGGAACATTTAATATCCTTGAGATTGCTGGGGAACTGCATAAATTACTTATACAACAGCAGAACACACAAAACTCTCAAGAGAACTGAGAGAGGGAATTAACATTTGCTAAGTGCCCTAGTCAAACACAGTAATAGCACAATTTTTCACCTTGAGAGCAGTCACTCTGCCTCATTCCTCTTTAAATGCCTAGTAAAATGGGTATAGCTGAAATGCTTGGTAATGACAGTGTACATGAGACTGTACCTATTTTATCTTTATCTTTGAACCCTACTCTGGCAGACAGAATAAGAAGAGATTTCAGAAACCTAGTTTTAGTTCCACACATTTGAGATGATCCTGAACCATGTTCTTTTCTACTGCTGTTCAAAGAGCAGGGTTGTTTTGGAGTCAAATCACACATGTCTTAGATTCAAATCCAACATTTACCAACAACCTACTATATATCAAACTCTACATAAATGCTTCATATACATTATAGCATGCAATAATCATCATAGTCCTATTAACAGATCAACACTTATTAAGATGATATAAATGTATTATTAAAACCATATACAGGAAACCATGTTGTCAAGGAAAAACAGTTGAGTAATATCTACCTACACCTCAATTCACCATTAGGGACATTAGATTTAATTGTAAGTAGAACAGGTTACAATATAGAAACTCTTGTTCCTTTCATTCAATGAAGTCTAATTCTTCTCAGGTGCTGAAATTTTAGTTTTCATAAGAATAATTATACAGGTTGTTGTTATTAAAACTATATATACTATTCTTTAAAAACTTTTAAAGACCAGTCAAAGCTAATTTTAAAATCTAACCATCTATGTAAGATGTGATTTCATACTCTCAAAACTAGAAGGTATAGAAGCAAACTAAAATGGAGCTGTCTATCAGGGATGAACGGGAGATGGTCAACAAAGGCACATAAAAGAAACTTAACCTCACCATGCAGGAATTTACAGCTCCTCTCAGAAATCAGTAGAGGATACCAGCCAATCCCCAAACACCAAGGTTGCTCACATCACCTCTGGACTTCCTTGTTCTCCTGACTTAGCGACCCCGATCCAAACGAGAAAGAAGACACTAGGCCACCAGTCAGCTGAAAAAAGCCAAATAATTCCCATGTTTATCCCTTAGTCTGGGAGCAACTCAGAATTCATTGCTCCTGTGGCCTTGAGTTCCTGTCTTGCAGGTTGAAAGCCTTGCAATAAAATCTTACAGCTTTGCTTTATTCAGCATGCAGGTTATGGTTTTTGACAAAGGTAGAGTAAGATGGTGAAGCTCCCTATTATCTTCAAGGATCAAATTCATGCCCCACTGTCTACTATTAAATGTATTCCACAACTTTGTTCTGATTTACTTATTCAAATATACGTAGGGACCTACTCTCATGAATCCTACATTGAGGCAAGCTAACCTCAGGAAAAAGATCTACCATTATGTTGAGATCAAAAACACAGTATTACTCAACAACAGGAAAAAATTATTAAAAGATGTAAATTTCAGATAACCCTTGATTTGATTGTAAAGTTTAGGTGTGGAAAAGGGCATACTAATAGAGCAATAACTCATTTTGGCTAAACAGAAGGTCATTAAAACCAGGGAAATCATTCCAAATCTATGATAGAGAAATCCCTTATATGTACAACCAAATAACAAATTAATTTTAATGTTTTCAACAAGTTTTAAGAAGCTGTAGTAGATTCATGATTAGTAAAGATACGATCCTACCTTACTTTCTGGATCAGGAAGAGACTTAAGTAGTTTACTAAGCTGGAAGAGAACCTCAGAATCTTAAAACTCCCTGTGGAAGGGCCCCAGATTAGCTTACTATGACTTGAATTTTCCCGAAATAATTATGTCCAAATCCTAGGAAGTGGACCACTGGTCCTACAACAAAAATTCCAGTGATCAGTGCAGCTCTCTCCGTGGAGCAGGCCTGTGCCTTTCCCTACCCCCTTCTTCCCCAATGCTCCCTCCCTTCCCAGACCCCAGACCCCAGCCCCCAGCATGCCAGAACCTCTCTTCCCTCTTTTCTCTCTCAAGGCATCTTTTTCTCTCTCTCCCTTTCTGTCCCTCCCTCCCCAGCTCCTAAGCTCCAAGGGCTCGAGCCCGTTTCTTCTTCAGCCCACTTCTTCTCCATCTGTGTTTTGCTAAATAAACTTTCTCTTAAAAAAAATCCAATATAATAAAAAGTTATACAGCTCCTTGAAGTTAAAAGTACTAAGTGGTATTCTTCTAGCTAGTATTATGACAACCTTGTCTACAGACTGTATTTCATTACATACTTATAAATTATCATAGAGCCTAGCAGAAAATCCTACAGTTCAGAGGACCAAAAAGCTGATATTCTAAAGATATCATAAAGAACTTTAGAGCTGTGTATGAATAACACAATGCCTCAAGAAAACCAAAGTGATTTGCATAAAGATTTTAAACTACTCATCAGTATTCTAACAGACTTGGGAAGAAAACGGGCACCAATCAAGGATTCTTTAACTTTTAAGCCAGGATCTAAGAATACTGCTTCTGCAAAATCTTTACTCAGACCATTAAATTTATTTTCATAGAAGAGGAAAATAATTTTAGGAGTATAAATGTTGTATGGATTCAAATAAAATAATTGAGAAACTGCTATATAATCTACAGCAACTGTTAATATCACCAAATGAATAAAACAATATACTGGTATAGCATTTTGATTAACAGCTACTACCCTCACCCCCAACCTCGGGCAACCACTGATCTATTTTCTATCCCTACAAATTTTACCTTTCTAGCATTCCATATAATTGAAATCACATATGGTCCCCAAATGTCAATCTGACAATTTTCAACCTCGCAATGGTGCAAAGTGATATATATAATAAATTACATAAAGTATTCAAAACTGTGTTATAAACTAGGCTTTACCTTAGATGATTTCACCCTACTGTGGGCCAATGTAAGTGTTCTGAGCACAGTTAAGGTAGGCTAGGCTAAGCTATGTTCAGTAGACTGGGTGTATTAAATGCATTTTTTACTTACCAATATTTTCAACTTACAATGAGTTTAAAGGAACGTAACCCCAGCATAAGTCGAGGAGCATCTGAATTATGTAGGCTTTTGTGTATAGATTCCTTCACTAAGCATAACATTTTTAAGAGTCATCCATGTTATTGACTATATCACTCGTTTGCTTCTTTATATTACAAAGTATTATTCCACTGCATGGATGTACCACCGTTTGTTTATCCATTCACCAACTGATAGACATTTGAGTTGTGTCCAGTGGTTGGCTATTGTGAATAAAGCCACTATGAACATTCCAGTACAGCTTTACCTTGTTCAATTAAGTTTCATTATTTCTTTACATATATTCTGAATGAAAGCCCTTCTCACTATTTTTTCTCCAGCCTATGACTTCCTTTTTCATTTTTTTAAACAGTCTTTTGAAAGCAAAAGTTTTTTTTTTTTTAAGACTTTATTTATTTTTAGAGAGAGGCGAAGGGAGGGAGAAAGGGAGGGAGAGAAACATCAACATGCGGTTGCCTTTTGTGTGACCCCAGCTGGGAACATGGCCCGCAACCCAGGCATGTGGCCCGACTGGGAATCAAACAAGCAACCCTTTGGTTCAAAGGCTGGCACTCAATCCACTGAGCCACACCAGCCAGGGCCAAAAGTTTTTAATTTTGATGAAATCCACTTTCTCACTTTTATGTTCATAGATTGTGCTTTTGTATCCTATTCAAGAAATCTTTGCTTAATCCAAGGTCCCAGATGTTTTCTTAAAGTAACAAAACTATTCTATTTCTTATAATTTTTTTGTTTATTGATTTGAGAGAGGAGGCTCTGTTGTTTCACTTATTTATGCATTCATTGGTTGCTTCTTGTACGTGCCCTGACTGGAGATCGAACCTGCAACCTTGCTATATTGGGAAATGCTCTAACCAACTGAGCTACCCTACCAGGGTTTATAGTTTTATATCTTAAATTTAGATTTACTGTTCACTTAACTTTCTGCATGGTGAAAGGTAAAGATCAAGGTACATTCTTTTGTTATTGTTAAAATTGTTCTTTTCCTATTGAATTATCTTGGAACTTCTGTTAAAAATTAACTAACCTTATATTCAAGTCTATTTTCTTGACCATCTATCATGCTCCATTAATTTATATTTGTCCTTACACCAATATCACACTGTCTTGATTATAGTAGTTTTACAGTAACAACTTTTAGTCAGATGTATAAGAACTCCAATGTTCTTTTTCAAAGCTATTTAGATTTTGAGGGAACCTCTGCATTTCTTTACAAATTTTAAAATCAGCTTGTCATTTTCTACCAAAAAAAAAAAAGCCTTCTGAGATTTTGACTGATGTTGAATGTACAAATTAGGCATAAAGATTGCATCTTCTAATCCAGGAACATGATATATCTCTCCACTTCTTTGGGTATTCTTTAAACTTCTCTCAGCAATCTTTGGCAGTTTCTGGCATACAAATCTTGCCTGTATTTTGTTAAATTTGTCTATCAATTTTCATATTTTTGTTATTATAAATGATTTGTATTTCAACTTCCAATAATTGCTTGCTAGTATATGGAAATCTTTAGTTTTTCTATGTTCACCTTGACTGGTCCCTGTTTGGGCACCAGATGTGGGAGACTCCGTCCCACAAAGCTCTCCCAGCTGCTGCAAATGAGAATAAGTCATCCCAGATACAATCTTCTTCCAGTGGGAAAATGGGTGGTGATTCCCTCTAGTGGAGAATGCCCTGAGCCCTTCTCCCAAACGGCTTTTATTGGGAATGGTATGTGTAGGGGCATACAGCATACCTGCATAGCTCATCAATCAATGTCAAAAAAACCATAGTCATACAAAAACAGGTATTATCTATAGAAAAAAATTAAAGGAACAGAGATTTGTCATAGGTCAGGGTCTATGAGACATGCTGATGCCAGATGGTCTTTAAGATGTGTTTCATGAGGTAAGGAGTTTACTCCTTATGCCTTGAACTTAAACATCAGGTTTATTATCAACAGAGCTATACAAAGCAAAGCAAGCTTCAAAGGATACAATGTATTTATCAGGCCTGATTTCCCATGGGGAATGCTATGTGTTGGTTTCCCATAATGCCTGCCACCTGCATTTCCTGGTTTTCCAGAGAGACTTACTGGCCTCTTTCAAGGCTTGCTCTCGTGGGGCTACAGTCTCCCAAACCATACAGAATGGTCCCCAACAGGACTACTATGGCATGCGTGGTATTTTTCAAATAGTGGAAATGGCTGCTCTAAATTATATTCACTTCATCATTTTATGCCATCTTAAGTACATCCAAAGCAGTAACCTTTTCTAAAAACCTAGGTTCAAGATACAATTTTTATCACAAATTGGCTTGTAAGCATAATAATAGCCCTCAAAGACATCCATGTTCCAATTCCTGTAAGCTATAAACATGTTACCTCACACAAGAGACTTTCTTTGCAGGTGTGCAAGTTAAGGACCTTGAGATGATTTTCCACTTGATTATCCATACAAACACAATGTAATAACAGGGGTTTTTAAAGGAGCCAAATAAGGAGGTGTAATGATGGAGGAAGGGAGGGAGGGGAGGGGGGGAAGGGATGAAGGAAGGGAGAGAAAGAGGGAGAGAAAGGGGGAGAGAAGAGGGGGAGAGAGGGGGTTAGAGAGAGAGATCTGAAGATGAAAGAAAGGGTTATGAGGCAAACATCACAGATGACCGCTCTACAAGCTGGAAAAGATGAGGAAACAGAATCTCCCCTAGTTCCTCCAGGAACACCTCTGATTTTAGCTCATAACACTCACTTTGGATTCTAACATTAAAGTGTAACATGATAAACTTTGTTGTTTTAAGCCAATACATTTGTGGTGATTTGTTATACCAGCAGTGGAAAATTAATACCCCAATGATGATCAGTTCACTTCAATATAATACTATACTTTTGCTGGTTTTTTAGCACCATACATCATCATCATCCCACACCAAAAGCAACTTTCAAAAGTAGAAATGCTTTTCTAGACTAAACCTTAATTTTTATGAATTTTCTTATATTGGAAGATACAGCTAACATGATTTCCCACAGAATTTTCAAAATCCTTTTATTTTCTGTTTATGTTTGGGTTTGATGTGATCACTGGTCCTTAAAATGTACTCTTTACAAAAGATAATGACAGACATCTTAAGGTCTATCATCAGTCACTTGTGAAATGGAGACCAAAAATTGTTTTGGGGGGCGGGTGCTGGTGGGTAAAGGGGACACAAGAGGGCACAGATTGGAGAATTACTGAAAACATATAATTCACTCCTTTTTGGATACTCAAAATCTTCCCATTTACCACTCAAAATATATGTGAAATAAGCACATACTTCTAATAGCATCTTTTCTAAGCTCTGTTTTATGTGAAATAATTTTTAAAATCAACTCCATATGGTACTACAACTAAATGTCATTCAGAGTTAACATAACTCTACCTAACACCATAAGAAGAAAATACTGATATTGGTAGATGTACATGGTGACTGAAAATTTAATAGGCCTACAGGTCTTTTCTTTAAATTGATGAATAAAATGGGGTTCTGGCTTTAGTAGCTAACTAGAAGAGGTGCTGCTTTCTTTGATTTTATTCTTCTCCAAGAAAGCATAAAAAAAAAGTTTCTAGCACAAGAACTCCTCAACCTGTTTAGAATATTCCTGTGAGTTATATGATACAGTTTGAGAGAATTAACGATAATACCAACTAAATTTTCTTAGCAAGACCTAAGTCATCAATGAAAAACTTTAAAAATATAAAAATTTTATCATAATCCAAAGTTCAATAAAGACACAAAAATAGTAACCCTCAATAACAGAATATTTTTTAAATTAACAATAATAAATACTGACACGAAGAAGTGACATGAGGCATGGGATTTAGAAAAGAACACAAATCACACCACAGCTGAAATAACTCTTTGCAGTAAGGCTCAATGAGGACAGGGACAACTGGTCACCACCAAGCACGTCACAGGCAAAGCTTGAACCCAAACCTAGCTTTACTAACTTAACCAGGCCAGTGCTCTTTCAATTCTATCACACTGTTTCTATGGTTTAAAAAGCTAGGGTAGATGAGCAGCACCTGGCCTAAAGATATAACTGCAGAAACAGAAAACAAAGAAGTTACAAGGAAGACAAAAAAACACTACTACTAAAGGATTTGTCAACAGATTCAATTTGTAGAATAAAGTTCAGTGATCAGAAAAAATATTCTATTTTGCTTACATTAGTATTCTGAAGTCATGGTGGTTCTACTATTTAATGCAAAGAGATAAATTAAAATAAAGCCACAGCAATAACCTCTGAGAAACATATTAAGTCAGCTTGAAGGTGATAGTCTTCCCAACAATAACCTCTTATATATCACAAAATTTCAGCTGCAAAAGCAAGTTTTATCTTTCATGCCACTGAACAGGGCTAAAAGCATTGACAATGGAGAAAGATTCCCTGGGTTCAAATGCTGACTCTACAGTCCAGATTCCCACCTCCATATCATCCCAATAAAGTCTTTTTATCCACTAATTATCATACCTGCTCCTCTGGTCTGTACCCTTGCTAGTAGGTTAGGTTCTAGTGCTGGCTGAGATATACTGTGACTCCAACATGTCCTGTACAATATACTGGAGAAAAATATACATTATCAATTATGTTGGGAGGGTCCCAAGACTACCCTCAAGTTCAGTAATTTGCAAAGAGTACTCACGAGACTTAATACACAGCTGTACTCAGAGCTATAATTTATTCCAGCAGAAGGATACCAAGCATAATCAGCGAAGGGAAAAGGTACATGAAGTGAGATCCAGGAGAAAACAGGCGCAAACATCCAGATGTACCCCTTCAAGCAGAGTTGCAGAGGACTCACTTAGTTCTCCCAACAGTGAGTTTTGACAAGTGTAAGATGTTTCTAATTAAGCTCATTAGAAACTAGGTGCCTAGGTCTTTTATTGCAGAGGTAGTGAGGTGGGGGAGGGGGAGGGGCTGGTCACACAGGCACCCTAGCCTAGCACATATGCAAATTCCAGACTCACAGAGGAAAGCAGGTGTTCAGCATAAACCACACTTTGTACAAACAGTTTAGATAAGTGACTCTTAGTACTTAGGGTGTGAGACCCTTCCCAAATTCAAGTTCTCTGATGCCAGCCAAGGGCCACCCTTGCAAGTTAGGGCTGCTTTCAACAGGTTAGTAGATCCAACAGACTAGCAGATCCTTAGAGCAGATCCTTGGTATAGGTATATGCTTAAAACAAGACAGACAAGGTCTTCTCCCTTACAGATGTAATGCAACAGGATATAGATTACCCAATAAATATCCAAAAATGTTTAATCACAATTATGATAAGTGTAATTAAAGATTCAGGGTGTGCTTCCATGTATAAGTGGAAGCCTAACCTAATCTGGGAGGGCACCAGGGAGAATCATTTCCCCTAAAGGGACATTTAAGCAAAAACTGGAAGATAGGTAAAACTAATCAGGCAAAAATTATCAGACAGTTTCCTAGGCACAAGGAACAACATGTACAAAGGCCTTAAGGCAGCATTCTAAGACCTGTGAAGACAACCTTCGGACAAGTCAGAATGCAAAGGAGACAGCAGCACAAAGTAAGTGGAAAGGAGGGTACTTCTTACAACCATTACTATAAGTAACACTTAGCACACCGTTTTAGAATAATTCATTTGCAAAAATGCCACCCCCACTAAACAAACTCCTTCAGGTCTTACAAATTTTTCTAGCCCAACAAGCCAATAACAGTGCTTAGCAGCATCCTCTCCAGTCAAGAGATGTGGAATGAAGAAAAGAGTGTTTGATCTGGGCAAGGAGCTTAACATCTCAGCACAAGACCCATAAAACAAAAATTATCTCTAGGGTTTAAAAACCTCAATTCTGACTACCCCAAAACACTGCACAAGAGATACATTACCATGCCAACTTATACATATCTGGAATCAAACCTAGTATCACCATTGATGAAAGTTTAAATACCACAAACTAAACAGTAGGTTGGCAAGGGGCTTTAACTACTCGCAGCTCTATAAAGTAACACCAACTAATAACCAACAGGATCATGAATGAGGCCAGGGAGAGAAAGTGAGCTCTCCATCTGCCTTTTCTTATTCTCCAGTTGCTTAACAAATTTGGTAAGAGTATCAATAACAGGAAACTGGCACCTATGTCATCCTTGTCTCCTTCATTCCTTCCTAACTACCATCAATTCAGGAAACATGCACTGGTGACTCAGTAAAAAATGTCAAAATTCAATCGACATACCTCTGCCAACTATTTTAAGTCAACATAATACAGTAATCTCTAGCCCTAAACTTTCAGTTTTGGGCACATGTTCTCAAACAGCAATGAAAGAAGCATTCTCTGAAAGAAAGCTAACTAGGAAATAGCTCCAAAATACATGAAAAGCTTGGTGTAGTTTACTAGACAGTGAAGAAAACGCCAATATACATATATACAGTATGAAATCACTTTACAATAACTGAGCTATAGACTATGACCCTAAACTTGTCTTTTAAAAGTACATTTAACCTAAATTTCACTACCTACATTTACTGTGTTGTCTGGCAAATATAGTAATAAATCCAAAATCAAGTAACAAGCCAAGAATGCTACCAAAAGAGCTCATAAATGGCTTCAACCAATGTCTCAAAAACTTTACAAAATACATTTAATTACATTAGTTGTCCAATCGTGTCAAATATTTTGATTATTAAAACCATGAAATCAAGTCTAGTTAAACCAATAAGTATCCTTAACTGTGATTTTTCCCTCTGGAAAGATTAAGATAAAACAGTGAAATACTTTAGAATATCATTTTAAAATTATTCTAGATTTAGTAGCAACCAAAAAAAAAAAAAAATGATCTTTCTAAATCACAGCTATGGAGTTTGTGCCCTTCACAATGCACCCTTGAACTCTCGATAATATTCTCTCCCACTTTCCTTACTTCTCAAAAACAAACCCACAAAGAACAAAAATAAAATAAAAAGACATTTATTTGATATATATTATCGACCTCAATAACAAATGCAAATAGTAAGCAAAATTAATGCTCCTTATCCCTTAGGTCAAAGGAAATAAAACTTTTCTCCTACTGAGTTGGCCAAAAAGTCCGTTACACTTTTTCCATATGATGGCTCTAGTAGTGCTCAGTTGTCTTTAACTTCATTCCAAACAATTTTGTAAGACTGTATTGTGACAGCTATCATAACAGTGTGCATTTAAAAAAACTTATCAAAATTGTTGAATTTTTGTGCAGCCATTTTAATACTGAAGATGGAAGATCACATGCAACACTTTCAGCATATTGTGCTTTATTATTTCAAGAAAGGTAAAAATGCAACTGAAATGCAAAAAAAGACTTGTATAGAAGGTGGGGTGACTGACTGAACACATCAAAAGTGGTTTATGAAGTTTCTTGGTACCATTGACATTTTGGCCAAATAATTCTTTGCTGTGGGGCTGTCTTATGCATTGGAAGATGGCTAGCAGCACCTGGCCTCTTCCCACAAAAAGCCAATAGCAGGAGATAGCCGACATACTCAAAATATCCAGACCAATAAAGTTATTGGTGAAAATGAAAAATGTCTTTTATTTTATGGAAAAAACGTAATGGACTTTTTGATCAACTCAATAATTTGAGAAGTACATGATTCTCCTCCCCCAACTCAAAAAAAGTGAATGAAAATGTTAACATGTGGTAAATGATGGTCTTAAAAACCTATAAATTGCCCTTGCTGGTGTGGCTCAAATGGACTGAGTGCCAGCCTGCAAGTCAAAAGGTGCTGGTTCAATTCCCAGTCAGGGCACATGCCTGGGTTACAGCCCAGGCACCCAGAGAGGGGAGTGCGAGAGGCTACCACATACTGATGTTTCTCTCCCTCTTTTCTCCCTCCCTTCCCTTCTCTCTAAAAATAAATAAAATCTTTTTAAAAATCCCTATAAGTTGTGCTCACTTCGGCAGCACGTATAATAAAATTGGAACAATACAGAGAAAATTAGCATGGCCCCTGCGCAAGGATGACACCCAAATTCGTGAAGCGTTCCATATTTAAAAAAAAAAAAAAAAAAAACCTATAAATTATTTTAAAAAGCACTTGTACAAAGTATTTTTGGAAGGAAAATTTGAACAAAATTTTTTTTTCAATTATTTCTATACATAAATTACTGAAACATATTTAATTATTGCATATTTACTAACATCTCTACTTAACCTGTTATTCATTACTCAAAATGCATACCATACAGGCTCAGCTTCTTTCTTTTTCCTGGCCTTTTTAAAGCTCATTTTTCAGTGTTTTATCAGTGCAGTGATGAGTGAGCAAGAGTCCCAATACAGAAAAGTATTCCCCCAAAAAATCCACACGCATACTAACAGGTAAACAATTACTACTACAATAATCAGGCATTTTCAACTCATCACCGGAAAGGTCACATCGAATAAATATTAGGTTGGCTCAATCAAGTTACTATACTGAAAAGTGCTTGAAAAGCGGCCTAGTTACAGTAACCCACTACCCGTCATGGTTGTGAAGTAGCTTGCTGATGTGTGGC
Source organism: Anoura caudifer (assembly GCA_004027475.1). NCBI lineage: Eukaryota > Metazoa > Chordata > Mammalia > Chiroptera > Phyllostomidae > Anoura > Anoura caudifer. Next base: position 91,845 of record PVKU01000051.1, on the reverse strand, counting down.
TTTGTCTAATCAAACATCAGCCTACTGACACGTAATACAGTCATTTATACAGTATTGTGGAAGAAAGGTAAAGCTTCGGGGTTAAATAATAACAGAAATCTTAAATGGCATTCCCAAAGACTAACTCCTGTTTTGGAGAACTACCTGTTTTCTCACAGAATGAACAAGTAAACCAATTTACAAACAAGCAAGACCTTTTCTTAACCACAGTTAAATATCTGAAACATGGTTCCAATGAGCTTAGTTATAAGACATTAAATATAAATCAGATCTCCAAACCCAAAACATATAGGCTAAAAACCGAGTATCTCTCCCAAAGGCTGAGGCCAAAAGCCCTCCAACTGAACAAACTAAAATTGAGTTTATTTCTCGCTGTATCTTCAACGTCCATGAGGTACACAAATCTGTGTCCATATAATCTCCCAAACTAGCTGGTCACAGGCAATCTAATTATCAAAATCTTCAGGAACATAAGCGCACTGTCCAAGAGACTCGTGTAATGAAATTCCTGTTCATTCTGGCTAATAACCAGACTGAAAAATACTAATAATAAAGACTCCTTCCTACTTGTTTTCGTCTGTAAAACCACAACCCACCAAAAAGGACTAACTACCATACTCTTTCTCATTAGGCAAAAGCACAAGCAGGTGAGCAGGCCGGTAGAGCTCCACCTGGGATAACGAGCATCAGAGCCCGAAGCAGGAGGATGAAGTTACCGCGGAGGTTTGAGTCGCCGACGGAGACTTACGGGTGGCCCCACCCACGGAGGCACCTGTGAGCTGCTGCGGGAGAAGGGCATCCCTCTAACTCCAAGCACTGCCCAGGCCGGCGCTCGATTTCACCCTCAGATTCGCCCCGGCCCCATACCGGGTCTGAGCTTCACGACGCGGGCACCGGTTCAACCTCGGAGCCGGAAAGGGAAAAAGGCTGGGGACAGGGACGGTGCCCGTGGGCCTGACCTCACCGCCACCTCCGGCGGAGGTGACGGTCCATTTGAGCCCCGCGCCCCCCTCCCCTTCAGGGCTGGGGCCGACGGGGCACAGCCGCGGCGTCCGCTCGGGCTCCGGGGCGCCGCGGCGACGGGAAGGTCACCGGCTGCAGGAGGCCGGACCAGGGACGGCGACGACCGCGCTACCTTTGGCCTCGCAGTCGGCGCAGTACTTGTTGTCCTCCTCCCTCAGCAGCTTGGACAGGATGAGCTGGTGCTGCTCGTTCAGCTTCTGAGCCTTCTCCCGGCAGGAACGCGTCGCCATCTCGGCAGCTGGGCGGGGAGCCCGGGACAGCTACGGCGGCGGCGGGTGCGGGCAGGAGCCGGGCTGGATAAACGCACCTGGAGCCGCCGGGACCGCGGGCAGACCCAGCCTCAGGAAGCGACGGCGGCAGCAGCTGGAACAGGAGGAGCGGCGGCGGAGGTGGTGGCAGCGCCGACGTGTCCCGCCTCCTCGCCGGGCCGGCCCCGCACGCACCGCGAAGCCGGCGAGACGGGAGAAAGGGGGGAGGGCCGCGGCCGTGGCTTCCGGGTGGCACCGCAGGAAGGAACCCCGACGCCTAGCGCGCTGCGCATGCGCTGAGCTTCCCGGGAAGCCAGCCAACCCGCTGTTTTTGCTCAAAGCCCTTAGCCCAAGGTGATTCCAGAAAAGTATTTTGCGCTGCCCGCTGTGGGCTTCCCTACTTTTAAAGTGGGACTGTCGTTGCCGGCCTCGGATAAAACGCGGTAAAGGAAGATTTTTTACTGAGAAGGGACTTTCACTTGCTTTCTTGACTTTGTCTTTTCTGGCACAGCATTGGAAATGCAGAAGTAAAAGTGACTAGGTGGATTTGTTTATTCATTCGACGTTTATTCACCTGCATTTTTTAAACAGGCATCACCCTAGAAGCTAGAGACATGCGAGAATAAAGTAAAACAGCCTCTTCTAGTGACATGCATTGAGTTCTAAACTTTATTAATTATTCTGTGCCGTGAACGATTAACTCATTTAAGCCCAATCACAACCCTGTAATATTATCCTTATTATACAGCTAGGAAAATGAAGCATGGAGTTTAGTAACTTGCCCAGATTACAGATCTACTCATTGGAGGAGTTGTGATTCAAATCCAAAGTATTCTGACTGCAGAGTGTAAAACATCTGGCAGTAAGGCTTTCCTTATGGAGCAGAAGGTGTGCTCAAGTTGCCAAATATCGGGCAGTATCACTTTAACAAGAAGGTGTATAACCAGTAAACTTGAATTCATGAAAAAGAAAACGAGGGAGAGAAGACACTTTTGATTAAGCCCCAGAGTGCCCCACTCCAGGATCATGGGATTTGAACCGTGAGTGAGGCAATTTGAATGTTTTGGCATGTGTCTTACTAGCAATTTCTAATACAAGGTTTATGCAATTAGAATAAGCATGGCCCTTGCCAATTAAGATGCTAATAAAGGCAAATGAGCAAGCACCTGTGTCTCATACTTTTTATAGGGCCAATTTCTAGCCTAGGCCCTGCATGAAGATGACCCTCCTGCTCACCTAGCCCTATTTTTGACACAGAGTCTCAAAAATGTTTGAGGAATTGAATTGAATTGTAGTGGCAGTGAAGATGATGAGTAATTAAATTATGGCTTAAACTGCATCGTTCTGACAAGTAATAACTAGGTGGATACCAGGGTGAATTCCAATAAACAAAAAAATATCATGTGGGAGGCAGAACTTTTAAGCCACATCCTGAAAACCAGCTTGATATAGATGGGGACCTAGGGAGGGAACTATGGAGCAATAGCGGCACACAGAAAGCACAAAGACTTCAAGTAGCTTGGAAAACCATCTAAAGGACAGGGGTACTACTTAGCACAAGCAAAGGGCTGAATAAGTCAAGTGTAACAAGATTAAAGAAGACTTGGGGAACCAGGCAAAGCAATCTGGCTTTGATGCAGTTGACAATAGAAAACCCATGGATTCTGCAACTAGAATAATAGCATGAAAAAAAAAGAGAGAATCTTTTGGGAAAGTTAGTCCAGCAGTAACCAATTAACAAACACTGTTTTTGAGTGTTTTCCCTCAGAAAATTCTGCTTAGTGCTGCAAGAACTCAGAAAACACAGAAGACAGGCTTACCACCAAGAAATGATCCACATGATGGACTTAAGGATCACAGCAATGTCTAATAGATATACAGGCACACCACATATGTACTTGAAACTTTTCTAGTAGCCACATGTAAAAATTAAAAAGAAGCAGGTGAGATTAATAGCATGTTGTATTTAATCCAATGTATCTAAAATACCATTTCAACATGTGAGTAATGTAGAAAATTATTGTGAAATATTTTACATTGTTTTCATATTGTCTTCAAATCCAGTGTGTATTTGACATTTACAGCTAATTTTAACTTCAATTAGCTGCACTTGGAGTGCTCAGTAGCCACATGTGGTTAGTGGCTGTATTATTGAACATTGCTGCTCTAGATTGTCAACCTAGAGGCTATTAAAATATAAACTTAAATTGATTATTTATTAGGGATGTAACAGGAAGAGCAGAATAGAAGATATTGATACCAAAACCATCTAGGGAGGAAAATAACATTTCATTCATTCATCAGTAGTTACTAAACACTTGCTCTTCAGTTCTCTGATAATCAGAATCTTACATATCTTACAGTCTAGTAGAAATACAAACATGTCAACAGAAAAATTAACAGCTACACTGTATAGTCTAGAGCACATATCAAGTGCACTAGGGGTTGAATATATGGTGAGAGAAGGAGACCAGACTTTGAGTGGTAAGCACACAATGTAATAGATGATATATTATAAAAGCATATACTTAACACTTATGTAATGTTATTAACTAATGTCACCACAATAAATTTAATTAAAAAATAAAGTGCCCTGGGAGCAAAAGGAACAGAACATAAGTAGCCTAGAAAAATCAGGGCAGGCTTCACTGAGTATGTGCTACTTAAACTTCTTTTAGCAGGTGTAGGAAGTTTTCAAGTGAGAGAGGACAAGGAATACCTTGAAAAAAATTGTATGGACTTCTGGAAATACACAATGACATGCTGGAAGTAGTGAGGATATGAAGCAACAAGAGCCTAGAATGTGCGTGAAGAACAGGTAGGAAGGGAAACAAAGTGGAGAGGTAGATTGGCGCCAGGAGGTTAAGAACTTTGTAGCCAAACTGCATAGTTTGAATTTTAATCCTGGGCATAGAGAGCCAGCAGAAGCTTTTATACAGAGAAAAGACCTGATTAGCTTTGTTTTCTGAAACCATAGTGGCAGGCCGGAGAGCATGGGTGGGGGGAAAATGTTATCAGGGAAACAGATTACAAACAGTGCTATTGTAATAACAGCCCAAATAAGATATGCTGAAGGCCTATTTTAAGCCAGTAACATACAGTTTGGAAGAGACAGAATCAAATGATGTTTTAAAATTAGAAGCAGCAAGATTTGGCAGCTGACTGTATGTGGGGGGTTGACTTAAAGGAGGTGAGAATAACACCAAGGTTTCTAAGTTAGGAGACAGGTAAATGGTGATGCCATTAATCCAGATCAAGAATAGAAGGGACAGTACAGGTTTGGGGGCAGAGTAGAAAAGCTGTTTGTTTGAGGTCACGTTAAGTTTAAAATGTTCATAGGACATCCAGTTCCGTTTAACTAATGGGACATTGTCTATTTCTAAGGAGAAAGTGCTGGTGAAAGTCTGTTGGAAGTCATCTACATTTAAATGGCCACAGAAGCCATTGGGTAGGTGATACTCCTCTAGAGAAAGCATACAGATTGAAAAGAGAAGAATCCCAAGCACAAAACTCTAGGAATTGCCAGCTAAATGAGGAATGGACAGAGAAAGGTGCACCACTGAAAACAGAGGTGAAGTATGTCCAGGAAAAGAACCAGAAGCCATGGGAGGAGCGGTTTCTCAGAAGTACAGGCGAATACCGATGTCAGCTCAGACAGAAAACTTAGTTATTTCAGTTCTAGTCAACATATACAGCATGTAGTCAGGGGTTCATTGTTTTCCTTTGCAACTGGCCTCTAGCCCAGAAACAAGAAAAGTGAAATCATCTGGTGAGGCTTCCCAGGGACTGCAATTATCTGGTATTTCAGTAAAATGTTGAGGGAAGGATGGGGATGGTTTGGGGGTGGGGGTAGGGGAAGAAGGAAGGAAGGAAGGAATAAAGAAGCAAGAAACAAATGAATAAAGGGTAAGTGTAAGGATAAGAAGCACTGCTAGGGTTCACTGTGGAATGTAAGGTAAAGGAAGTGCCCACAATATGTGCAGGAGGGTAAAGCCAGAGCAGCTAAATGACTACAGGCTCCTTTGAGACCAGAGGTGATTTGGTGTCCTTTAGGAAATGGATGAGAACAGCTAAAGAAGGGAACCTAGTGACCTAGAGTACCTGTTTCTCAGAGGGAAGTAGTAACTTCAGGTGAGGCCCAGATGTCAAAGCATCTTCAGAGATGGTTGAAGGCTGGGGAGTGAGGTTGAAGATCTGTTTCCACAGATTTTTGGAGAGGTAAGGGTCTTTTCAACTCAAATTCTGTTTCTATTTGGAAGAAAAAGATGAGAAACAGGTTTAGAGAGTTATACCAGAATGAAGCTGGTATACCACAGAAGACAAAGAAAAAGAGGAAAAGTGGGGAGTGGGGACATAAAGAAAAAGGAAGATGGCGTGAAAGCGACAAGAGTGACCGTGTATGTGTGTGCAGGTGGATGTCTGATGAGAGCAGGAGGTAGTGACAACTGTGAGAACAGGGCAGCAGTCAAAAGAGCCACTGCTTTTTGATCTCCCGTGAGTTAATAATCCTCACACACCAGCTCTTTGAGGTAAACCATACTATACTCATTATTTATGTTAGGAAGCATCAGCCAGAATGGACTAACTCATGTTGAGTAACAACCCCCAAATCTTGATGACTTCAAATAATAGAAGTTTAATTCTTGGTCATACTACATGTTCCTGGGGTTGGTAAGGATTCTGTTCCATGTTGCCTTTTCTCAGGGGCCAGAGTGACAAGGTCTCTGTCACGTTTCGGGGAAATGGCAACAAGGTGAGTCTCTTACAGGCTTCTCCTCAAGAACGGCACGACTACTTTGAAACTCAATCCATTGCCCAAACAAGTGCGTTACATGTCCTAATATCGAGGGAACCAGATATGTAACCCCAACATGCATCTAGAAAGAGAAATGGAAATATCACTGAACAGCACAGACATTGGCTCAGAGATGAGTGCTTTGTTGCAAGCAGCCTAGATATTAAATAACATAACTCGTATTTGAGGTTAGGTGTTTTTGGCGTTAAAGGCTCTGCTGTAGCCATGAGCCATGCTACTTGCCTGGGATGGAAAACAGTAGACCAGGTTAGATCCAGCAATGACAAGAATTAGAGAGAGGCCACGTGTTTTGAGGCAAGAGGAACACAAACATGGAGATATGTAAACAGACAGCCCACACACCAAAAAGACAGGCAGCCCAGGGAAGACTTAGATTTTATTTTTGTTTTGTTTTTGAAAGCTACATCAGGGGATGTTAGTGTGTTTGTGGTTCCTAAAAACCCTGTTCAACCGGAATGGGGAGCATTCTTTTGATCTATGCTTAGATACCAGTGGGCTCTCCTCAGCGTGGGCCGAGTGGGCTCTCTGTTGCAGATGCGTGACTTTCACACACTTCTTTCCCTCCCCCTTCAGAAGTGACTTATTTTTAAATATGCAGTACTGAGCAAGAATATATTCTACAAGAGCCAACACTATACTGCCTAATGTAGGAAAACATGACTTCCAAATTATGTAGCCTCATATTTCCCCAGTGCAGAAACACTGAGATTTTTTTTAGGGGTCATATGGGCAACCAGTGTCCTCAGTCACAAAAGTACCTGATACAAGGATCCAGAAGAGTGCATTCAACTCCTACGATCCTTTGTTGCAGACAGAATAACCAACACACATGTGTGTCTAAAGGCAGGTGCCTGGTGGAACCCCAGAAGGGGAGCCAGTTCTCAAGTTTGGGCTTTGGCAGCTCTAGGCTTTATTCTTTGAAGCATTCTGTTGAAGCAGAAATAAACAACTCTAAGACAAATTTCCTGAACCTGCCCCTTCCCATAATCCTCTACACTCCCAACCCACCAGTCTTTTCACAGGAACACTGACTCCATTCATCTATTCATCTCAACAATATATTTTTCGTTCCTTCTATGTGGTTGATACTGTGCTAGGTACTAGAAATAAAAATTAGTGAACAAAACAATCATGGTCCATCTTTCATTTCTATAATGGTTCATTGTCTATATTCATACATCAGGTTCCCACACTATCTCCTTGTCTGAGATTTCCAGAGCCCCCAACGCTAACACACATGGCAAACCCTTAATAAATATTGTGTTGGCCAAATAGTCTGTTAGGTTTTTTTTCTGTACAATGGCTCTAGTAGTGCTAAGTTGTCTTTAACCTCATTCAAAACAATTGTGTTAGATTGTATTGTAACAGCTGTCATTATCAGCGTGCTTTTAAAAAACATCAAAATTGGTGAATTTTTGTGCAGCCATTTTAATACTGAAGATGGAAGAAAAAGCAATATTTTGGGTGTACAAATTATGCTTTATCATTTCAAGAAAGGTAAAAATGCAACTGAAGCCCAAAACAAGGTTTGTACAGTGTATGCAGAAGGTGCTGTGATTCATTGAACATGTTAAAAGTTTGTGAAGTTTCTTGCTACTATTGACATTTTGACCAAATGATTCTTTGCTGTGGGGCTGTCTTAGGCATTGGAAGATATTTAGCAGCACCCCTGGCCTCTATCCACTAAAATCCAATAATGAGAGATAGCTAACATACTCAGAATATCCAAATCAATAAAGTTACTGATGAAAGTGAAAAAAAATGTTTCTTTTATTTTACGGAAAAAGTGTAATGGACTTTTTGCCCAACCCAATATTTGTGGAATGAGGGAATGAAAAAATAAAATTAAACATAGGATCTCGTATGTGAAAACATATAGTTTCTACAAGCAAAATTAAGAAGCATAACTTTTAAGCATTTTTTTAAAAAGGAAATCTAATGCACAAATCCTCTGTTTATATCACTAACTCACTTCTGAACTTGGTCAAGTTATATTTTATTTACTGTTATCCATTTTCCCTACTTAATAGTAGATTTCCCAGAGCATCTCAATTTAGACATAAAAGTTCTAATTAAAAATACACACTCAACATCAAGATTTAAAACAACAAGAACAACAACAAAATTAACTTGGATGGACTCAGCCAGGGCATTCTACCTCCACTAATTCGGCCTTTTTGGCAGTAACATAATTTAACTCAACCAAGCCCAGTCACTTGAGGGAAGACAAAAATAAGTGAATACAGGCAGTTTCATCCTGTTTGAGAGGGGACATAAACACAAGTTGAAAGATGTAGGTTGCGCCTTTTCAAGGGTGTAGAGGGCATGCATTGCTTCTACCTGCCCAGAATCACCCCTCCTTCTCCAGCAGCAGCACCCTAGTTTTCCTCTGTTGAATCCGGTTTTGAAGGAGGAACTCTCCGCCCTCCTAACCAAGGTCCCTGTACTTCCCCTGGCCATGTGACTCAATTAGGCCACTTAGGTACTTTCCTCTTGAAAGCTGAACTTGAGAGGAGTAACACAAAGACGGAAACAGCTGGAGATCCTTCTTCTCTGTGGATGTCTATTCATGTATTTGATCCTGTTCCCTTGATCCTCACAGCTGCTCTATCTGGTTCCTGCCCCTTCTGAGGACTAGCTCTTTAGCATTCCCTTAGATTTTTTGAGTAACCCCACAAAGTCCTCCCATGTATTCTTCTTTTGCCTGTTAGATATTAAACAGTCAAGCCAAAACTTATTTATGTACAGCGCCAAAATTTTTTATAATGAGTGTGTACCATTTGATGGTAGTTGAGAGGGCATGTTCTCAAAGAGCTTAGCTTCTTTTCCTAGTCTTTAAAGATATCTATTACTTTTTTTCTAGGACTTTGAAGTTTGGAAACCTTGCTGAGATGAGACGTTTTACATATGGGATTTTCTGCCATTCTCAATTCTTGACCTTTTTACCGCAACAGTGCGTATCATCTTAGTAATTTTAAACTAAAAGTAGCATCATTTTAGGAGAAAGGGGGAAAGGAAATAGGCATAGGTTTTTCTTAAATTGTTAAAAAAATGCTTTAAAATATAGGATAGGCAGCAGATGCACTGACCAAAAAAGAAAACAATTGAAAACCAGACTTTATTAAAATTAAAAAATTGTACTCTGCAATATACATTAAGAAAATGAGAAGGCATCATATACCTTAAACTTATATAATGTTATGTGTTGATTACACCTCAAAAAAGATGGGAGGAAAGGGAAATATAAAATATGACAAATATATTAAAAAAGAAGATGAAAAGACAAGCTATAGATTTTGAGAAAATATTTTTAAAAGATGATGAATACAAAATGCTTGTTTAGGGAGTATATAAAGAACTCCTGCAAATCAATAATAAAAAGAAATAACCTACCCTGGCCAGGTAGCTCAGTTGGTTAGAGCATCATCCCTGATGGAGACACAAACAAGAATGAACCAATCAATACATAAGTAAGTGGAACAACAAATCAGTATCTCTCTCTCTCTCCCCTGCTTTCTCTCTAAAATCTGTTTAAAAAAAGAAAAAAGAGATAACTCCCATCCCTAATCCTGCAGCAACAGCAACATTTGTCCAATTTTAATCTCAATTTCCCCCAAAAGCCCCCTTAGATTGTTCTGCCCTCATGGATCAATTTTGCCTATAAATTCCTATTGACCTAATAATTACACCAAACAGTTTCATACTTGTGTGTGTGTGTATACTGTTGGCTTTACATAAAAATACCTTTTTCTCACAACTGGATTGCAAATTCCTTTGAACTGCATCTTATACCTCTTTAACATAATGGCAAATAAGATAAACAACACAGTGTTCTTAAGAATGTTACTGGGAAGACACTGCCTCCCAAATAAACGGGTGATTCTAGTAAGAGTACAGATGCTGTTTAAAGCTAAAGTCCAGGATGCCAAGGGAAAACAGTGTACAGTCTCTACATTTGTTATTTTTGCTATTATAGTTTGGGTTCTTATGTTTGTTTTTGTTTTTTAGTTGAGCAAGGTGTGGTCAGAGAAGCCGACCTCTAAACTAAAACTACAATGAGAGGTAAAAACAACCAGACAAGGAGCATGGGGAGTGGAAAAGGCAGTGTGAGGTGAGATTTTACAAGCATGTGAGGAGGAAAGAGAGATTCTATTTCTTTAGGAATTCCTAGTTAATCAGAGGATTGAATCTAGCTGGAGGGGAGTAAGAGAAGATCAATAGTTAATCTAGACCAGTGATTTTCAACCGGTATGCCGCAAGAGGCACATTGGTGCGCTGCAAGAATTTTTAAAACACACAGTATCTGACTACTCAGTCACAGGCACTGACCTCTTTTCCCTTAGACTGTCAAATTAAAAAAATGACAACAGCCAATGTGACAATAGCCATCCAGCGTGAATGAATCAAAATTACACCTAATTTTTTTGTGTGAGATTGGGAAAAAACAATTTTTTGCTGTACCACAGAATCTTAGTAATTAGTTTATGTGTAACATGAGATTTTTTTTTGTTAAAGGTTGAAAATTACTGATCTAGACTAGTTAATTCAAGGGCTTAATCTACCTGGAGAATAGTGAGATTCAAGGCTAGGAAATTCAACCCTGAAAAAGTTGTCTCCATGTTCTTTTGGAGGTAGGGATTGGCCCAGTCCTGGTAGGGTGGAAGGAGCCTCCTCCCCAAGGTCAGGATGGGGGCAAGGAGCTTGGGAGGACACCTCATGGTCTGCGTTCCCTCAGCTGCAAGACTTGTGTGCTATATATCCTGTCATCTGTGTTCAACTCACGAAGGAAAGGCCTGCAAAGGGACTTTAGTCAAGGCCTCTACGTTGAAAAATTAACAAAAGCGTATCTGTGAAAACAAGAAGTCAGAGTTTCTGTTTTCTCTTGCCTAAACCTATAAAACCTATAAAATCAGGTAGTTGAGTGTCAACAACTACAATGAGCCCAATTTCAAACAATGATAAAGAATTACAGGCTTTGTTCCTACACAATAGCCACTCTGTTAACACTGTGGTTAGTGAGAAGTAATTTTACAAGCAAGCTACCAAACAAATGCTTCTCGGTATGTGATTTTTTAAATAAAAATGTATATAATCTGCAATCAACCTACAGTACTAATTAGACCCTTCCCAAATCTTGTAAATGGTTGGTCAACCTCACTTCAGAAAAGACCAGCTGTTTTGTAGAAAACTCATGGGAATAAAAAGACAAAAATAAGTTTACTCCACCAAGCTATTCTCATGTGGGCTCCTGGGGAGACAGCAAGCATTTCAGTGATGCATCTAACATAGAATTTTCTTTAGAAATATTTGAAGCTCTAATAAGCCAGATCCTGCTGTGAGAGTAAATTTATCCCAAATACAAGTAAGGCATTTGCAAAGTACAGTTAACTCTTTCAAGTCTCCTGTTCACAAAACAAGTATCTTGAAACAGCCAGTAAATGGTTAGATTAAATTGAATAGAGGGCAGGTGAAACATTTCTAGTCATAGTGGTCATTTGGGAAAATCTAAATGTGTTCCCAAGTGACCTATTTATATTTAGATAGTTCAGAGGTGACAGGAAACGGCTGGTTACATCTGTCAGGGATCCCCAACCTGTTTCTGGCCCAAGCTCTCCCCGGCAATGATTAATTCAGGATCATGTAAAAACTGAACCTGTGCCTTTCCTTCCTGCTAATGAATTCTCAGGCATTTCAACTGTGAGGCCGTTTAACAGGCAATAAATTCATAAAGGTAATTTCCTGTGAGGTTAGCCTTAGTGTTTTTTCACCTTCCAAGAAGATAGATAGATAGATAGATAGATAGATAGATAGATGGATTGATAGATAGACAGACAGACATATATGTGTATATGTATATATACACATATATATATAAATGCATAATAGTCTTAGTAACTAAGATTCAAATAGGGTCAGTGACTCATGTTTTTGTGCATTAAAGAGGGGGAGAAGGGAGGACAGGCAAAGAAATTGAATATGATTAAATTTAATTTTAGAAATATTTCAACTGGAAATTAGTTCAATGAAGAATCTGCATGTATTTATACAAAATTACAAAAATGTTGGAAACAACCTAAATGTCCAGCAATAAGTAAATTGATATATCATGTATGACAGAGCCACATAATGGACTAGTATATAAATATTAAAATGACTTATATGCAGAATTTATATAACATGTAACTATAGAATCATAATTATATTCTAATTTGTTGAGAAAAATCTAGAAGAAAATGTATCACAAGGGTAACAGTAGTAGACTATAAAAGGAGTGATGAGCAATTATTTTCTCTTTGTAAAAATATTTCAAATTTTCCTAAAGAGGGTATGCCAATTTTATACTTACAAAATGGCCCACATTTAAAAATAAACAAAAGTATATGTTTAAAACATTATTTTTCAAGCATGGTTCATGTACAACATTATATTTCTTTCAGGTGTACAATATGGTGATTAAACATTTCTTTGTTTTTATTAAACTTATTAGAATAATGTTAGTTAATAATGTATAAATTTCAGGTGTACAACTCTATAACATTTGTATACGTCACTGTGTGCTCATCATTCAAAGTCTAGTCTCCTCTGTCACCACGTATTTGACCCCCATTTCCCCCATCCTCTTAACCCACCCTCATTTCCTCTCTGGTACCCATCATTCTTTTGTCTGTATCTCTGAGTTTGTTTCCTTTGTTCATTTCATTTCCTTTTTAATTAATTTTACTTACCTTTTTATTTTTATTATCTTTATTGGTGTGACATTGGCTGATAGGGTCCTAGAGGTTTCAAGCGTACATTACTGTGGTACATAATCTGTGTATTGCACTGTGTGCCCACCACCCACAGTCAAGTCTTCTTCCATCACCATATGTTTGGCCCCCTTTATCCTCTACCACCTCTCACGCCCTTCCCTCTGGTAGCCACCATACTGTTGTCGGTATCTCTGAGTTTCAGTTTTACAGCTCACATATGAGTGGAATCATACAGTGCTTGTTTTTTTCTGCCTGACTTATTTCACTTAGCATGATACTCTCAGGATCCATCCATGCTATCACAAATGGCAGTATTTCATCTTTTTTTATAGGCTGAGCAGTGTTGCTTTGTTTATATGCACCATGTCTTCTTTATCCAATCATCCATTAAAGGATACGTAGGTTAATTCCATGCCTTGGCTATTGTGAATAATGCTGCAATGAACATAGGGGTACATATATTTTTACAAATAACTGTTTTCACATTTTTGAGGTAGATACCCAGAAGAGGGATTGCTGGATCACATAGTAACTCTAGTCTTAGTTTTTTCAGGAACCTCCATACCATTTTCCATAGTGGCTGCACCAATTTACATTTCCACCAGCAGTGTGTGAAGGGTCCTTTTTTCCCCACATTCTCTCCAACACTTGTTATTTCTTGTTTTGTTGATCATAGCCATTTTAACAGGTGTGAGGTGGCATCTCATTGCGGTTTTGATTTGCATTTCTCTTATAACTGGTGACATTGAGAATCTCTTCATATTTCTGTTTAAATATCTTATAAGTTATCATCTCAATAAGCCTAGTACCCATTTGACACTGTGCATAGTTATAATGATATTATTGACTATATTCCCTATCCTATACTTTACATCCTGTGACTATTTTAATAACTGGTAATTTGTGCTTCTTAATAACTTTCACCTTTTTTGTCCTTCCCTCAACCCCCCAAAATACATTTTTACAATAAAATTCATATTTTATAGTTTACCAAAATTAAATGCAATGACTATACAGCCTATAATGCTTTAGTTTTCATGATACTTTTACATTTATTCTCTATCATCTATAGTAATTGAGACCTTAGCACATCATTTATTTTATATCAAGTCAAGCTAAGTGTTATCTCACTTTTCACAACATGATATTAAACCCAGCAAATATTTTGATAGAAATAGTATAATTCCCAAATGTAACTTTCTTTATGATTGGTCAAAAAATGAATCTTATAGATATCATAATTTTTTAAAACCTATGGAAATTATTGTGTTCAAAGTATATAAAATCCCTCAAAGTGCTACATTACCTTACTAATTTCCCACATAACATTTTAAACCTTTAAAACTCTCCATGGAGCCAACACTCACAACCCATCCTCCTTTAATCCCTAGTCCCAGTCCCATTTTCTTGCTTCCAACTTTCCAGAAGGAAAAAAAAAAAGAGAAAAAGAAGACTAAGTCTATTAGGCCTGGACTCCCTCAACAGCTCATTCTCATACTTAGGTTCAGCTAAATATTTGCAGTGTTCAATGCAAAATGAAAATACAGGTCCACTTATTTCAAAAAGCAAGAAAAATGCAGTTAAGGGTACTAAGATATAAAGTTTTCTTCATCAAAAATATTTTATTAGGGTTCTGGCCAAGATGAAAGCATAGGTAGAAATGCTTCGCTTCCTTGCAACCAAAAGGATAACAACCAATTTAAAAAAAAAAAACAGAACTGCCAGAAAATCAAACTGCATGTAAATCCAACAACCAAGGAGTAAAGGAACATTCATCTAGACTGGTGTGCCAAGACAAAAAATATGGCCCAAATGAAAGATCACATCAAAACTCCAGAAAAAGAGCTAAGTGATGAGGTGATAGACAACCTATCAAATGCACAGTTCAAAACACTAGGAATCAGGATGCTCACAGAACTGACTGAGCTCAGTTGCAAAATGAAGGAAGAAATGAAGGCTATACAAAGTGAAATAAAGGAAAATATACAGGGAACCAACAGTGAAGGGAAGGAAACTAGAATTCAAATCGATGATTTGGAAAAAAAGGAAGAAATAAACATCCAACCAAAACAGAATTAAGAAACAAGAATTCAAAAAAAAAAATGAGTAGAGGATTAGGAACCTATGGGACAACTTTAAAAGCTCCAACATCCAAATCATAGGGGTACCAGAAGGAGAAGAGGAAGAGTGAGAAGTTGAAAACTTTTTGGAACGAATAATGAAGGAGAGTTTCCCCAAACCGGTGAAGGAAATAGGCTTCCAGGAAGTCCAAGAAGCACAGGGAGTCCCAAAGAAGTAGGACCCAAGGAGGAACACATCAAGACACATCATAATTAAGTTACCCAAGATGAAAGATAAGGAGAGAATGTTAAAAGCAGCAAGAGGAAAGGAGAGAGTTACCTACAGAGGAGTTCCCATAAGACTAATCAGTTGATTTCTCAAAAGAAACATTGCAGGCAAGAAGGGGCTAGAAAGAAGTATTTAAACTGATAAGAAGCAAGAACCTACAACCTAGATTACTCTATCCAGCAAAGCTATCATTTAGAATGGAAGGGCAGATAAAGTGTTTCCCAGGTAAGGTAAAGTAAAAGGAGTTCATCATCACCAAACTATTATTGCAGGAAATGTTAAAGGGACTTATTTAAGAAAAAGAAGATGATCAAAACCATGAACAATAAAATGACAAGCTCATTAACTATCAACAACTGAATCTAAAAAATGAAAACAAATTAAGCAGACAACTAGAACAGGAACAGATTTGTAGATATGGAGATCATTTGGAGGGATATCAGCTGAGAGGGGGAAGAGGGAGAATGGGGGAAAAGGTGCAGGAATTAAGAAGCCTAATTTGTAGGTACAAACCAGACAGGGGGGTGTTAAGAATAATATAGGAAATGGGGAAGCCAAAGAACTTATATGCATGATGCATGAACATGAACTAGAGGGTATTGCAGGAGGGAATGGATGGGTACTGGGCAGAGGTGGATACTGGCAAAGAGAGAAAAAGTAGAACAACTGTAATAGCATAATCAATAAAATATACTTTAAAATGGTGCTTTTTTTAATGGGAGAAATTACAGCATGTATTGTATAAAGAAAAAAATCAGGAAGAGAAAGAAAATTAAAAAAAAAAAGAGATGGGAGAATTTGCTAGAGTGCTATCCATGAGCAGTGAGAAGGGATAGGTAGGGGACAAGGAGTCAAGGCTGTATTCAAGAGCATGATTAAGGATGACCAAAGCATCTAAGCTATAAGAGGTGGGGAGACTAAAATGAAGTGGAATGAAGGATAGTGAAAAGGCTGTAGGGATGGAGTGAAGAATTGTTGGGTTTTGTGTTCTAGAAGAACTAAGCTGGAAAGTTGGAAGACAGTGTCAAGAAAGTGAAGTGACTGAATTTGAAATTATGGGAGAATGGCCATCTTATGTAAATGATAATGTCTAGGATTTTGTGGGATTAATTGGAGGAAGGACAGATAGGTTGGAGGGGAAGATCATTGGAAGAGCAGAGAGCAAGAAACCGAGGGGCCAGAGTTTTGGAAGGATTGCTTACATGGATACTGAAGTCACTGCATTTTATAGAACTAGTCTGGAGAGGCTGGCAGCGATCCAGGAGCTAAAATCTTCCATAAAATCTCACTGTCTCACTTTTCAAGGTGACTATTTCACATGTTCTCTTTCTTCGTGCTTTCAACAACTGTCTGTCCCTTCCAGCTCTCAGCAGATGGTTTGTTTCTTATTCCACTAAGAAAATAAAATCAATCTGAAGAGAACTTCCAAATGCCATCACCACCCCCAGCACTTCACTCACCTGCATCTGTGCTGTGTTCTCTGCCTTCCCTTCTGTTAGGGTGAAAGGATAATGTGGGTTCATGTCTAAGGCAACCTCTTTGAAAAAATTATTGATTGATTTTTAGAGAGATAAAGGGGGAGGGGGAAAGACAGAGAGAGGGAAAGGGAAAGGGAGAGAGAAAGATGGGTCTGTTGTTCTCTGATTTATGCATTCATTGGTTTATTCTTGCATGTGCCCTGACCAGGGGTCAAACCTGCAATCTTGGCGTTTCAGGGCAATGCTCTATCTAACCAACTGAGCTACTTAAGGCAACCTGTCTTGACAGGACAGACCTAAGACCTTTCCATCACTGCACACAATTCCATGGACAGTGCTGCTCTACAGGATCCCTGATAGATGCCCATTTATTTTCTACTTGAATGGTGGGGAAATGGCTACTTTCCAAGATAACATATTGATTTTTAGGTAGGCCTGTTTGCTAGAACATAATTTTAAATAATTTAACCCTTAATGTACTTCCTCTGACTTCTGCATAAGAATCCTAGCTCTGTGGATAAATATAACACAAATTCACAAGTTCGTTTATCTAGTGGCTCTTTGTCTATTTTCAGACCATTTTCCTATCACCCTCTTTTGTGCTCTTCCTCAGGCCAATCCTCCCAAATGCTTTCTGTGCTTCCTCCCATGGAAGAATATGACTGTTTCCACATTCTTTCTTTCTCATGGCCCTCCTCCATATTTCTCATATATTATGTTTTTTCTAAATTGAACTCTTTATCTCAGTTGCGGTTTGATCAGCAGAAAACAGAACCACAACTTTTCTGTGCTCCAAGCACTTCATTTCCATGTATGGACCTAAGTTTACTTTGTCTTTTTGTGTGTGTGTGTTTTTAAAGCATCTCTTCTGGCAAAGAGGGAAGAGGGATTCTGTTGTGCATATTAAGTTCATCGGTCACTCATATCCAGTCCCCACTTTCTTTTTAACACAAGTTCCTGTCGTAAGCCTGTATCAGACGAGTCATATTTTTATTAAACCTGATAAGAACAGATACTACACTTGATCTTAGCCAACAGGCTAAGAAGCAATCAGACAAGTAATATTTTTTAAAAACCTCTGTTTCATTTCTGGTTAATGAAACCATTACATATTCCAGGGAAAAGGAACAGCAGAGGAGTGAGAAAACTCAGAAAGGGGAAAAAATAATTAAATACTCAATGATGTACTTGTTTCATAAATTATTAAATTAAATATAAAAGAAAACATTAAGAGAAATGGTAACCTTTGGCATAAAATGATAATAAAATTATCAATTAAAAATGGCTGACAATAAGTTGCTCTTTCTAAGGGACATTTAAACCTTTCTTAGGTTAATGCATGTGCTGAGTTATTAAGCAATACCTTTTGCCATACTAATACCTCTTTACTGCAAAAAAGCTGAGTTCATTTTTGGAGATACAGGTTTCCGTGTGAGTGTGCTCCTGCGAATTGTGTGGGAATGCCTATCCTGTGCTCCTGTTTCTGTTACTTTGAGGCGCTCAGAAACCACCCAGGGCAGCTCTGTTCTACCTGCAGTATTTGCCTTATTAAAGCAGAATTCCCCTTTTTCCTTTCCTTTGGGATCACATGTGGAAAGGGCATTCCCAACCATTAATCTGAGTTATAAGTTAAAACTGCCTTTTAATTAAGCCATTTCTCCCTACTCTCCTTGTACCAGCTTTTGAAATGACAAATTTTCCCAAAACGAAGTAACAGTACATTTGCCATAACAACTGTGAGTTGTTGAGGTCCCAGCAATTTAAGTACCTCGAATCTTACCCTGAGTATTTCTTCACCACTCCATAATTCTAAAATTGGACATCTGACAAACAGCTTCATCTCACATGTTTAATTAAGGTATCCATTTACACACTGGAGAGAGAAATGTGCCTCCATGTGTTCTGAGCCAAGTCCACCTTCGCTGCTCACGTGTTCTGTCTTCTCAGAAAACTTTAGAAAGCTGACACTTGAATATTTAGCTACTCTTTTTTAGGATATTTTCAAAACATTGCCTACACGTGATGAATAGTGAAATTCTTAATAATCCCTTGACTTGATTAGCCTCTCCATATCCATAATCTCACCACATCCCTACAGCCCCTCCTGAGACCACCAGGCAGAAGTAACTCCCCCTTTATACAAGAAGAATCTTTGGTGTCAAGATACAATGGGATTTGCTCAAGGTCATACAGAATTGAAGTGTAAGTTGGGATTCAAACATTAGGCTGACACAAACCACAATGTGTTTCTACCCTGCTGTGACACCTTCTCTACATTAGGGAAGGGGGCATTCATCTGAAACTCTCTTGCTGTTTTCAAGAGACTGGCCTTTGAGACTAGTCACTTCATCTAGGGAAGAAATAACCAGGCTTATTCTATGGTACATTGAATGATATCTAGTTCCCTGGTGACAAAATTAGAGACATGGTTTACAAAATAGTCAGCAGTTAAGTCTCAAATCACACAAACAACCATTTTCTAATGTTCATTTATAATAGATTCTTGGAGATTCTCTATTGAACAGTGTTGTACAGAATGATGATATAATAAAATTTTGGGCCTAGAAGGGATTTTCATCTTTTAAGCCTTTTAAAATTAGCTCCTTTTTAATTGATAAGGTAATACATACATAGAAAGAAAATTTAGATAGGTAAGGAGGCATGCCTTCTGATACATATATAGGCATACTATATACCTTCCTACCCTATTTGAATGTTTACACTCTATTTGAATATGTTTATTGGTCATTTATATATTCTTTGGACAAATGTGTATTTAGATCCTTTGCACATTTGTATTTTTGAGTGTTAAGTGTTCTTTATGTATTCTGAATATAAGTCCCTTGTCGGATGTACAAATTGCAAATATTTTCTCCCATTCTGTGGGATGTCTTTCACTTTCATGATGTTATCTTTTGAAACATAAAAGTTTTAATCTTGATTTAGTCCAGTTTATTTTTTCTTTTGTAGCATGTGCTCTTGGTATCATATCTGAGAAACTATTCATTGCCTACCCCCAGGTCAGGAAGATGACTCCTACGCTTTATTTTGGGATCTTAATGACTTTAGCTCTTACATTCATACCTATGATCAATTTTGAGTTAATACTGTACATGTGATCTAAGGGTCAGGTACAACTTTATTCTTTTGTATGTGGATACCCAGTTGTCCCAGCACCATTTGTTAAAAAGATTATTCTTTCTCCATTGAATCATCTTGCCGCCCTTGTCAAACAATCAATCGACCATGTGAGGGTTTATTTCTGGACTCTCAATTCTATCCCTTTGGTCTACAAGTCTATCCTATGCCACTACTATGTTCTTGAATACTATAGCTTTTAGTAAGTTTTGCAATCAGGAAGTATGGATCCTCCAGCTTTGTCTTGTTTTATCTTTAATTGTTTTGGCTAGTCTGGGTGTCTTGCATTTCCTTCGACATTTGGCACAGTCAGCTTTCAATTCATTCAAAACAGGGAGATGATATTTCGATAGAGTTTGTATTGAACGTACAGATCAATTTGGGGAGTACTGCCGCCTTAACAATATTAAGTCTTCCAGTGCATGAACAGGGGACGTCATTCCATTTATTTAGTTTCTATAATTTCTTTAATTTCTATCAACAATGTCTTGTAGTTTCCAGAGCATAGTTTTTACTTCCTTTAAAAAATTTATTCATAAGTATTGTACTCTCTTTGATGCTACTGTAAATTAAATTGTTTTCTTAATGTCATTTTGGTTTGTTCATTGCTAATATATAAAGTACAATTAATTTTTGTATACTGATCATGTGTCCTTCTACCTTGAACTTGTTAACTATCAATAGTTCTCATTGTTTTTTAGTCGATTGCTTTGGATTTTTTAAGTACACAATCATATTATCAGCAAGAGGAGATAATTTTATGTCTTACTTTCTAATCTGGATCTCTTTTCTTGTTTCATTGCCCTCTCTAGAACTCCCGGAGTGCTGTTGGATAGAAGGAGCAGGTGCAGACCACCTTGCCTTTTCCCTGATCTAGGGGGAAAGCACTCAGTCTCTCACCAGTAAGGATGGTGTTAGCTTTGGGGTTTTTGTAGATTAGCATTAAAGTATTCAGGATAACAGGCACCATGTCTGCAATTTCTCAAAGGTTACGGAAAAGTAATAATGATGAGTATGTCTGCATGGCCACGTGTGTGCGTGCATGCTTACGGAGAGAGCAGAGAGACAGCAAATGTGATTGGGCTGATATGGTGAAGAGTTAACACTGGGGAATTCTACAGGGTCACACTTGAGTCTGTTTCTCCTGATCCCTTTTTTTCAACTGGTAGAATTCATCTGACACCACCTCATCCACCAGAGGTGTAAGCCATGGGTCTGACAGCCGCATTCTTGGTTTGATCCTTGACACAAACTCAATATGTTTCTTAATTTTTATCATTTACTATTTTTATCATTTACTATCATTTACTATTTACTATCATTTACTAGTTGAGTAGCAATTATTTCTTTCAGTGTTACAATTTCTGAATTTCTAGACTCTTTCTTTTTTGTTACTGCTTATAAACTAGCCAGGTATTTATGGACCCATCGGTCTTGTGGTAATTTGTGAAATATTAACCAAATGTTAACCAATCTCTTTCCCTAAAATTGCAAGTCTAAAGGCACATCATCTGCTTTCCAAGTTATCGGAAACAATAGCATATTTTTCTACATGTTTTGCCACAAAATAACATGGATCACTATTTATCCTGAAAATGTTCCAGATTGGCCAGTAGATCTCTGAGGCTGGTTCCTGTGTCCTTTTGCTTATTATTCTTTGAATACATAGTTACTTTCTGGCAAAACTAGGTATTCCAGGCTCACTTTGTACTTTTCCTGCCTCAGGCTGGCACTCAGCCATTTATTCAAGTTCCGGTTCCTTGAAGAGGGAATGGTACAGTGAAACCAAGATCTGGGCTTCAGTGTGCTCGTCCCTACAGGAGTATCATTACTTCTAGGCTCCGTCAGCAGAAAAGGCTGAATGATATGTGCAGGTGCACACACACACAAACGTGTTCACAACTACCTACCTGTCATCTGCCTGACAACCTTGAAAACCAAGTGTTCGCGCTGATAACTCCACCTCCAATTCCAATGCAGTACTCCAAAACTTATTCTGGCCTTCTCCTGCTCCAGATTGGTAAGCCCTTTCTCTAACAGTAAGAAGCCTGACCCTTATTATACTTGACATATTTACTAATCTGCTCAATCTCTCCATATATAATCAGTCTACCAAATATTCAGGCTGTATCTTTGGCCTTGGCTCTTCTGGGAACTCAGACTACACTGACTAGCTTCCTTTTACCCTGCCTCCAGCCCTGCTGAGCACTGATTACATTAGCTGAGGGCCCCCATCCCAGCCAAAGGAAGGAAGAAGGGGCCAATTAAGGTTTTGAGATGGTGGTAATATCAAACAAATAATAATCCTAGTAAAGATGTTTGTGATTGTTGGCATCTGAAAGGGACCTTGGGCCTCCAACCCAAGGATTATTTATCAGCTCAGCAGGTACTGGTCTATCTGACTATCCAATAAATACATGTGAGTGGGATGGGAGTAGGGGGTACTATTGCCTAAGAGTACTTCCCTGCTCAGCTTTAAGAACAATACTTTTTGCCCCGGCTTGTGTGGCTCAGTGACTGAGTGCTCACCTGCGAACCAAAGGGTGACAGTTAGACAGGTTTCTGTGGGCCAGGTCCCCCACAGGGGGCACACATGAGGCAACCACACATTGATGTTGCTCTCCCTCTCTTTCTTTCTCCTTTCCCCTCTCTAAAAACAAATAGATAAAATCATGTGTGTGTGTGTGTGTGTATAAAGAATATTACTTTTCTACTCCTAATGTGTGTATATATGTGTGTGTATTTATCTTTCCTACATGGCTTGAGTATGTGTATTACATGTGCATACATATAGACATCATTGGTAGAGAAAAATGATCAAAGGCATTCCTTTTTGTAATTCTAAAAACAAAAATGTAAGCCTTAACTGGTGTGGCTCAGTTGCTTGGGCATCATCCTGCAAAGCAAAAGGGTGCTGGTTTGATTCCTGGTCAGGCACATGCCTGGGCTGTGGGTACAGTAACAGGGCACGTACAAGAGCCAACCAGTGTGATCCTCTCTTGCATCTATACTTCTCTCCCACCGCTTTTCCCTCCCTATCCCCTCTCTCTAAAAAAATAAATAAATGTATTTTTTAAAGTAAAACTAGAAGTCTTCCTATTTTTTAATTTCAGTGGATCATGTTTTAGAGCTAATATTTTCACCCTAACAAACTGAGATTTCATTCTGCTTGGAGTTAATGGATGTGTTGGCTTGGACTGATGATTTGCTCTTCCAATTTCAGAGAATCCTCCCAAACATACTTGAGTAATGAAGGCTGGTGCCACCATAGTTTCCAAACTGTGTGCAGAAATAGTAAGCCATTCTATGCATCGGCTTGGTAAGCAAATATGTCAATCTTTTATTTGAAAGGGGCTATTTCATAAGTACTGAACAAAATCAATAGACTAGCACCCAGTCCAATTTCTGAAAGCTCCTGAGATGTAGGTCAGCCGGTTTCTTGGTAGATCACTAACTATTCACCCCCTCTCTGACCCTGGCGGCGGACACCCTGATGAAGAGAACTGAGTCAAGCAGGCTGCTCTGGCTGGTTGCGTCACTGCAGCCTCACACTGGAGGGTGGGAGGTTCCCTGTGCGATCTTGTGTTTCCTACAGTTACCTGCTCTGAGCCTCGGATTCCTTACCCGTGAAATAAGGGGACTAAAAGCAGCAATTCTGTGGTTTATTCCTGGTGCCAAGTTCGATAAATCTTATACCATTCAGGTTATTGATTTCCTTAAACAAGACTTCCACATTAATCAGAGATCTTACCTCCCGAAAAAGTCTGATGAATTCCTGGTCTGGAGGAATCGAATGGAGAATTCATGCATAGATCATATTCTTATTTAGAACAGCTGCTTCTCAATAGCCTCTGAAGGAGTAAGTTTCATAAACAGAAGTCTAAATGTAAATCATTTAATTTGTTAATTATTCTCCTCTGCTCTTGACAGTATTTGGAATTTATAATGGATAGGCGGTATCTGGTTCTAACCTCTGACCCAACTTGACCAGGGCTGGTGGCACCTCTGGGACAGGAGGCAAAGCAGCCACAGGCTCTGCAGGAACATGCAGAGCTTCCCACCATGTTGGCGCAACGTGGACCCTGTGTGCAACGTGGCCCTGGACCCTGCGTGCAGGGGGCCTGTCCCCACAACAGAGGCGAGAGACAAAGTTTGCAAGGACATTGAGTGAAATGGCCAAGAGCCCTGTGTGGGAGTGAGTCTGGGTTAAGTTTTGTGCATCTTTATTATGAACGCTTTGATGCTGATGAGGCAGCAGAGTGTTGTCTGTCCACAAATGGCACGTTTGTCCTGGGAGGGAGACCAATTCCAAGGAAGAGCGGCCATCATGAGGAAGCTGATAAATGTGCCATTCCCAAAATCCACCGTATTGTTACATCCCATGATCACTAGTCAGCTCCCAGTAATTCCATCCTTAGTTAGTATGACTGCCGGGAAGCTGAAGGTGAGGGGTTGAAATGCTTGCACTATTTAGTCACTACAAAAATTACAGGTGGGGAATGAACAGTTGATCATTAATTTTCACCAGTTATTTGTTCTCAAGAATATGAATGACAAGTGAATTTGCACTGATATTTTTAGGGGTGGCTTTATATAATTTTCAATTAATACTTTGCATCTTGACTCTTCACCCTGTTAACAGCTTGATTTGACTTAACAAAAATGTAATGAGTACATTTATTTGTTTGCTTGGGAGTAGATAAATAAATAAAGGAAATGCATGATTTCATAAAAAGCAATTACCAATATGTAAGGTAGTACAAATATGTATCTACTTTTCTCTGGCTGTGAGGCATCTTTGAAAAGAACATGAACTCACATAAACTGCTAACATGTTGTATAATGCCATTTCTAAAGGCACTCAGCTTGTTGTTGTTGTTTTTTAATGGAAAACAGCGTCTCAATGTTAGTGAGAATCTGACTCGTTAGAGTCGTCCCTCCGCTACACCACAGTTCACTTATTGTGGCTTCACTGTGTCTTGGGTTTACCAGCGATACAGTGAAGCCGCAATAAGTGAACCGTGGTACAACAAGGGATGACTGTACTTTTAGAATTGATATGTAACATAGTATGTTCAATACCTTTTAAAACTAGGAAATAACTGATAAACTTTATGGAACTGACAGTCTTGGTGTAGCGAGGCCATTAGACCGTCAATGCTTGCACTTCTTGGTTTTAGAGTATGACGCGCTGCAAACGCCTTTCAGAGGGCACCAGATGGTGTGGGGAAATGAACCCAAGCAGCTGAAGCACTAATAGTTTTACAGAAGCTGGAGGCCAGGACAGTACAGTCAGCCAAGTAGGCAGAGAATGCTGTTTTTGACTGCACCCCTTTAAGTTCTATAAAGAGTTAAGAAAATAGATTTGCTGAGACCTTTTGGAATGGAGGCTCACAACCACTTCTAAAGTTAAAAAGAAGGGGGAGGAGGAAAGGGTGGAAAGAAGGGGAAGGGAGTAGACAAAGAGCATGTGTGAATGACCCACAGACACAGACAACAGTGTGGGGAACTGACTGTGGGAGTGGGGAGTTGGGGGTGGGGCGGGAGGAGGAGGGCAAGGGGGAAAAATTGGGACAACTGTAACAGAATAACAATAAAAAAAATGTTAAAAAGGTATTGGCTTCCCTATCAATATCATCTACATTATGTTATACTTTGAAATGGCTAATTATTGAGGAAAATATTTCATCAGTAATATTTATACTACTCAAGTAAAACAAATTCAAACATTTTTAAGTTAGTGACATTTTAAATTTAGTTTCAAGAGAAGCAACGAGGTGGGTGAGAGGGGAAGCGTTAAAGCACTGACTTGGAAATAGTCAAGAAACCTAAATACCGGCCCGGGGGCTTCTAAGCAGCAGGGTGGTCCTCAGCTGGGTCACTTCCTGGTCGCTGCATCTCTGCTTACTCTGGTGAACACTAGATGATCTCCAAGTATTGTGCTTCAAGATCTAATGCCTATGGTCAGGATCTAATAGCCATGATTCTAAGGTAAATACTTACCCGCATCCTGCATTCTTCCTCAAACACATGATCACCTTACTTACTCAAGAGACGGCACCTACCCCACTGGACTTTTTTTTAAATGTATTTTATTGATTATGCTATTACACTTGTCCCATTGTTTTCTCCCCTTTATTCCCCTCTGCCCTGCACATCTCGTCCTACTGTCATTCCCCACCTTAGTTCATGTCCATGGGTCGTGCATATAAGTTCTTCAGCTTCTCCATTTCCTGTACTGTTCTTAACCTCCCCCTGTCTATTTTGTGCCTACCATTTATGCTTCTTATTCCCTGTAACTTTTCCGCCATTCTCCTCCCTCCTCACCCCCATAGATAACCCTCCATGTGATCTCCATTTCTGTGATTCTATTCCTGCTCTAGTGTTTGCTTAGTTCATTTTGTTTTTGTTTTTGTTAGGTTCGGTTGTTGATAGTTTTGAGTTTGTTGTCATTTTACTGTTCATATTTTTGATCATCTTCTTTTTCTTAGATCAGTCCCTTTAACATTTCATATAATAAGGGCTTGGTGACAATGAACTTCTTTAACTGGACCTTATCTGGGAAGCATTTTATCTGACCTTCCATTCTAAATGATAGCTTTGCTGGATAGAGTCATCTTGGGTGACTCTGCAACTACAGATTGCAGGTGCTTGGTTCTCAGTTCTTAAACAACAGAATCCAGGCATCATCCTCTCATCCCCATTCCCCTCTTTTCCTCTTTTACATTTTAAAAGGTCATGGCTAATAAATCTTTAGGGAAATGAGTCAGTAAATCACAGTAACTTTCCCTGGGCTGGCTATGGGTGTATCAGGGCATTAAATCACAAATACACAAAGCCCTGAAGAAAAATTACATGTATATATATTTTAAAAAAATAAATTGACTTCTTCTCTGTAAAATGGGTCAGCATCCGGATTGTTAAAACTACCTTAATGATTTCCTGTTAAGGGAGAGTTAAGGCAACATCCTACAGCCCCACTTTCTCATTGTTTCAAAGAGGAATTTTTAAAAAGTATTTATAAGTAAAGTGGTTTAGTAATATTTTATTAATAATCTGTGGTACTACTAAAGCCAACTAAAGTGCTTTTACACAATATTTACATGATTTTATTACTATAGTGTGCCTGTTGATGCCTTATTTGTTGGATTCTTCTTTCTCTTGCTGCAGCTATGGGAAGAAGCTTTGATGACAGAGCACTGCAGAGAAGTTTCCATTTTGTCTCTGAGTGGGAGGTTGCTATTTATGGAGTTTAAAAATTGTAGACAGATTTTAAAACTAAGGAAAAGTCAGAGTGGTGATATCTCAAATGAATCTGAGCAGAAATGGGGCACTTCTTTATTTTTATGTAACTCGAAGAAACAAATCCAGCCTCCAATATTCTCAACCCCTAGAAACTGATTCTTTGAGGAGAGGAACATGTTTTTCCACCCTTTCCCTGAATTTTATGGGTTTGGTAAATGGTTAAGCTTTTCCTACAAATTTGATATAGGAGACATTTAAAGAAAAATAATAACTACAAAATGTTTTATTAGTAAGCTTGCCAACCAGGAGCCAGTGGCACTTTTGACCAGGAAGTGACCTTAGTATTTCTGCCTATGTGTATATAGACCATAAATTTTCAAATGGCCAAAAAAAAAAAAAAAAAGGAGACTGCTCTAAAGGTAGAACACTGACAACCGTGGAGAGCAAATGAAGGAATGAGGCAGCTGGAGAGCAAGAGCAGCCAGAGAGAAGTGGCTGGAGCTGGGGAGGGCCCAGGGATGGCTGTGAACGGCAATAATGAGTGCAGTCTGAACATGCTCCCATGCACTCGGTGCAGAGTCACCAACCGACCGTCCCCAGGGAAAGGCACACGGTCGTATCATTGGGGAGGTGAAGTGCAGGAGGCTCTCTTTGCCTCGTGAAGCTGTGTAAGTCTCTCAGTGCTTACATAGAGCTAAATGCTTGGGAAGAGACTCACTTCGCCTGTTCGGAGGCTAGTGGTTGCATCCTGCGTGCAAGACTTGCTATGGGTTGGATGGTGTATTCCCCCCAAAATTGTGTCTCCCTCAAAAGATATGTTGAGGTCCTAATCCCTGGCGCCTCAGCATGTGACCTGATTTGGAGAGAGGGTCATTACAGATGTAATTTGCTAAGATGAAGACATATGGAGTAGAGTGGTCCCCTAATACTGAGCGGGCCAAAAAGTTCATTTAGTTTTCTCTGTACATGGCTCTAGTAGTGCTTAGTTGTCTTTAACTTCATTCAGAATAATTTTGTAGATTGTATTGACAGCTGTCATATCAGCATGCATTTAAAAAACATCAAAATTGGTGAATTTTTGTGCAGTCATTTTAAGATTGAAGATGGAAGAAGATAATGCAACATTTTCAGCATATTATGCTTTATTATTTCAAGAAAAGTAAAAATGCAACTGAGACACACACAAAAAAATATTTGTGCAGTATATAGAGAAAGTGCTGTGACTGATTGAATGTGTCAAAAGTGGTCTGTGAAGTTTCTTGGTACCATTGACATTTTGGCCAAATAACTCTTTGCTGTGGGGCTGTCTTATGCATTGGAAGATGGTTAGCAGCACCCCTGGCCTCTACCCACTAGAAGCCAATAGCAGGAGATAGCTGACATACTCAAAATATCCAAATCAATAAAGTTATTGGTGAAAAAGAAACATGTGTCTTTTACTTTATGGAAAAAACCATATGCACTTTTTGGCCAACCTAGTGCAATGTGACAGGTGTCCTTATAAGAGGGCGCAAACAGACACACAATGAAAATGCCTGGGGACTGTGAAGGCAGCGGTTAGCCTTGTGTGCCTGCAAACCAAGGAACGCCCAGGGTGGCTGGCACTCCACCAGGAGCAGGACGAGGCAAGGAGGGATTCTCCCCAGCAGCTTTCAGAGACAGCATGGCTCTGCTGACACCTTGATTTCAGATTTCTAGCCCCCGGAACTGTGAGAGAATAAATTCCTGTCGTTTTAAGCTACCTAGTTTGTGACACTTCTTAACACCAGCCCTAAAAAATGAGCACAGCCTTCAAGGCTGTGGCACGTGACACTTTGTCTCTGGGTACCTGCAACTCCACCCCCTCCGAGGTGTTTCCACCAGGGGTGCTGCTTGAGGTAGGGGACAAATAGGCTGTACTCCTTCTTTAAGCCAAAGCCTGGGCCCTCCTCCCTTTGTTTAGTTTTCCTCAAAGGATATGAATCACAATAGCTATTTACTTGTTTGATAGAATAAGAGACATGAAAAGACCTTGGACCTAAAAAACACAATACTTACTGGATTGGTGGAAGGGATAGAGAAATTATTCTTCCTTGGCAAGGCCACAATAATGAAAAGAAACCAATAAAGTAAGAAAAAAGCCCAGTGGAGTTTTTCTTAATAACTTACCTTATCACGCTAGCTTGCAGGTGTGCCGTGTTCTGTGCTGTCCCAAACACAGTCTCAGTCACTGGCAGTGGGAGCCTGCCGTGGATAACAAGGGCTGTAAGAAACACAGAGGTCCGGTGAAGCATGGCCCTCTCCTCTCCTCTCCACCAGGGGGAGTGGGGTGGGGTGGGCAGCAACTTCACCATACTGCCTGGTAGGGGCAGGGCTGTGAGACACTGAGGACCAGGAGGATGCCTCTGCAGTGAGGACGGGCTCACACTCTGTCCTGTGACAAACCCCGGTTCCCCAAACCCGCTACTGAAAGAAGAAGGTTTTCACTTGGGTTACAGTTACATTTAAAGATAGGCAAACGAATGTCAAAACTACTGTTTAGTTGCATATTTAGAAATAGAGATTTAAGGAAAAGAATACCGCGCAAAGTTCAACTAACACTTTTCCAAAGGAAAAGAAATAGAAATAAGCTATAAATCAAAGAGAAGTCAACCAATAATAATGATTTTCTTGATTATGAAAGATAGAACTTAATAATGTATTTCTTAAAATTCATGAAATCCTTGTCCTTGGTCTTTAACAGTACGCTATAAACTCAGAGCCAGTGGGTGGGTTACCATCCTGTTTGCAACAGGGTTTGTAAACTCAATGGAATCATGACTATTTTAAGTCTAAAATAAATGAATATAGGCTTCCTATACTTAACATGAAACAAAACCTTAAGAGAACAAGTTTTTTTTTTAGTCAATACCACTTTTCTTCTCAGAAAATATACATGAAAAATTTATTAACCTTGGGACTTCCAGCCAAGATGGAGGCGTAGGTGGACACGCTGTGCCTCCTCACACAACCAAAATTAAGGACAATAAATATTTAGAAACAAGAAAACAACCAGAACTGAGAGAAAATTAAACTGTATGGAAGTCTGACAACCATTCATCCAGACTGGTAAGAGGGGCAGAGTTGTGGCAGGAAAAAGTGGAGGCTGGTAGACCTGGGAGCGCAGGCAGAAGCTGGAAGACCCCAGGCATACAGGTGGCAGCTAGTGGACCCCGGGCACAGGGTGGCAACGGGCAGACCCAGTGAGATCGCGCAAGGTGGTTGGATGACCAGGTGATCCCACATTCTTGTGCAGATAATCCAGGGAAAGGGGAAGCAGTGGAATGGACTGGAATCCAAGAGAGAGCAGAGCAAGCACCATTGTTCCCTCTCAGTCCCCGCCCCCACATACAGCGTCACAACCCAGTGACTGGGGTGCCCTGCCCTGGAGAACACCTAAGGCTCCGCCCCTCATTACATAACAGCTGCGACCAGACCAAAAAACAAAAAACAAAAAATGGCTCAAATGGGAGAACAGATCAAAACCCCAGAGCTAATTCATCTAAGCATCCAAGAGATAGCCAAACCTATCAGATGCATGGTTCAAAGCACTGTTGATCAGGATGCTCACAGAATTGGTTGATTTTGGTGGCAAATTAGATGAACAAATGAAGACTACAATAAGTGAAATGAAGGAAAATGCACAGGGAATCAATAGTGATGGGAGGAAAACTGGGACTCAAATCAATGGAGTGGACCAGAAGGAAGAAAGAAATAACCAAACAGAAAAGAAGGAAGAAACAAGAATTTAAAAAAGTGAGGAGAGGTTTAGGAACATCCAGGACATCTTTAAACATCCCAACATCCGAATTATAAGGGCACCAGAAGGGGAAGAGGAAGAGCAACAAGTGGAAAACTTATTTGAACTAATAATAAAGAAGAACTTCCCCAATCTGGCAAAGGAAATAGACTTCCAGGAAGTCCAGGAAGCTCAGAGAGTCCCAAAGAAGTTGGACCCAAGGAGGAACACACCAAGGCACATCATAATTACATTAGCCAAGATTAAAGTGAAGGAGAGAATTCTAGAAGCAGCAAGGGATAAAGGCAGAGTCACCTACAAAGGAGTTCCCATCAGACTGTCAGCAGATTTCTCAAAAGAGACCTTCCAGGCAAGAAGGAGCTGGAAAGAAGTATTCCAAGTCATGAAAGGCCAGGACCTACATCCAAGATTGCTCTATCCATCGAAGCTGTCATTTAGAATGGAAGGGAAGATAAAGTGCTTCTCAGATAAGGTCAAGTTAAAGGAGTTCATCATCATCGCCAAGCCCCTATTATATGAAATGTAAAAGGAACTTATCTAAGAAAAAGAAGACAAAAAATAGGAGAGTAAAAAGACAGCAAACTCACAGATATTAACAACCACACCTAAAACAAAAGCAAACTAAGCAAACAATACAACAGGAGCAGAAACACAGAAATGGAGATCGCATGGAGGGTTAGCAACAGGGGAGTGGGAGGAGGAGAGTGGGGGAAGGTACAGAGAATAAGTAGCATAGACGGTGGGTAGAAAATAGACAGGAGGAGGGCAAGAATAGTGTGGGAAATGTGGAAGCTAAAGAACTTATGACACATAGACATGAACTAAAGGCAGGGAATGTGGGTGGAAGGGGGTGTGCAGGGTGGAGGGGAATGATGGGGGAGAAATGGGATAAAATACATTAAATAATTTTATTAACCTTTTAGGATCCCAGCCTCCTTCATGCTGACACTCCCCACTAGTGTTGGCCCCCAATTAGGCAGGCTGCCCCCTGAAAACTGCTTAACTCCTGTCTGTAAAAATGTTACACATCCAGTCTAAAGTTGTTAGTCATAAAATATCTCAGAGGGGAGAAAAAATGTAAGCGGATACGTGAAACAAAATTAACAACTGTTGATAAATATTGGTAAGTGTTAAATTTAGGTGACGTTACACTGGGACACACTATATTACTCCTTCTACCTTTGTATATTTTGAAGATTTCCATAATAAAAGTATTAGCAATGATGAAGATGGTATGTCTGATCTCTTTCCACAGGAGATTGCTTAATGCCAAGTGGCAATGAATATATCAAAAGTAATTAACACCTTTTAATGAGTTGCACATGTTAATGTGCACCTTAATGGCTTAAACTGTGACAAGTGTGCACCTAGAGAGCCATTTGGGAGTGACTCTAATGTGAAGAATATTATAAAGTGCCATGAGAAAAGTTTGGAGGAAACAAAGTTTTCTAAGGGCTTAAATTAAATCATGATATGTAGATCTTAAAGTGGTTCTGAGTTTGCCCTAAAAAATTTACCCGGTTACTCGCATTTTGAAGGAAAAACCAGAAAATGTATTTTAATTATGGAAACAGCTATGACATGTCCTGCCTGAGCTCTTCCCAGTGCTGGCCCCAGCATGGAGAGGAGGCCTGCTTGCCAGCCTGCAGTGGGGATGGGTGGGGGCAGGGGCTGGGCAAGACGTCAGCAGCTGCTCCCCGCCACTCCCCAGGTGATGAGCTCAGCGGGCTGCTCCATGCCAGAGAGGGGCTCTGCTTTGGCACCTGTCTGAAAACATCAGCATTATTCTTGTCTGAAACCATTTTTACCTTTTACATTTTAATTATTCTAAATATTGGAAATGATGTAAACATGGCAAAGAGTCTTTATTCTGTAATTTTGGCACTTGCTGTACTTACAGATTGATTCCAATTTCTAGTAAATTCTTTTTAGAATTCTTAATAAAAATTAAATGCCAAAAATATGGGTAGCTTAAGTGAATTTAATGATTCTGAAAAGTGAGTGGGGTCAGATTCTACGGCCTGGAATTCTTGCTTGGTTCATTTACAGAAAACCAGGGCAACCGTCTTATGGCTCAGCTACGCCTTCGTAAAAATAATGTCACCACCGGGACCGGTCTCAGACATTTTGAGACCAAGTTTGTTACTGGGGTAAACTCCTCCCGACTTGGCACTTTCCAACCCTGCTCAGCCCTCTGCCTTCTGTCAAGCAACACATTGGTTTGATCTGCCCCAACGTCATCACCCTTAACCACTACCCACCTTTTAAACATTTTTTTAAAAATATATCTTTGGGTTTTATTTTTTAACTGTAGTTTTTCCATTACCATTTAGTCACCTTATACTCCCCTCTCCCTCACATTCACCACACTGTTGACCATGGCCATGGGTCCTTTTTCCCTTTTTGCTCAAAGGTGGGTACCTCTAAACCCAACCCATGCCCGCCCCAGCTGTCATCCTGCTCTCTATGGTCTGCCTCTATTTTACTTGTTAGTTCAGTCTACTCTTTAGATTCCACATATGAGTGAAACCATATGGTATTTGTCTTTCCCTGACTGGCTTATTTCACTTAGCATAATGTTCTCTAGGTCAATCCATACTGTCACAAAGGGTAAAACTTTCTTTTTTATGGCTGAGTATTATTCCATTGTGTAAATGTCCCATAGTTGTTTTATCTACTCATCTACTGATAGACACTTGGACTGCTTCCATATCTTGGTGATTGTAAATAACACTGCAATGAACATAGAGGTGCTTATGTTCTTTCGAATTAGTGTTTTGGTTTCCTTCAGATATATCCTCAGAAGTGAGATTGCTGGGTCAAAAGGCAGATCCATTTTTAATTGTTTGTGTATCTCCATACTGCTTTCCACAGTGGCTGCACCAGTTTGCATTCCCACCAACAGTGCAAAAGGGTTCCCCTTTCTCTACAACCTCACCAGCACTTGTTGTTTGTTGATTTATTAATGATAGCCATTCTGAAAGGTGTAAGATGACATCTCACTGTGGTTTTAATTTCCATTTCTTTGATGATTAGTAACATTGAATATCTTTTCATATTTATTGGCCATCTGTATGTCCTCTTTGGAGAAGTGTCTCTTCAGGCCCTTCGCACATTTTTAAATTGGGTTGTTTATATTTTGGGCATTGAGTTTTGTAAGCTTTTTATAAATTTTGGATATTAACACCTTATTACATGTATTGGTGAATATGTTCTCCGATTCTGTGGGTTGTCTTTTTATTTTGTTGTTTTCCTTTGCTGTGCAAAAACTTTTAATTTGATGTAGTCCCATTTGTTTATTTTTTTCTTTTGTTTTCCTTGCCTGGGGAGATATATAATAAAATATTGCTATGAGCTATGTCCAAGATTTTGCTGCCTATGTTTTTTTCAAAACTTTATATGGAAGCAAAAAAGGCCCTACATACATACCAACAGTGATCCTGAGAAAGAACAAAGTTGGAGGAATCATGCTACCTAATATCAAACTATAGTGTAAAGCCACAGTAATCAAAACAGCATGGTACTGGCATAAAAGCAGAAACCTAGATCAATGGGACAGAATAGAGAGCTTGGAAATAAGTCCACACCTTTATAGTCAAATAATATTTGACAGAGGAAGTAAGCACATACAATGTGCTGAAGACAGTTTATTCAATAAATGGTGATACTATAATTGGACAGATACATGCAGAAAAATGAAACTAGACCATCTTCTTATACCACATACAAGAATAAATTTAAAATGGATTAAAGACTTAAATGTTAGACCCAAAACCATAAAAATTCTAGAAGAAAACACCTACCTTTTCAATTCACCTGCTCCTGCAACTCAAGTGGAATCTTTTGCTACTTGTCTCTTATCAACATTAAAAATCTTAGAAACCAAATCTTATAGTATTTTGGGTGGTTTAAAAAATAATGCATTTTTATTTAATAAATCAATTCCTAAAAGAATTTGCACTTTAACAGCAATTTAAAGTTTTAAAAAGGCTTATTATTTTTTCTAAATTAAATCAAATAGCACTACTTAAATGTTCTTTGAATGACTTAAGGTTATGTTGCTTCACCTGAGGAACCCAACTGGTCCAATTCCAGGATACCAGGCCAAGTAACTGGTATTAGAAGGGACAGCCTCAGAAGAAAACGTATCTACCTCTGGGCAGTGAAAATGGTCTGGCTGTAGGCTGTTGAAGGAAGTTCAGTCCAGCAGGCTTAATGCAGCATAAAAAGTTAACACAATAAATAGTAGGTGATAGCTCACATATAATGTGGTTCCAAAAGAAAGACAGATTCACAGCAGAGCAACAGGAGTGATATTATATGCAGACAGAACACAGCAGGAAGGAATCCAAGACCAGTAACTTCATTTCTTGACAGAGCCAGTCTCAAAGGAGTTTTGCATTCAAATAACCAAAACAAGGATCCCGTTACCCAAACTACAAAGTGTTAAAACCATCCCAATCATTGTTCAAAGGTTCAAGGTCAATGCTCTAGCAATAGCAGCTTGAAAACTGTATGAGATTTCTCTTGCTGCATATGAAATTACCACAAACATAGTGGCTTAAAATAACATGAGTTTATTATTCAGTTTCCTTGAATGAGGAGTTTGGGTACCAATTAGTCTGGTTCTCTGCTCAGGCTTTCACTAGGCTGAAATCAAAGTGTTGGTGGGGGGTCTTATTGGAGGCTCAGCATCTCTTCCAACCTCATTCAGGTAGTTGACAGAATTCAGATCCTTGTGGTTGTAGGTTGAGGTCCCTGATTTCATGCTGCCTGTCAGCCAGGGATCACTCTCAGCTTCCAGAGGCTAATGTCAGTTCCTAGCTAATGTCAGTTCCTAGCCAATGACACCCTTATTACATGGCACTTTCTTTCAAGCCAGCAGAAGAATCTCCCTACAGTTGGCTGCAGTGGAGTCTTGTAAAGGTAACATGACCACTAGAATGACTATTCCATCATCATTTTTATATAATCTAATCTAATCAAGGGAGTGACTATCTCATCACATTCATTCACAGGTTTCATCCATGCTGAACTTACACAGCTCAGGTACATGAGGCGGGGGACTCCGGGGGCCATTGTGGAAATCTGCCTTCACAAATGCTGAATTATTCAACACTGAGCAAACAGTTATTGAGTTTACTGATTACCTAGCACTGTGCTGCAATTGGGGGTACACAATATATCAGGAATACAAAGATAAATAAGGAAGTCCACAGCGTAATGGGAAAGACAGAATTTAAATTATTAAACATCTATAATAGTTGATTGTGGAAATTACACAGTGATAGTGAAGGAGGTAAGGTATAGCTCAGTAGCTATTTTCTAGGCAGACAGTAAAGAAAAGAACACCTCAGGCAGAAGGCACGGATATCTAGCAAGGTGTGAAGGTATTGAAAAGCCTGTTTGAGAGACCATGAAGAGTGATGCTTGAATGGACTGGGTGGGGCCTGTGTTTAAAGCCAGACCAGGAAGGACACAGAACTTAAAGCTTCATCTAATGACATTAATTTATTAATGTCCCTTCACTGAATTTACATTAATAGATTAAGGTCAAAGAGGCTAAGTTGTACAAATCCAAAAAAAGTAATTGACTCCATAAAAATAATGAAAACTTCTGCATAAGCAAACACAACTGAAAAACAAAGCCTCAT
Organism: Anoura caudifer; assembly: GCA_004027475.1. Lineage (NCBI taxonomy): Eukaryota > Metazoa > Chordata > Mammalia > Chiroptera > Phyllostomidae > Anoura > Anoura caudifer. Next base: position 55,367 of record PVKU01000051.1, on the reverse strand, counting down.
ACAAATTAATAACAAAAAGACCAATGTCCAATGGAAAACGAGCAAAAGACAAGATAAAGCAATTAATAGAAGAAATGCAAAGGACTAATAAACATAGGGAAAAGTGCTATCAACACTTGTGATTAAGAAAGTGAAGATTAAAATAGTGAAATATCATCTTTGGCTATGAAACTGTTAGGATAACAGCTATATAAAGATGTATGTATACCAATAGTACTGAAGGAGGGTACATCCAAGGTTAAGTGAGTATGGAGGTTTCATAATTTTTTTCTTTATACTCTGTTTTCTAAATTTTCCCAATGAATCTGTATAGATTAGAAAAATAACAATATATTCATTTATTTTAAGAAATAGAACTTCTAATGGAAAACAACATTCCCTACCCAGCCAATTCACCCCTAGATTCAATTACTTTCAGCTCTTCTAATTGACTCTTCTGGTATTCACCTCCATATTTCTAAATAATAGGTATATATTGTTATCTGCATATTTATCAATTTCAGCAGTTATTTCTTGACTTCCTGCTAATATGTAGTTGTAGATTCAACTCTGTCACCATAATCCTCTGCCTTCCTCTCCATATATTGTTATAATTTTAAAAAGTCAATAGATGTTTTAATAATTATTATAAGCATGTAATAATGTTGTTACCTTCTGAATAACGTCCTTTCTCATAGTTTTCTTGTACATGGAGTTAATAATAATTGTCTCATTTTTTATTTGTATCACTTCCCATGTACCTGGTGACATTTTCTAAATTCTCCATTGGTCAAATGTTTACGATCTTTCTAATGCTCAATCACAGTAATTAGTAGATCATTTCCATTCCCTTCCCTCCCCCATATCTCCCTCTCGCACCCCTCCCCACCATGAACTCTTGCCTGGACTGGCTGTTCTCTGGCTGTGGCTGAGTTGTATCTTAGAACTTCCCTTTACTGTGTCCCTGGGTTGAATTTCTTCCTTCCTTCCTGGATTCCACTTTCTTCCTTTTTGGTCCATGCCCTCTTTCTGGAGAAGCACATCCATCAGTAGTTTCCTAAGAGGAGGTACCTGGGAATGAAGTTGTTTTCCCCCACCCCTTAGCTCTTGCTGTATGAAACTATATTTATTCCATTCTCACACTTGATTAACTGGGTATAGTCTGTGCTCACACTTGATTGTGAGGCTCTGTAGCCTGCACTGAATTCCAAATAAAAATCACTGACCTTCCAAATACAGATGAGATTGCTTTACTATTTTCCTGTGTTCTGTTGGAAAGCTTGGTACCTTTGTTTGCTTGTGTGTGACATTTCTTCTCTTCCGTTGAAGATCTTTGATATGCTGTTTATCCTGCAATTATAGTCCGCAATTTCATGATAACTTGGAATTAGTATTGGCTGGCCTTTTTGATTTTACTAAACAGTCTTGCATTGATTCTTTAATAATTTCCACTCCTCTATTTCTCTATCTTTCTGTAACTCTTATCAATCAGTGGAGGTAGGGATAACCACGTGGGTGGGTCAAGTAGCTCCAGATACAGGGTGTAGAGTCTAGGAAGGGAACAGCATGTGCCGTGACTGTCTACTCACAGATAAATACCTTGACAGTCAGAGCTCACTGTACAGCACAGAGACCTCTCTAGTTATTTTAAATAGAAAGATATTTAAGTGCTGGCAACATTTCTGGAAGGGATAGGTGGGCAGACTCTACAGTGAACTTGCAGGAATAACTTCAAGAAAAACTATGACCCAACTGGCCTATTGGGGGTGGGGAGGGGCTGTCATCTCTTCCACAATGAGGAATGTTGGGAATGAGAAGCCTCCAATTGGGAAGAGTTCAGTACAAGAATACACTAAGACAATAGTAGCCCAGGAATCAGGAGTGGTGGGAGTCACTACCACAATGTCTCTTTGACCCCACAGGGCTGGAGTGCTGCGGCAGGTGAATTCAAGTCTCCACCACGGTCCCGGCCAACCATGCAACCATGCATCCTGCTGGCAGCGGGATGATGCTCTGCCTCACAGCTCCTCCCAAACCTCAACCAGTGCATCCAACATTGGCAGAACTTCACCTGCACTCAGAACCCTCGCTAGAGGGTTTGAACTATTTACTAACATAAATAGTTCTTGGCATTCCAACCCCTACAGCACAGAAAAACTCCCCAGAACACTGGAATAGAGGACAAGGGCTTAGTCACAGCAGCCACCACAGTACGTACATCTGTGCACAAGGGTAGTGATCTGTGCGCCAGCGGTGCATCTGCAAGAGGGCTGAGGCGATGCTGCGATGGTAGCCATGATCAGAGGAGGTCGGAATCAATCAGCTGGGAAAGCACTAAGGTCTGACATGAGTCAAACATTTTTGTTTTTTTGTACAGGGGGACACTTCATTTGCATAATTTATACCAAGCCTCATTTGACAAAAGGGTTGGAGGGAAAGAGAATAGGTGTTGGTAGAGAAGGGCAGGGGACATTGTAGTCAGCATTAACCTATGTAAAGCTGTGAAACAAAAAGATGTGGTTGTTTTGCCAGGTTGAAACATTTGCTGTGTAGGCATGGATGATCGTTGAGGGCTGTGACTCATAAAATCAAGGGTTCAGATTTGATATGAGACAATTCACTCAGAAGTCCTGACCTTTCCGACCAGCAGCATGAAAATGAGAGAGCAACTACCCAAACAAAAGCTTGTGCAACCTTTCCAAAAATAGGGGACCTACTTGGGTCATTGACTTAGGAATGAGACAAAATATGAAGCTCTTCTGGCAAATCAAAGAATCCAAATTGTATATGCCTTTAAAGGTGTAAATACCAGTCTGAATATAGTGACCTCCTGTGCTAAAGAATATACAATTTTTAATATAATGGTCACACTCCACAGTCTATAACCTCTCGGTTTATAAATCCAGATTTTTCCAAAGGAGCTACTTAAAAACAGTCCTGCAAAGACATTTTCCTAGTTTCTTCCTTGTAGGTGTTTTCAGCTTCCAATGTTCTAAGTTGCTTCTGAAAGCTCCTTTGATCTTGATCTTCTTCTCATACCTGCATCAACAACAAACTCCCTTCTCAATCTGTCCATGACTCCTTTTTACCAGCTACAGCTAATCAGGACTTCTCGTAGTTTCAAGGCTTCAGGCAGGACTCCGCATGCTAAGACCAAGCTAGAAATACACAGGCTAAATATACCTAAACCGTATCTTAAGGAATATAGGATGTTAAGAGAATTTTAAGCAACTTTCATATAACTAAGCTTCACATTCATTAACCAAGGCTATATAAAAAGCATAAAAATAAATTATAGGCCAATTACATGGTGACAGGAGATGATCTGACTTTGGATGGTGGGCACACAGTGCAATATACAGATGATGTACCACAGAACTGTACAACTGAAACCTGTCTGACCTTATGAACCAATGTCACCCCAATAAATTTAATAAAATTATTTAAAAATATATAGGCTTAAATGCCCAATCTTTATGGAAACATTCTTCAAGTGAACAGGAATAGCCATCTAACATGTTTCAGGGATTACTTAAGCTTCATTTTTATAGTTCTACATTTATATAATTTATATTACCGTAGCATGCCCCAGTCAGATTCTCAACTAGTAGTTTTCTGAGATGATGGTAGTGAATAAGTAACACTTGTGTTTATCGAAAATCTTTTAAACACCGTCTTGAGAATTCTGTAGAAGTGTAATTCTCAGCCTCCACTAGGATGCAGACATCTGACTTTAGGGTCGACCAATCAGATACATCAGCATATGACAAGGATGCAGAAGTGGGTTAGGTGACAGGGAAGGGAGCTACGGAGACTTCACTTTGCCTGCAAGCAGCAGCCGGCAGCAGGTTCTGGGGCTGGCGGCGGCCGCTGCAGGTGGCCGCCTGCAGAGAGGTCTAGTCAGTCACCTTCAGGCAGCAGCTCCCTTCTCCAGCCGGTGCTCTTGGGTGGTTCCGAAACGGCCCTAGAGACTCAGCCTGTTCTGCTGGCCCTTCCAAAGAGTCTGTATCTGGTACCTCCCCTCCTACTTAAATTAGCTCAGCAGTTCTTGGAAGTGTGTGGTTCAAGGACCCTGGGATCTCTGAGACCCTTTCAAGTGGTCTAGACGCAAGATCCTCCCTTTTCAACTACGTATCTGTGTGAAGCCAGCTTTTCTTGACTACACGTCACTCAAAACATCACAACAGATTGAATGCAGAAGGTGATGTGAGAATACAGCTGCCTTCTATTAAGTTAGATGTTAAAAGAGCACTGTACTCAATTGCTTTTTGTCTTGGAAAATTTTAGTTATTTTTCAAAAGAATGTTATCTCATGTTAGTATGTAATGATTTATTATTTGGGTTATTTTAAAATGAATTAAATATTTTAAAGACTGCTCAGTTTCATTCATAATACACTGAATATCAATAGATATAACATAAGCAAAAGTTCTTTGGTGTCCTAAATAATTTAGGGGCCTCAACAAAATGTTAATATATACAAGTATAAAAGGACCCTAAGGTAGAAAAGTTAATAGCCACTGAAATAGATTGTCAGCTTTATCTAAAAACCCTAAATAGAGAAGGCTCCATTTTTAACTCTCCAGTGAGGTTTGGGTGAGTGTAAGAGAGACGCTGATTTAGGCAGAATATACAGCATTGCCCCCAAAAGAAGAAAAAGGAGAGGGGGATGCGAAGAGCAGTGCACGTCAGAACCCAGGCCAAGAGTCTGCAGGAGTGTCAGATGGAAACACCTATTTCTGCAAATGAAAGATCTTGAGGAAAACTTAGAACAAAGTACCCACAGGACACAGGACTGACACTGAATACTTATTATTCATAAATATTTCTTAATATTCACGCACCCTCCTACTCACGAGTTATACACCTCATTCATAGTAGCCAGTCACAGCTTGGGGAAGTCAGAGACAGCTTTAGTTCCAGTGTTTGGGCGCAGGGGTGCCCACCAGAAATGATCTTCTTGGCTTGAGGAACATTTACTATGTCCAGGAATTTTAATTATATCACTTTGCTTGCTCCATATCTTCTTCTTGGTCAATCTGATCACAATATAAATATTTAACTTGATTAATAAGTATCTTGCAGAGTTGGTTTAGATTGAAAAAAAGATGAATACCAGGTCTCTAGTATTAAAAACCCAGAAAGTGATAATGGCCTCATCGAACCTGGAAAGCCTCCTTTGGTTTGTTTGGGGTGAAGGAGAGGCACGGCACGCCACTCGGTCTTCTCCTGCTGTCTTCTGGAACCGTTCTCCTGTGTAAATCACACCCACCAGGCTCTATGCCGGAATGACGGGGCTCTGCTTTATTTATCTCATCTTCTGAAAACTCTGTAAATTGTTCTTTTAAACTTACCCAAATTAGTGTGAGCTTTCTGAGAAACAAATGCTGAAATGGGATTAAAAGAGAAAAAGATTTATTGGGAATCCTTGTGAATTACAAAGGGAAGGAGTAGGCAGAGTCTCACACCTGCGAAGCCACCCATCAGGGGAGTTGGCCATCATGTTCTTTCATTGTAGTCCCTCCATACTCATTCATTCATCAGCTAGAAAGAGCAGGAAGGAAGCATGACCTCAGGAGAGACACAGTAGTGGATCCAATGGGGCAGCAGCTGGGGTTCTCAGTCAGTGCTACTTCCCATAGGTGTGGATCTGAGTGATGCGTTTCCACTGCCACCAGATCACCTTTTGTAAGTCTTCAGGCTTTTCTGTTAATGTTTGGTGGTCATAGAAACCATAAATGTTTTCACATCACCAAATTTTACCTAGATATTTGACGCTGTCATGAATCATCTTACTATTAACAGAGATTAAGGATTCTATTATGTTAATACAACACTTCAGTTACATCTATTATGTTAGTTTTTGAAGTATATAAATTATCTTTTCTGTCACATATCATGATGATTATTGTGAAATACAAGTGAAACTAGGCAATACAACATAATTTAACACAATATTTCTGAAATGTTAACTCAGTAAACCCTCTACTAATTTGGGCTAATTGAAGGTTAATTATAGCATAATTTATATGAATGTGGTTATTGCTCAGCAGAATTTTATAAACAGTCACTGAGATTAGAGAACAAATGTTGACTAAGAGAAAGAATGGTATAAAGATGGAATGACTGGTGCAAATTACCATAGTGGTTAGTTTCTGGGGCAAATGCACTTTTAAAAAAGTTTATTTTCTTAAACAAGTCTCCCTCCAATCTTCTCATTAAACTTGTAATTCATATCACACAATTACCAGCAACTGCATCCTGTCTTCCGCAGGCTTTGCAAACCCTTTCTTCCAAATTTAAGTGCAGCCTGAGGCTGAAGGCCCAATCTCTCTGGCCGAGTGAGGCCACAGGACAGTGAGAAATACCTTAAGGGAGGCGCAATAGCTTTTACCTTCCCTTCATTCCACATCTGTAAACTGGACTGGATTTCCCTGACCAGGTTCGTTATCCAAAGTCCACAGAGGTAAGCACTACTGAGTTATCAAAAATGATTAAAGGGTAGGGGCAAGGAGGTGGGGGGGGGGGTGGAATGCAGACAACTGTAATTGAGCAACAATAAAGTAATTAAGAAAAAAAAAAAAAAAACTGACTAGGCCGCTCCATTCTACTCCCTGCTTTCCTCGTACTTGCCCTCTGTACCTGAATTTTATGTTTCACAAGCTATTTCAGCTCAGTTCACCCATGCAAATAATCACTAATTTTCCAACCAATGGCTTTTTAACGTTATAGTTATATAAAACAATTTCAATTAAAGTATTTCAAATTTTGATTTCTTAACCTGTTAGCCCAAGAAGCCTAGAGACTTGGAAAAATACATTGTTGGTTTAAGAAAAGCTAACACTAAGAGATATGTGCTATGTACTAAATACCTGTGCTAAGTGCTTTACAGGTATTTCTTCATTAAGTCTTCTCAACTGCTCTGTGAGGTGGAATTAGTATTATCTCCAACTTACACATAAGGACACTGTAGCATAGAGAAGTTAAATAACTCACTCAAGGTCACATAGCTAGTAAGTAGTAGAGCAAGGATTTGTGCCCAAGTAATCTGGCTCCAAGATAAAGACTTTCTGCTACTGTGGTCTTCTAAAATATAATGCACTACTCAGCTCGCATTTAAAAAGCCAATCTTACCTAGCACAAGGCAAATACATTTTTAAAAAGTTGCTTTATTTACATTTGCATTTTATGAGCAACTGATTAATTTAAACTAAAACATGATGAAAGAAGTTTACAGTTCTAATCATCACTTATAACCCCAATATCTTCACATTAAAATTAATGTGCAAATGCAGGAATATTTTCCCTTTCCTCATTTAGAGCAGCATATTTTCTTCCAAATCCATCATATATACTTTTAAACACATTATAAAAATTAGATGATTAAAGGATATACAGAAAAAAATAGTCAGAAATACGTTAATTAAGATGTGTATATTCAGAAAAAGATACTGAAGTTAAAGAATACGTGGCTTAAAAATCAATACAGCGTCCTTTTCGTTCCCAATCTCCATATCGGGTAGGTTCTGGGCCCCTGGGTCCGCCTTTTTCTTTGGTAACAGGATTAACATCATCGGGAAACTCTAAAAAAAGATGTGGACAAAGCAGTCAACAGAGACAGGAAAAGCATCACGGTCCATTTGGGAAGATGCAGAGGTGCACAGGAGGCTAAGAGAGTACTGAGAGGGTTACCACTGAGTCTTAAAATGTGGGCGGCTTCACCGCACTTACTTGTTAGTGGTTCTTTCTCTAAATAGGTATCTTCTGGTGCATCAAAACGACCTTCTGGTAACTTTGGCTTCTTGAGGGATTGTTTGGTAGGTGCAGACTTTCCTCCTTGAGAACTTGTTTTCCTCAAAGAATGACACAGAAGGGGGGATCCTAGTAGAGGGGAGTAGTGGAAAAACAGGAACTGGTCATGGATTCTATTTTTAAAATTTAATAATTTTACTTATTTTTATTGCATGCATTCATATTTGTCAAAAGCACAAAAGGACATATAGTGAAAATTCTTCCCCCTGTCCGTATATTCTAGACAGCCATTTCCTTTCCTTGCAGGCAACCAATGTTATCAGTTTGAAGAAAAGAGCTTTGAAATACTCTAGTTAACCACTATCAAAATTGTAGATACATATATTAAATACTGATTCCTGTCTGAAGCCATGACCAAAATGCCAGAAATCCAGATTATGAATAATTAGTATGAATTTTTCAATGACAATATTTAGTATTTAAATTTCTAGAAGTCACAAGAGACCGTATTTAGTGTTCTTTTTTTGTTTTTTTTTTAAAGATTTTATTTATTTTTATAAAGAGGGGAAGGGAAGGATAACCAGCAATGTGTAGTTGCCTCTCGTGTGCCCCCCGCTGGGGACCTGGCCTGCAACCCAAGCATGTGCCCTAACTGGGAACCGAACCTTGAACCTTTGGTTCCCAGGCTGGCGCTCAATTCACTGAGCCACACCAGCCAGGGCTGTATTTAGTATTCTTATAGGTAAATCCTAATGATGGTCCTCTATTTCTGCCAACTAAAATTTTTAAAAAATGTATCAGGCAAATGCATTTTTAATTTATTTACTAATATTTTAATAAGGCCATGATAATCTATAGAACTAATATAGTTTCCTTCCATCCACATGCTCACTGACATAAAATACTTCATTTTTAAAAATTTTTATTTTAATTGTTGTTCAAGTACAGTTTTCTGCCTTTTCCCCCATCCCAGCCCACATAAAATACTTAATATTTATGATACTAATTGGCTGAAAAAAATTCTGTGAACCAAGAAAAATTTCTGTACATATTAAAATAAATACGCTTATCTATAAAAATTTTTACTTATTTAGAGTTCAGACTATTTTGTCCTCCAACTACACCTCACTATCTAAGGGGTACCTTCTTTTCCTTATCTCCCATAAGAATATTTAGTTAAACATACTAAAAGGCTAAAGAGAAAAACCTGCAGTAATGTCTTATAAGGCAGCATTTGTTTTTATTTAGAAATTAAATAAAAAAATACAAATCTGAGTTACTGATCATGTCACTACATTTCATATAATAATCTCATCTTAGTTTACTGTGGATGACTATTTAGAAAATATATTCAAAATGTTGGTGATTATAAACTATGCACAATTATTTATAGACTGAAGGACTTTCTCAGTCTAAATAATAGAATTTTTAAACAATAGAATTTTTAAACCAATTAGTCATGTTGTCTGAAATACAGGATTCTTCATAAGTTGATCTTAAATCCCAATTTAACAAGTTCATGCAATCTCCACAACAGAAACGTCTGTCAATCATCTGATATCTAAATATTTATTCATCAATAAGTATATTACCCCTGGCTGGTGTAGCTCAGTGGATTGAGCACTGGCCCATGAACCAAAGGGTCGCGGTTCGATTCCCAGTCAGGGCACATGCCTGGGTTGCAGGCCAGGTCCCTAGTTGGGGGCATGAGAGGCAACCACACATTGACATTTCTCTCCCTCTCTTTCTCCCTCCATTCCCCTCTCTCTAAAAAATAAATAAAATCTTTTAAAAAGTAAGTATATTACTAATTAGTAAAGCAAACAAGAAAGATTGTTTGTGAAGTCATCATAGCTCAGTAACAACACAGATATACAGAAGGAGAATTTTAACAATTACATTCTAAATGTGGACAGACTCTCCATCCACTTTGGCTAATGAGTTGTCTCTGCATTTGGTTACCAATTAAATATGTTTTATTGTACATTAAATAATTCAGAGGCCTAAAAACCATCAAGTATTTAATAGATACAAGTAGCCACCTGATACCCTATACTCAGGCTCAACACAGTAGGTTTGGTTGTCATTGCAATTTTTAAAAAAATCTCTTCATTGAAAGCGTGAAATGGTAATTAGCGTAAAAAGAAATTTGGGTATGTTCCAAATCTGTAAAAATTCCTAAGGATTTATGCAAAATCCAAAAAATAGCACAAAATATACCCCTGGCTACCAATTATAATGTAGACAAAAGCTGAGGCTAAAAATGTTACCTCTTAAATGATGCAAATATACTAGCGATAATAAAAGTAACAGATGTGTTAGATGCCTACTATGTGCCAGGCACTGAGCTAGCAGCTGAAAAGATGACACCTTATTTAAAACTCTTAATAATCTGATGAGGTAGGTATATAACTGTCTTTATTTTTACAGTAATTCTGTTCAGTATAAACAAAATCATTTTTGGAAAAAGTGACATTAGGTAGATGTGGTAGAGACTGCTGCATATCACAAACAGCCACTTTTCCCTTCTCCCATTTAGTTCTAGGACCCCCATTTGCCCCCTTGCTATTAACCTGACCACACATTTAGATAACATTTTCCAGCCTCCCCTACGGGCAAGCAGCCATGTGTCCAAGTGTGACCACTAGAATGAGACTGAAAGTCATGTATGCAAATTTTAGGTTGCCTCAATTTTGCAACAAGCTAACTGCCCTGATTTTTTTTTTTTTTTTTTTTTTTTTTGCCATTCCCTTGAGTTGCAAAGAGGACATAACAGTGACCCAGCTTCAGCTACATAGAAGAGGACAAAACCCATTCAGGGTGATACTTAAAATATTTAACAATGATATGTTATAGAGCCTGCACATCAGAACCTACGTTCAATCAATCGGAAGATACACAGCTTTTAAGTAACTAGCAAAACTCTACCAGCGCATATTGGCTGACTGTTGGCACCATCCTACAAAAATGGGGGAGCAACAAGATGAAAAGAATTTGGATCCCTGGATGACCTGTCAAAGCAGACTGGCCCTTTCCTGAACACAATGGAAAAAAAACTTGCAGACTAAGGGCACGAGAGTCACACATGGGTTCCAATGCCAACCGTACCACTCACGAGCAATGTGAACCTGAGAATGTTATGTATTTCATTGAATCTGCTTTCCCATTTGTAAAATGGGGTATTTCTACATACGTTGAAGGGCAGTTCAGAGAAATGAAGCAATGTATGTGTCTATATGTGCACACATTTAGTGCATTAATATCTTGAGTCTAACTGTAGGACACAGAAGTCAATATGCATGAAGTTTTTGGTAAAGAACAGGAGCCTGAGTGTATTCCAGAGGAAGAGAGAAGAGTAGCAAAGTATAAGTTTGAGAAGCCAGTACATCAGTCTGGCTTTGGGTACTTCTGAAGGAACTTTACAGAAAGAAGGGCCAGAAGGAAAAGCTGAAAGAGCACTTTTCTCAAGGGTCTCCTGAGACCCCGGTAGCGTAAACAGAGCTATTTTTGTAGTCAGGTGACATTGGGACAGAACAGGAAAGCAGTACCTCTCATTTGTGCAGAGTACCAGAGTACCAGACAGGGCACACTGTGCCCCTTGGCACCCTAAGCTTTACATCTTTGGAAACAAATCCATGCGTGGCAGCCTGGCTGGGATGGTGGCAGTGAGGCACGTGCAAGTAGCTTCAAGGGCAGATCAGGAGAAAGAAGGGTCTCTGGGTGACAAGGATTAGCAGAGAGGAGAAGGTGAGCCCGAGAGCCACACACCTATGGATTCTGCCTCTCAGACAGTAGGTACTAAGCAACAATAGCTATATTAATGTTAGTATTACATTTTGGCCATCAGCAAACCTGACCTCAACTGCTTGAGAAATAGCTGACAAACTTAAAACAAAACCCATCTTTTGAGAAGAAAATCACCATCATAAAGTCCATGTTCTCTTCTTCAAGGGGTGGTTTAGTTTTACTCAAAGCCTACTTAGAATTGTGTTAAAAATACATCACTAATAGATGGTCTACTAACAGAAGAAATCATAAAAGCAAAGGAAAAAAGAGTTAAGCATCATTAAAAAACAAAGAAAAAGAAACAACAACTTTGTAGAACTTCTGTTTCTGGAAATTTCTTAAATTAGAGATGCCAAAACCGTATAGCTCTAAAACACTTTAAAAAGTCAAAAGATACACAAAATACCTCTAAATCAGAGGAAGAACATTTAAGAAAGTGAATAACAATAATAAAAAAAGAAGTCCAGTGAGGGAAACACACTTAAATTGTTAGATATTCTGTGCCTTTTTCTCATCTAGAGCTTGGGGTACAGAGCTTCCGGGACAGCAAGGAGCCCGAACAAAACAAAACCTATTAGAGGCCAGGACTCAAGGAGGCTCATGCTCTGAGAAAAGAAAGTGAGTTGGGAGATTTTTAAACGTGCACATGCACATAAACAACCAGGGGGATCTCGTTAAAATGTAGATTCTGAGTGGGTCTGGGCGGAACCTGAGATGCTGCGTTTTAACAAGCTCCCAGGTGATGCTCATGCTGCTGGTCCAAAGAGCCAGGAGCTCAAGGAAAACCTCCAGCTAATGAGGAAAACAGTTATTGAAGGAAAAATGCCCATCTCAATGTTGGTGCTGAGTGGAGATGTAGGGAAAACAGCCCTCCTTGATATTTTGAAGGCACTGGCTGACCACACCTGTGTTTACGCTTGATTACACACCATCCACATGGTTGGAAACCCCCCAAGAGGAGCACCTCACTGCAAAGTAAACCCGAGTCTAAAGTTGAAGTGCTCCCAGACATGTGGCAAAGGCAGGAGCAAATGCTCTGAAGAGACATACTTTCTGAATACATTTCTCATGCAAGTCTCACAGAATCCCAGGGAAGCATTTAAGGTAACCAGCCATCACAAACAAGAGTTAGCAGAATCCTCAAACAAGAGAATAGGGCCAGACAATGAAGACTTTATATACTGAAATGCCAAAACCAGAATATAAATTACTTAATGTGTTTAAGGAAATAAAAAAAAGGAGCCAAAAAGGTAAAATAAGTACAGGACTATGAAAAATGACTAGGCTGACCTTTTAAAAACACAGAATTTAGAAATACAACAATTTAAATTTAAAGCACAGTAAAAGGGCTAAATAGCAGGATAGATACTGTTGAAAACAGAATTGGTAATCTTGAATAAAGTTCTGAAGAAATCATACAGAAAAAGTAGAAAGACAAAGAAACTAAAATAATAAAGAAGTTAGCCCTGGCTGGTGTGGCTCAGTGGACTGAGTGCTGGCCTGCGAACCAAAGGGTCGCTGGTTTAATTCCCAGTCAGGGCACATGCCCGGTTTGCAGGCCAGGTCCCTGGTAGGGGGCACCTGAGAGGCAACCACACATTGATGTTTCTCTCCCTCTCTAACTCCCTCCCATCTCCCTTCTCTAAAAAATAAATAAATAAAATTAAAAAAAAGAACAAAAGAGAAAGAATAAGCCAAATTTTCAGATTAAAAATAAAACATAAAGAACAACGAAATCTTTATTACAAAAAATTGTCATCAAAGGAACTTCTAAACAATATACTTTAAGAAAGTAATCTCAAGGACTTCCAGCCAAGATGGAGGTGTAGGTAGAAATGCTTCACCTCCTCATACAACCAAAAGAAGAACAACCAAATTAAAAACAATAAACAACCAGAAGTGCCAAAAAAATCAAACTACATGGAACTCTGACAACCAAGGAGTTAAAGAGACATTCACCCAGACTGGTAGGAGGGGTGGAGATGGGAGATGATGGGCAGCCAAACAGAGAGGACCCATGGCAAGGCAGCAGACCAAGTGGGCGAGATGGGGCTTGCTGAACACGAAACTAAAGACTCAAAACCTCTACCTGTAAAATACTGCGCAGGTCGTGACGGTATGAGAAACTCCCAGTCTTTCAGGAGAGTTTGTTGGAAAGTGGGGCTAGAGCGGAGCAAAGGAGTGGCATTGTTTCCTCTCTGACCCAACCCCACAGTGCCAATCAGAACCTAGAGGGTTGCCTCTCCCTGGTGAATACCTAAGGCTCCGTCCCCTTACAATATAACAGGTATGTTGAGAAAAAGAAATATGGTCCAATTGAGAGAACAGATCAAAAGCCCAGAAAAAGAGCTAAGTGACAAGGAGATAGACAACCTATGATGCAGAGTTCAAAACATTGGTAATCAGGATGTTCACAGAAATGGATGAGCTTGGCTGGAAAATGAAGGAAGAAATGAGGTTACCCAAAAAGAAATAAAGCAAAATATACAGGGAACCAATACTGAAGGGAAGGAAACCAATACTCAAATCAACAATTTGGAACAAAAAGAAGAAATAAACATCCAACCGGAACAGAATGAAAAAAGAAGAATTAAAAAAAAAATGAGGAAAAGCTTAGGAACCTTATGGGACAACTTTAAGCACTCTAACATCTGAATCATAGGGGTGCCAGAAGGAGAAGAAGAGCAAGAAACTGAAAACTTATTTGAACAAATAAGGAAGAAAAAATTCCCCAATCTGGCAAAGGAAATAGATTTCCAGAAAGTCCAGGAAGCTCAATGAGTCCCAAAGAAATTGTACCCAAGGAGGAATGCACCAAGGTACATCATAATTACATTTCCCAAGATTAAAGAGAAGGAGAGAATCTTAAAAGCAGCAAGAGAAAAGGACAGAGTCACCTACAAAGGAGTGCCCATAAGGCTAGCAGCTGATTTCTCAAAAGAAACCTTGCAGGCAAGAAGGGGCTGGAAAGAAGTATTCAAAGGCATGAAACGCAAGGATCTACATCCAAGATTGCTCTATTCAGCAAAGCTGTCCTTTGGAATGGAAGGGAAAATAAATCGCTTCTCCAATAAGGTCAAGTTAAAGGAATTCATCATCACCAAGCCCTTATTATATGAAATATTAAAGGGACTTATCTAGGAAAAAGAAGATAAAAAATAGGACAGTAAAAAGAAAGCAAACTCACAGATATTAACCACCACACCTAAAACAAAAGCAAACTAAGCAAACAATAGAACAGGAGCAGAAACACAGAAATGGAGATCACAAGGACGGTTAGCAACAGGGGAGTGGGAGGAGGAGAGTGGGGGAAGGTACAGAGAATAAGTAGCATAGACGGTGGGTAGAAAATAGACAGGAGGAGGGCAAGAATAGTGTGGGAAATGTGGAAGCTAAAGAACTTATGACACATGGACATGAACTAAAGGGGGGGAATGTGGGTGAGAGGGGTGTACAGGGTGGAGAGGAATGATGGGGGAGAAATGGGACAACTGTAATAGCATAATCAATAAAATATATTTAAACAAACAAAAAACTTACATGCACAAACCATGGACATGAATTAAGTGGGAAGGGCTGCTGGAGGGAAGCGGGGTAGTGGTCAGAGGGGGGCAAAGGGAAAAAAATTGAGACTACTGTAACAGCATAATCAATAAAATATACTTAAAAATACAGTATCACAAACATACCATTAATCAAGAAAAAATTACCCTAAATACACATTGAAAAATTACAAACAAGAAAAAGTAAACACAAATATAAGAGAAATGTAGTGAGTTAAGAGATGATAATTTTCTTATCCCTAGCAAATTAAAATCAAATGGACATGTGAAACGACCAGTATGTTTTCAATGTATGATCCCAAACTAAAAAACAAAAAAGAAAAAAGATAAACAAAAATAAACAAAAAAAAGTTAATGTATGATCTGTCTCACCCACACACACTAAACACAAGGCACACATATTTCAAAAATGAATTTAAATAAAATTTCTCAAAATTAAATATGAACACATTCCCTTTAAAATCATGAACGAGACAGGCATGCCTGCTCTTTTCATTTTAGTCAACATGGCACTGGCCATTTCAGCAAGGACGGAAAAACAAGAGAAAAGAAAAAATATAAAATTGGAACGGGAAAAATTAGATTTTTATTTGCAAATAATATCAGTATCTACCTAATAATGTCTACCATCTGCAAATAAATTATGCAAATTAATAAAATAAGTAGGCAGGTTACTGAATACAAAATCAATAAATAAGTCAATTGTGTTTCTATACATAATCAGCAATCAGAAAATAATTTTTAAAATATTGAGCAGTATTAATCAAATCCCACCAATAACTTTATTTATTTGTTTTTAGAAAGAATTTAATATGGGAAGCAGATACCCAAGAACAGCGAAGACACTTCTGAAAATCAACATGGGGTGACTTACCGTATTAGATATCAAGATTAATTACAAAGGTGCGGTTATCAAAGGCAAGTGGTATCAGCATAGGAATAGATTAATGAAACTGAAAAGAGAGCCAAGAAATAAACCCATCTCTCTCTCTCTATCTGTACATTTGATTTATGATAGCTGCCATTACATCAGTGAGGGAAAGGTCCAATACATGAACCTGGTGGGTACTGTCACAGAAAAAAAGTGAAATTGGTTTCCTGCCTCACACCGTACCCAAAAATCAATTTCTGGCAGAATAAAGGTTTAAATTTGAAAAGCAAAACTACAGACCTTTTAGAAGAAAATTCTCCATGACTTTAGGGTAGAGAAGGCTCTATTAGAAATGATCACAAGACATTGACAATAAACAAAAGGATCAAGACAAGATTAAAATAAAATTATGAATCAAGACTTTTGAAGCTATGTGATTATACACGCAGATTCATTCTTTTATATTTTATCTACGGTCATATGTTTTTTTAAAAAGACACTGTAAGAGTGACAAAAATAGCCCACAAACCAAGCTATTTGCAACTTATATAGCTAAAAAATGTTTAGTATTCAAATATATGTAAAAATATAAGACAATCCATTAATAGACACTTCACAAAAAACTAATAAATCTCTGAAAAGATGTTTAAGTTCTCTAACCAGAGAAAAGCAAAATTGCAATAAGATACTACTTCGACATCCTATAGACATACAAAAGTTAAATTTTCTGATGATATTGAGTGTTGGCAAGTATTTGGAGCAACAGGAACTCATATACTGCTGGTAGAAGTTGCCAGTAAGAATAGACAATGTGCCCTGACTGGTGTGGTTCAGTGGCTTGAGCACCAGCCTGCGAACCAGAGTCACTGGTTTGATTCCCAATCAGGTCACATACCTTGGTGCAGGCCAGGTCCCCAGTGAGGGTTGTGAAAGAGGCAACCACACATTGATGTTTCTCTCCGTCTCTTTCTCCCTCCCTTTCCCTCTCTAAAAATAAATAAATAAAATCTTAAAAAAAAAAGAGGACACTGCTTTTATAGCTGGCATCATATCATAAAATTGAACAGCCCTATACTCTATGTTCCAGGAATTCCATTCCTTGCACAAGAGCATATAATGTGTAGCAGCCAAACCTGGTGTTTCTATAATTACCCGAATGTCCACTGAGAAGAAAGGAAGAACATGTTTTTCACACTTGAGCAAATAATATCAACCTCAAACATCAATGCGGATGAATTTCAAAATACACCATTAGTTAAAAAAAAAGCAAGTAAAATAAATACAAATTGTATGGAACCATTTCTATAAAGATCAACAACATGCAAAGATATACAATTGAATCAGGAAGCAACACACAGGGAGCTAACTGCTTGGCAATGGAAATATTCTTTCTTAAACTGAAGAATGGGTTCTAAGTGTTGGCTTTGCTTCATAACTTACAATGTGTTGTATAGTTTTTTGGTATCAAATACTTCATTCTTAAGTTTTTAGCACAAGTGAAAAGGGTTGTTGAATGTACACACAACAAAATTTTAGTTATTAGAGTTTGGATAATGTGGGACTTTCACTTTCTATATTATTCATTTCTGGACCATTTAAATTTTTTATAATTAACAAATAATATGCTTGAGAAGAAATGATTCAGGGGTGTCCAACCTACGGCCTTCGTGCCGCGTGCAGCCCAAGATGGCTGTGAATGCGGCCCAACACAAAATTGTAAATTTACTTTAAACATCGAGGGTTTTTTTTGTGATTTCCTGTCGCAACGTATTTAATGTGTGGCCCAAGACAGCTCCCCTTCTTCCAGCGTGGCACTGAGATGCCAAAAGGTTGGACACCACTGTCACATGAAGGAAAATAAAACTGCAGAGAAATCTAGGACCCACAACTATGAGGAGCAGTAATCCTGTTTTCCATGTACACAACACAACTTCTCCCAGTGTCCTAAATTAGGACTATTCTTAGTATACTCTTGGGTTAAGTCTGTAATATATTGATAAATTTTTCCCCAAAAAGGGGTTGAAATATTGGTTTTTACTAAGAAACATCCATACTTTATTAACAATTCCTAGCACTATCTAACTTTTATTATACTTATTTGCCTTCGGCCCACTTCTGCACTTTTCCCATTTCTTTCATACTGTAAACTGTACAAATCCTTTTTTTATGTAAATAAATAAGTACACGAACGATTCCTATTCCCAAAGGGCCCACTTTTCCTTTTTTTTTTTTTTTTCCGTGAGTATCAAAGTGTAGTGCGTTATGCGAGTTGTCCAATACGCAACCCGGAACGTTTGCTGTCCTTCCCGGTCAGAGCGGTGACCCGGAAGGAAGCAGGTATCCTGATTGGAAGGGCTTTGGGGATCTTCGAGCTCCAGTCCCACCCCTGAGCTCCCGGGAGGACCGACTCGCCCAAGCTAAGACGCAGTGGCCGAGCTGATCAACACAGACGCTCCGAGACGCCGTGCACCCTTAAAAGCCAGGGATACATGCAGCTTTCTCCGCGCGAGGCCTTTCTTGCGGCGCCGGGACCCCGCCCGCAACCTTGACTCCTGGGCCCAGTGCCTTACTTGCCGCTCTCCAAGCTGTGGCCGGAGCGCGACCAAGAAACCGGGCGAGCCCGGATACAGCCATGGCGCCTAGTTCCGGAACGTCTGCACTGGCCCGGCTTAAGGATGGAGCCAGCAGAGAGGTCCCTCCCGCACTGCGGGAGTGGAGGGGCTCTCGAGAGGTGGGGCCTGTGTCTCGCCCGGTGGGCGGGGCCTCCGCGGGAGGGGCGGGGCCTCCCCAGCCGGCTCTCGGAGTCCGGGCTCTTGGTCCAGGGTGTTCGTAGGCAAAGAGCAGGAAGCTGCCCGGTGTCGTCACGAACGTCCCGACTCTGAAGCCCGTCTTAATTAAATAATGAAATACCCAAATTATGGCTGAAGTTGGATGAGGGAATAATTTCGTTTATTCCTCTGAGGCAAAAGGTCTCTTGAAAGATCTCTTATAGCAAAGATAGAGTATCTTTTACTCTCTTGTGTAACAGGCTTCTTTCTCCTGTTCCCTTTTACTTTTTAAATCTCTACTTGTTTGATGAACTCCTAATTCGTTAGTTCTGAGCCATTGACTAGATGACCTTCTGAAGGATGAGTTTTAAGGGCAGAGCAAGACAATGCTTTCCATTTGGTCCAGGCTGCTGTGAAGCGTTCTGCCAATTGGACCCTTAAATTCCACCAGCTCCAATTTGCTGGGAGCATAAGTGGCAGATCAGGAGACTTTATGTAACCTGTGGAAGCCTTTACAGAATCACAATGGAGGCCTCAGAATTTATTTTCAGAAAATTTCTTGGCTGGCTATTGGGCCCTTGTTATGATGTCTGATCATGAGACCTCAGCTGGCTGTGCAGTGAGTTTGTCATCATGAGCTAGGAGTTATCAGGTCCTGTAGGTAAGTTCTTTTACTAACAGGAAGTGGTATACACAGAACAGGGCCAAAGCCAAAAACCAACCGATTTTCATTAGTAGGTAGCTCACATCTACACCTAACGTTGAGTTCTTTGTGACCAGTTAGCTGAGGAAAAAATTCAAAGCTAAATTACATATAGTTTTGCTCAATAAACTAACCCAGCTGGCAAGGGACTTAGAGCCCCATTTAACAGAGGCCCTAAAGGAACATCAGTGAGAAAAAAAATCCTCTCATCGGCCGAACCTTATCTTGTGCACTTTGCCTGGAAGGAGGTATGACTTGAGACAAAGATCTACATCATTTCATGGGCACTGGTTTACTCAAATGGTCAGGGACTGCGAATATAAAGGCTTTGGAATACTTCTGTGGAATAGGACCTCTCAAAATGGCCCCAGAGCATAAGAATATTTAGGTCCCATTGAATGCAAAAAAAAAAAAAAAAAAAAAAGGCTCTCATTGCTAAGGGCTCTTAATCAGAACAAGTTTACTCTATTGCTGCCTAACATACCAAAATTTTGCAGCTTAAAATAACATTCTCTCACAGTTTTTGTGCATCAGGAATCCAGGAGCCAGAGTGCCTCTGACTCTAGGTCTTAAATGAGGTTACAGTCTCATGGAGGCATGACTAGGGAAGGATCTACTTCCAAGCTCACTCACGTGATTATTAGCAGGACTTTTTAGTTGAATTACAGGCTTCCCTCAGTTCCTTGCTATTGGGCTTCTCCAAAGGTCATCTCACAACACAGCAGCTGTTTTTCCACAGAATGAACAAATAAGAGAAAGGGGGGGATTGATCAAGATGGAAGACAGTCTTTGAAATCTAATCCCAGAAATAACATCCATCACTATTGCTGTATTCTATCATTAGAATGAAATCAGATCCAGCCCTGACCAGTATGGCTCAGTGGGTTGGGTGTCATCCTGCAAACCAAAAGTTCACCAGTTCAGTTCCAGTTAGGGGACATGCCTGGGTTGCAGGCCAGATCTCCTGGCAGGGGCGTGCAAGAGGCACCTGATGGATGTTTCTCTTCCTCTCTTTTCCCCTCTAAAAGATAAATAAAATCTTTTTTTTTTTTTTAAAGAAGTAGTAAATCACATTAAGACCACTCTCAAAGGGAGGGGATTACACAAGAGATGAAATCACAGGTAGGTGGGGATCACTGAGGGTCATTTGAGAGGCTGCTTACAAGGATCTACTCTGTAGCATGTTTCTTCCCCTCACCACACCTGTTTGTTCAGTTGCTCACTAACAAGGTACCCATGGTGAGATGGAGACATGCATATATTTTTAATAGAGAATTTTCCTCTGCCAAGACTAATTGGTTAGTACTAGTACTTATAGCCTGGGTGGCAGATTTGATTACAATGGGCTCCTACTATAATGAAGGAAACAGCAACTTGTTCTATAGTAATAGACAAGTATTCTGGATTTGGATTGCTTTCCCTGACTTCTGCTCCTTGTATGTATCCATTTGTGGTTACTGAATACCTTGTACACCATACACATTATATAGCATCTCACACAACACTGCTTCTTACTAAAGAACTCACTTTCCTGTGAAAGGTGTAAAGCAGGGTACTGATGCCTGTGGGATTAACTAGTCTTATCACATATCCCACCAGACCAGAAGCAGATGGGCTTATAAAATAATGGACAGTCCTACGGAAGGTTTACTTTTGGAAGCTAGTGAAAGAATACATTTTGGGATGCTGTTCTAAAGGATTTGTATTCTCCAAATGAGTTAACAGAATTCAGTGATACCTCTTATTGACAGAGTAACAGGGTCCAGAGTAGCAGAGGGATTGATACCTTGTTACATCTGACACACTGCCCATGTATTTTGCTTTCCATTGTGGGGAGAAACAATTTGCCAGTCCAGCATATTATTGCCGAGTATGTCAAGTGCAAGGCTTATACGTCTCCTGACACTGACCATTTCTGTAGCTAGTCGTAGGCATCTAAATAAGTCAAAGCCAACATCACTGCTACCATTTGACTACTTCTTTCCTTGGGGAAAGACAGTGGCTTCACTGTTGCTTGCTCAAAAACTGCTTGGCCCTCAGCCCTGGATTTTTCTCTAGTGCAACCTACCATGTGTACAGGTGTAATCTGGACCTCTGCATCACTGAGGGTATTGGGGCTCCAGGAACTGGTACAAATATGCTGAAACTTTTCAATAAAGTCTTCCATCTCTTACCCCGGAAGCTCTCGTCAGCACCCAATGAAAACTGTGGCAAGCAAGCCAGCAAGTAGGATAAAATCTGACCCTTCACTGATCTTGCCACCCATCTCCATGATTCCAGATTCTGTTGATATACCAATTTTTGCATCCTGAGTGAGGTAAAAGGGGTATGATTGCCACCTGGTCATTTTTAGCTCATTTCTCTGGGTAAGAGATTAGAAAAAGTGGTGATGATGCTAATTGGAGTGATAACTGGGGGGTGGGGGGGAAGGGAATAGGGAGAGCAGTCTAACTAGAACTCAGGAATCTCGTCTCCTAGAATACCTCCTACCACATCATGTTGAATTATGAAAATTAAGCAGACTGTTGAAAAACATATATAGGCAAAACCACCCAAGCTACCAATTTTTGGGTCACCCACCAGGTAAAGAAATCTGATCAGCTAGGTTAGTGCTGGTTGATAACAAAGGAAAGACAGTAAGAGGCAGTAGTGACAAGTCACAATCATCCAGCCTGATGACCAGTGGTGAATTAAGGACTGTACTTACAAAATTATTTTTTAAATCAGAGAACTTTGGGACATAAAACATGCTGTTACCCATATCCTATCCTGGAGACTCAGTTGGTCTGTAACAGGGCCCTGGAGTTTGTATTTTTAAATGAGTTACTCAAGTAATACTCACCAAGAAAGCTTGTAAAACACTGCTCTAGCTATATTTTCTTCCTCACTGACTCATGTATGTTTAAATATTTATTATTTTTTATTTCCTTTCTTACCTTACACTACTATCATACATACTGGTGGTAAGGTTATGATTTTATCTATAGGATGCAAACGATTGAGACAAATTATAGGACCAGAGGAGAAATGAACATCACTGGGATCCTGGACTTGAAAATGGCAGAGGGCTAACAGCATTGTTAGGAGGAAGAATTTTAAATGCATAAATATGGGAAGAAAGGTGTATGTGGGTGTTGGAAAGACAAAGAGACTATGATATACCTGTGGTAGGTTTTTATATTTGGTCCTTAATCTCAAACCCATTTCAAAAATCTTGGTAGAGAATGGTCCCATCTGGGTTACCAAGGAAGCTGAGGTAAGATATACTTGCTGTCTTTAGTGTCTGACATTCTGAGTGATGGCACAAGACTCAGCCTGGATGCTTGGACATTCCCACCAGACTTTGAGTCAGGCATGAGTGATGTAAATAAGCAATGTGTTTGGAATCCAGTTTCCAGAGGCATCAAGATCAACAGAAATCTACACAAGCTTCCAGCTCTTTTTGAGGTTGGGACTTGGCTATGATTTTGGTTATGTAGCTTCCTTTGGTTTCTACTGTTTTCCAAAGTTGGTTCTCCAGACTTTCCATCAATTCTGAGAGCTGCCTAATATTCTTCCACTGAATCATTTTTCTTCTTAAATGTATCTTTTTTTTTCTGTTTTCAACCAAGGTCCTTACTGGTATATACTTTAATAATGCTTCATTCTCTGAGAGTCACTTATATTGTTTCAGATAATCATTTCCCCACCCCACCCCTGCAATCTGAATTTGGAAGTGAATAGCATATGCTAGTTTCCCTGGTAAACCAGAAGCAAAGTTTGTTAGATTTTACACCATGATCATGGATGTGCTTTTACAACTGTATTAAAAACAATCAACTACCAATCAACCACCAATCAACCAACTATAATCGTAAGAGCAATTTACACTTAAATTCAATTATATGATTATGAGTAAGAATAAATCCTCTGATAAACCTGGATGGGATTATTCAAACTCAGAATAAGCGTATTTCAAATTCAAGGTCAAGTTAAGTGAAGATGAAAAATCTGTGTGGCCAAAACACGTGGTGGATAATGCACACATTTACATCTTCCATTTGTAGTGCACTTGGTGTATTATTGCTTAGGCTTTTCATTAAATGTTCAAGTATTTAAAAAAGTAAAGATTTATGGTGAGCATCAAAATACCTTTTAACTAATATATGCAAGATGTAAATTATAAAAATACTTTACAAAGGCTTTAAGTTATACAATCATGCTGGTCTATAATTAACATGCTCTATCCAATTATAAATAAAAATATATCTCTAGTGTTCTGAAAATAAGCAAGTATTTTAGCTGTTCCTCTAGATAGTCATTTGTTCATTTATTAACACCAGAGGCAATAACACAATGCTAAAACTAAACATGCATCAATTATACAATACATACTTACAAAAACCTTGTGTCCAATCACAACTGGTGAATGCAAACAGACCTATTCACCCTTAGTGCATTATGATTTTCACAAGTAAAACAGTAAAGGAAAATAGAGAATTTAATGCTATTCAGCACCTTTAGTAAAGTCAAAAGACTTAACATCTCCATGTATTAAAAACATATGCATCTGTATCACCAAACATGTAAAGTTAATTTTTTGTTCCATTTTTAACATGAATTATTTTATTTACATTACTGTTTAGTTCAACAAATTTTAACAATATTTAAAAATTATCTAAATTCATAAAAGTATTTCATAAATTTCAATATTTAATTACTATGTACAAATAAGGAAGTTCATGGAAAAAAGTTAAAGAAATGTAGTCAGAAAGTTCAAGCAACATTACCAGATTTAACAAAATTCCAACTAACTCAAGGCAGAGGGCATTCAAACATTCAAAAATTTCTAGATGCTGCTGACATGAACATGAAAGGTTCCAGTAATAAAAGTCAATGTGAGACACAATGTTGAAATCACCAATATAGAAAATATATTTTAATAGGCATGACATATGTTGAATTGCATTAGTAATAATGACTTTCTATAGAAAAGTTTTATAACATTGTCATATGAACTATCTCATTTGGCAGGGCTGAAGAGCTGATTTCAAAAAATATATTTTAGCAGCCATAATTTTATTTCCAGTTAAAACCTAGTAAAATGTTAAAAGTAAAATTTATAATTAACTAAATATATTCCAATACTAAAAAATTTAAAGTCCCATGCTATTCTAGCAACAATGGCCTCTAGTACGATGTGTCTGACATAAGGACTGTGGAAAGCCAGTAATAAACAATCAGACATACAATGGGCTTAAAGTTTCACTGAAATACTTATGTAGCAAAATATATGAAAAATAGAAAAGTAAAAAGGTAAAATTAAAAAAATATTGCACAGCCACATTACCTAGAAAGTAAAGTTATGTTTAAAAAGCTCTAAACATGGATGATATAAATTATCTTCCATATAAAAAGGTATAAATATTTCTTAGAACTTATCAGCATCTATAATTTAATATAATACATTATTTGAATCACTGTTGAATGAGGTAACTGTTAAGTCTCTTAACAGTGTTTTTATCCTACTGAAAATATTTGAGGGCAGCCACCAGAAAGAATTTCTCTAAAAATATTTCTGAATCAAGAACAGCTATATGTGCAGCTCTCCCAATGAGTGAATCAGCTGTATTGGGCAATGCATTGATGACATTATATCGAACCAAATTACAGTCCTTGCTTTGTAGAACCGGGTGAAGCAAATTGTGGATCATTTCTGAATAGATCTGTCCTGCGGAAGAAGAGAAACAGTAAAATTAGGGTACATGATTAACTGAAAAGATCCTACGCCAACTTTTACATAATTTATAAAGTTTAGTTCCATTATTTTTATTTAAAGTAGAATAAGTTGTCCGTGTCTGTGTCATATTAAGGGTCCAGCACACATAACACCCCCTTTTTATTATAAAATCTTTTATTACAAAATCATAAGCATGTAATTCTGTAGTATAACAGCATCACACTCAAGCACACTGTATGACATTTTAGGAGAAATGTTCAAGTTAAAACTACAAATTATTACATCTTTATTATTTACCTTACCAACCACACTCCAGCAGGTGTTACTTCTGCCAGACCCTGTGTGTGTGTGTGTGTGTGTGTGTATTAGCTTAACCCCTTCACCTTTTTTCACCTAGTCCCCCAGCCCCTCTCCCTTCTGACAGCTGTCAGTCTGTTCTATTCATCTATATTCTGTTTCTATTTGTTTGTTAAATTATGTTGCTGAATAAATTGTACACTTGAAACCTGTATGGTTTTGTTAAACAATGTCACCCCAATAAATTCAACTTAAAAAAAGGCAGAAAAAGTTACTTTAAAAGGTTTTATTTTTCTTTGGCTATCATTTTTGAGACCGTTTTGGAGAAAATATGATTCCGTTTTTTATCTAGCCAAGTAAAAAAAAAACAAATTTATTATATTCTCATCAATTTGACATTTTTAATTCAAAGCACTGAATATAACAGAGCAAATGATTTTCTTCAACATTAAGTCACTTATGACTTGTTAAACCATTATGAAAAGGTAGCCGTGCTGAGACATTTTGATAAGGCAAAATTTCAAATTTTAGTCTACAATACATCGAGTTTCCATGGCAATCAACAAATTCCCATGTATTTCCACAATACAGGGGTGAGAAAGTAGGTTAATAATAATAATAATACAATAATTATTAAATAATAAGGCAAGAATAAACTGTTTTGTGTACTTCCAAC
The DNA here is from genome assembly GCA_004027475.1 of Anoura caudifer. Taxonomy (NCBI): domain Eukaryota; kingdom Metazoa; phylum Chordata; class Mammalia; order Chiroptera; family Phyllostomidae; genus Anoura; species Anoura caudifer. The sequence goes on along the minus strand of PVKU01000051.1, from coordinate 29,253 downwards.
TGTAAACCTACTATTGCCCACCTCTGTATTTTGAGAAGAATGGCAAAACCCTAGTCAGAAGAACAATGTGAGTTTGGCTCAAAGATCAAAGAGGATCCTTTTTGGCTCTGAAGGTTTATTTAATGCTTGGTTCTGCTTTTAATTGTGCTTCTCTCTCCCTCTTTTTGGTTAATTCTTTTTTTTAAGGTTTTATTTATTTATTTTTTAGAGAGGAGAAGGGAAAGAGGGAGAGAAACATCAACGTGTGTGGTTGTCTTTCATGCGCCCCACTACTGGAGACCTGGCCTACAACCCAGTAATGTGCCCTAGACTGGGAATTGAACTGGGGACCCTTTGATTCACAGGCCGGCATACAACCACTGAGTCACACCAGCTAGGGCTTTGATTAATTCTTATAATGGATTTATTGAGGTCATGCCAAGCATAAAAGATCAAGGTTAGATATACGCACACATAAAAGCACCTACTACCTAGGAGGGGTAGAGCAGTTTTTAATGCTTATGCATTCTACTATATTACTAACATGAGGGGGGACCCAAAAAAACTGGAATTTATTCACATAAAATTGTGTTTATTATTACATGTTTAAACTTTAGCTACCTTCAAAGTATTCTCCATTTGATGCAATACACTTATCAAAATGCTTTTCCCACTGCTCAAAACAGTTACTGAACTTGTTGATTTTTGGTGCCGTTTAGCGCTTCTGCTGTTTTTTGCTTCACCTCTTCCACACGGGCAAAATGTTTCCCATCAAGGGCTTTTTTCATTTGGGGAAACAAAATAAGTCACTGGGGGCAAAATTTGGTGAATGGGCAGGGGGAGTGGGACACGGGGGTCATGCCGTTTTTTGGTAAAAAACTGCTGACCACTCAATGCAGCGTGGGCAGATGTGCTTGTCAATCACCCATCATGAAATGGCCAAATGCTATGAAAGAGTCTTTAAGCCAAATGCAGCCTCTCACAGCGCCACCAGCTGTTACACTGACACAGATGGATTCGTAGACGCACTCACCTAGCAGTGGAAGTCTGTATGTACTACAAGAGGCCTGCCCTCTAGAAGGTAATTCCATTTTTTTTGGTCCCCCCTCATAGATGAGTGCTAACACATAGCCAAGGAACCTGTAAATTTTAGGGAGGAAGGTATTAAATTTTAGAGAAGGAGATATAGCCCTGAGGGATGATGATGAGGTAACAGTATACGGTGTACGACTGGATAAATCAGAGAGAGGTATTTAAGAGAAGATTAATATTACACAGATTCATTAAAAAACTCTTCTCTTAGTTTTCACTGTGAGTCAAGTTGGATTTCCGGTTCCACGCTATTTAAAAAATATTTTTACGTAGAAGAAAATTAAGCCTCTGTATATCAGATTTTTCCCACACCCCAGTGACACAGAATGCCACTGTTAAAATAAAGGACTTTTATTGAGTTTTAGTGACCCATGTGAAGGTTAACCTCTTCTGAATTTTTCCCTAAATGGACTCCTGCTAGAACAGAGGTAAAAACAACAATAACAACAACAAGTATTATTCTGATATCACAAAACGCTCAAAAAAATATTTGTTTAATGAATACTTACTATGTGCCAGCACCATGCTACACAATTCTAATACAGAGAGTCCCTGCCTAAAGCAGCTGTTCACTGTCACAATGTGGGAAAATCAAAGGGTTAAGAATTCACTTAAAATCAGCCTTATTCCAAAAGGGGAAATGAGACAATATTGGTAGGTAAGACATCCAGGTTTTTATCCTAAGCCTATAATTAACCACCTGACTTTGGATAAGTCACTTAGCATCTCTGACCCTCAGTTACAAAATGAGCAAACAGGACCCAAGCTTCCTTCTGGCTCCAAATAGCTATGGTTTAAATTTTTTTTTGTTATTCAAAAATAGCAAAAGAATAAATAAGTTAATTCTTCATCAGTCACTATCAGTAAAGGAACTCAACTCCTTGCTGTTGTCTGACCAAAAGTGAGGTACAGATGAACATGTAGCATGACTATTACCACAATCACCAGTCCTAATAACCTGGAGGAAATCAAAAGTACAAACAGCTTTTGAGGCAGCAAAATGGAGAAGCATTTGTTAATCAGATCAAAGAACTATTTCATAAGAACTACTGGTTCACTGGCAAAAACATCTGATGTGGCAGGAGTAAAGGAAGGATAGCTGTTAGTACCAGTGGGTGAAAGAAAGAAGTGTAAGAAAAGAGGATGAGAGGAAGAAGAAAGAAACTACAAAAAAAACTGGAGAAAAAGCTCATGTGTAGATACAACTCTTTAATACTTTTAATTTACTTTGTTACCTGACTGTTTGTCCTTTAAAGCTGTTTTACACATTTCAATTCGGGCAGAGTGATAAGGAACATAGCGATCCTGTAGAGATCCCACTAGCACAACATTTTTGAAATAATGAAGCCCTGTGAAAAGAAAATACTGAATTGTAATGCAACAGTTAATCAAATTTACAACTTAGTAATTATATTAAGTGACCAAAAAAAGTTTTATTTCCTCAGCAGCACTGTTTATGGCTTCTTTTAAAATACCTGATGAATTTCTTCTCCAAATGTGTATATATTATCTACACCCTTCCTTCATTGTATGTAGTTCATGTGCTGATATGAGAAATGTGTGTTTGCACTGAGTGAAAGCAAGGATTGTGTGGTGGTATGGCGGTAGCGGAGAAATGAGATTATTTCACAACATTCTTACTTTCCAAAGGATATTCCTCAATAATTAAGGAATATTTCTCCAAGACAGAAGATTACTTTCTTCCTCCCAAAACAAATAAAACAGTCTATATGAACTCATTTAAAGCTGACTTTACTTTAAATTTTCATTTGACTCTTGCTTAATATTATTCACATTTTTTCCTTATTTAAGTATGATGTTGAGAAGGTACAAGCTTTGACTTTCTCAGTAATATTGAGCTTCATAATTCATCCATAGCCTGTTGTCAGGTCCCTTTATTTCTGTTTTATTAAACTAGGTGAATTTAAGGCTTGTGATCTTAGAATACTTTGTTAATTAACTTGAGTACTGAAACCATGTTTTAACCACGTTAGTACTGGTAATGGTCCATCTAGTTTTACTATTTATCTCAGACTAGTAAATAAAAAATAAAAATTTTATGTGGTTACTAAGTAAGATGCAAATTAATAATGGCAATATGATTACAGTTGGGGTGTGTAGTGCACAGAATTTTATTTCTGGAATTTCCAGAGTAAAATTTTGAAACTTTTTGCCCACTGAAATTCAGAGTCTTTCAGACAGACCAACTATGGGAACAACTGTGGATCTAGAATATAGGAAACCTTTATAGAAGCTCCCTTTCTCCTTTGGAACTTAAAGATCCTAATAATGAGAAGACTGCACACCCACACACAGCCAGCATATACCCTTTATGCCAAATACAAGGTTATCTTTCCTTTTTCCCAAGGAGAAGATACTACTTTGAGGCAATTTGACTATATAAAATTCTAGGGATATAATCAAATGTCTACAACAAGAATTCAATTATACAATCATATTTAAAATGCTACTTTAGAAAAACTGATTATAAAAACGCTATATTAAGAAAAATTGATTTTTCCCCTCATTCTCACACTTCATGAGACAAATTCATTCTACTTTGGTTTCATTTGATAACAGTATCTTCATCTGCATCAGTCCTACTTCAGAAATAATCTATATATCCTTAGAGCAGAGGTTTTCAAATTGGTATACATTTACCCCAGGGGTAATTTAAGACTCTCCACAGTGTAGACAGGCATTTACCAGGTCTGCCCAAAAGTTATCCAGCCATGTAATATGAAAAATAGAGATATTTCTTGAAGAAGATACAAGATACAAAAAACACTGTACATAGGACCATGATGCCTCAGGCTCCTTCAAAGCAGGCACCCTGGGACCTCACATAGTTCTCCCAATCACCATCGGCTGCCCTGTTATATTTTCCTGAATCTCACTGACAGTCTGAAATCTCTTCCCTTTCAAAAGTGATTTAATTTTGAGGAAAGCCAGAAGTTGCAGGGTGCCAAATCTGGGCTGTGGGGAGGCTAAGTCACCTGGGTTATTTGATGTTTCACCAAAACACTCTGCATGAGACATGATGCGTGAGCAGTATTGTTGTGATGAAGCTGCCCGTCACCAGTTGCCCATAGCTGTGGCCTTCTAAAACATCCAAATAGTTTCCACAGGAGGAATGTTCAAGTTTAACACAAAATTTGATGCAGATTCATGGCTCTACTCCCTCAGTCATTTTGAATGTGACAGCTACACAGTACACATGCTCTCAATGGTGTCTACCTCCCCCACTGACTAGTACAGTGAAGCTGTCACTGTTCACACATGCACATTCCAGTCAACTCTCCTTGGCTGCCAGGTTACATGGATGTTGCACAAAATGTTCTTGTTATATTAACAATGCCTGGACATTTTCTGGACAGACCTTGTACAGTGTTAAGAAAATTGATTTCTGGAGTCCAACTTCCATACCAATACTTTTCTATAAATGACTTGTCCTTCTCCCACTTTATAAGAGAAAGGTATTTCTCCAATCTATTTCAAATTTTCTTATGATCTACAGCCCTGGGATATAAAAGTCTCTGGGGAACGAAGCAAACCATGGATGAAATCTAACTTTTTCTGACAAAAGGTTAAGTTTTATTTGACTGATTTACAATAAGAATTGGCTTTACCAATCGAATTTTATGGGACACACTTTCCATAAATTGCATTAAATGAGCTAAATCTATAAATTATTGAATGAATTAAGTCTATATATTTTAATGAAGATAATTCTAGTAAATACATATTACCTGATATGCCAGGTACTGTATCTTTTGCAACTATTTAAAATTATAGAAAATGTTTTTAGGTGTCCCTAAAATTATACAAGGGGGATATATTTTTCAAAATTCTTTTAAAGGTTAAATAAGGAAAAAATGTGAAAACAACTGTCCTACTGTACATCATCTTCACTTCCGAGTTTTTTCAATATGGTATTTTTTTTTAATCTAAGTATAATGTTGTTACTGAAATTTTATCCCAAGCTACATAAAACTAGTCATATTAACAGCCTAATTAGCTTCTTTCATCTAAAAGGTATATATATATTTGTGTGCTCCATAAAGCACTACTGCATCACACAACTCCCGGGGTACAATTCCTATCACGGTGTGCATAAAAAACACTACTTGGAGCTGTGCATTGCACAGCCCATGGCGGCCTTGCTCAACATTCACTTTGGTACTTTCCTAATTTTCCTCAAACTGCCAGCATCTTCTATACCCTCTTCGCTCTTCCCGTATGACCTTGCCTCCTATTTCACTGAGAATGAAGAATAGGAAGAGAACTTCCGCATACTCCCACCTTAACCTGAACCCATTTACCATACCTGTACTTTCATGTTTTGCCCTCACTCGTGCTCCTGATAAACTATCCAGGCTCCCACCTCAGGCCAGCCCTCATACTTGCATGCTAGGTCCCAACCCCTCCTGTTTACTTAAGGCCTTGGCTCTTGTAGTTAGTTGTCACCGCTCTTGCTTCATCAATGTTCTCTTTTGTACAGATCATTCTTATCAATATGCAAAACACTACCTTTAGCTCTCAGATTCCATGACAATGAAATAAAATCAAAGACCCTAATACTGATATAAATATATTATATTGTTATATTTTGAAATGTGATTTCTAAGACAGTACTGTACTTTAAAATGCATTTTAAATTAGTAATCAATCTATTTTAATAATAGTTTTCCAACAATAAATTAATACTAATACTGTATCTCTGCATAGAGTTTGATTTTTGTATGATCCAAGAACCAAGCTAAATAGTCTGTGACTCTTTTTGAATCTTTTGGTTTCAATTCCCTGTCTAGCAGCATTGGCCTGAGGGGGCAGAATTGCAAAGTCTCAATGGGAATTATGGGAGTAATTCATCTGTATGGAAGTCCAGCTAATAAAAATGCCTGCAGTCTTTATTTTGGGAGCCTTATAGTCTAGGTTCATCTTTTCTGCACCTACACTGATTCTGCCTGCTTAAAGATGACCTAGTTAACTGACTTTCCGGTTAGCACTTCACTCAGTCCCTGCAGTGGCTAATTCTTGGTCAAAAAGTTACCTCTGACTTTCCCCATCTAGAGAATGAAAGTGGAAAAGTTTGTAAATATTTTAGTTACTTTTCAAGATTACCAAAGAAAAGATTAAAGTATATCTTCAATATTTTTCTGGACCGTATTATAACATGGTTTATATGAACAGTGTAATGGTAACTTTCTTCTTCATTATAGTCTTCCTGATACTTTTGGTGACTCACTTTTTTTCCCTGAAATTTTAATGTTTTAAAGCAATTTCTATCGGTTCATTTTAGCTTTACTTTTCAAAGCTGGCTAAAGCACTGGTGGTTTTGCACACTAAAGGACATTTAGCAAATTTGGAGACATTTTTGTTGTCACAACTGTGGTTTGGAGGTTGTAAGGGTCAGTGTGGTACTGACATTTTGTGGGTAGAGGCCAGGGATGCTGCTAAATATCTTACAATGCACAGGACAACCCCTGACAACAAAGAATTATCCAACCCAGAATGTCGATAGTGCTGAGAAAACCCTGTACTTTTAAAATGGACATATTCTAAGCAATATTAAACTATTCTTATTTTTACTCATTTATTTTAAATACTATTATTAGAAAGAATTTGCTTCCTAAAATAATGTTAGTTGATGCTGATTCCCCCCACATTTTCAGAAACAAAATACAAATGTTATTTACAAATCAGGTGATACCTACAATTAAACACCTCTGCTATCTACTGGAAGAAAAGATTATCCAGTGCCACAGTAGCACAGCAGAAATTCAACCACTGGTAAAAAGAGTCTAAGCAGATGTTTTTCGGAAGATCTTAAAATGGGATATATTTTGGAAGTTCCAACATGAAAAGATTCTTATTTGGCTATATTTGAGCCCTCATTATGGAATGTGAAAGTACCCATGATCCTTCTGTATAATCTTGACTACCACTGATGTCACCTAATCTATATATAGTATACTTTTTACCTTCCATATTGCTCTAGTTCTTTCCCTTGGTATACAATGCTGAGATGCTAGTATGCTGTGTGAACTATATAGTCTATCAGCAATTTGTAGAATGTTATAGGTTTTTGGTCAAAAGTTGCCACAAAAATAATAAATGTTTGTAATTGTAATGCCTTAATCAAAAAAGACAATTTCCTCTTAAAATTCGTATTTCTTTAGCTCTTTATCAGATCTATTGTGTCCACAAAACAAAAAAGGCAATTCACACTTAAAATTATTTTTATAAAAAAATTTCTCAATTGTTTTAGAAATCATATAACTTATTTTAGGCTTTTAAAAGTTTCCTTAATTTTAAAATAATGAATAGTTTTCAACTGAGGAAAGCTATTAACTAATGATATGTTGCAGAGAAAATGACTTTTCAAAAGAACACCCACAGGGGAGGCTTTGCTTACATAAAAAAAAAAGAAGGTAGCAGACTGAATTTTGCTTTAGACAGGTTACTTTACTTTATTATTATTGTTTTAATTTTTGCCTGAGGAAACATTTATTGATTGTAGAGAGAAAGAAAAGGAGAGAGAACAAAAAAAAAATTAATCAGTTGCCTTCTTGTATGCACCCCAACCGGGACTGAATCTGCAACCTAGGTGTGTGCTCTGACCATGAATTGAACCCACAACCTTTCTGTGCACAGGGTGAGGCTCCCACCAACTGAACACATTTGGCTAAGGCCAGACAGGTTATTTTAGCCTTTCCCTAAAGAGGAGGAAATCAGTCATCCAGAGGAAACAGAAGCAATAGTTGGACTAGGGCATCCAAGACTTTGTACCTTTCACAAAGTGAAAACATAAAGGAGAAATCATCACTAGGGCTTTTGATTGTTAAAAAAAAAACCTGATATAGCATATCAGTTACATAAAATGGTTAAGTAAACACTGCTCTATGTTTTCCTATTTATGTTTCTGATGTGAACCTGTATATTTCTACATTGTGAACAAAGTAATTTTCTAGACCAAAGGATATGGGTCTACGCACAGCAGGAGGTGAACAACAGGCCAGCAAGGGTGGGAAGCTTCATCTGTATTTACAGCCATTTCTGGTTGCTTGAATTGCTGCCTGAGCTTTGCCTCCTGTCAGATCAGTGGCTGCATTACATTCTCCCAGGAGCATGAACCCTACTGTGAACTGTGCACGCAAGGGATCTAGGTTTCATGCTCCTTATGAGAATCTAATGCCTGTGATCTGAGGTGGAGCTGGGTGGTGATGCTAGTGCTGGGCAGCGGTTGCAAACACAGGATATCATTAGCAGAGAAGTTTGACTGCACAGAGAACATGATAAATCAATTGCTTTGCTGGCTCATATCAAAACCCTACCAGTGAGGGGCAAGTGACAGTTAAGCTGCACCTGGTGGCAGGCTTTACAGTGGCAAGTGAGTTGATGTACTAAAATTGTACAACTGCATCTCATGGCAGGCTTTAAGCCCGATTCCAACACTTACTTTAGTCTGTGCGTGGGCTGCCAATTTTTTTATTTAGCATTTCTGTCTATGTCTCTTTTGTGCTCTGCACACTTGTGTCAGTCACAGTTTTGGTAAGCCCACATGCTAACCCTAGCATGTGGTGCGCTGTATAATTATTTCATTATATATTACAATGTAGTAATAATAAAGTACACAATAAATGTACTGTGCTTCAATCATCCCAAAACCATTCCCCACACCCACTCCATCCCCAGTCCCTGGAAAAATCGTCTTCTATGAAACTAGTTCCTGGTGCCAAAAAGGTTGTGGTCCGTTGTTCCAGATTACAAAAAAGGGTGAGGAGAGACATAGCTCAAGATAGACTTGTTCCGACCCCTGTGATATTATAATTTTAAAATCAATTAATGAATATTTGTTGATATTTAAAGCTGCAATTAGAAATAGCTTCTAAAGTTCATGAAAATACACACTAATGGCTTAACACCACATGGCTTGAACCCTGCATGACTGCTTAACTGTTCTGTGACCTGCAGCAAGTCACTCAACCTCTCTATGCTTCAGTGTCCTCACCTGCAAAATGGGGCAATAATAGTCCCACTTTATAAGGCTAAATCAGCTAATACGTATAATATGCTTAGGTGGTACCTGGAATGTAGGAAGTGCCATGTGTGTCAGTCAATATTTATTCCTATATTTTAGTATAAATGAATGCATTGATCATTATTAGAAAATAGTATTCTTTCATGTTACTGTCCAATAATAACATTAATCCAATTCAGGTATATACTAATAAACTTATATTTGGGTATAAGTAGAATTTTTTTAAAAGATTTTATTTATTTTTAGAGAGAGGGGAAGGGAAGGAGAAAGAGAGAGAAAGAAACATCAATGTGCGGTTGCCTCTCACCTGCCCCCTACTGGCCCACAACCCAGGCATGTGCCCTGCCTGACTGGGAATTGAATCACGACCCTTTGGTTAGCAGGCTGGCACTCAATCTCCTGAGCCACACCAGCCAGGTCAGGTATAAGTAGAATTTTTAAAACATAAAAACAATTTTAGTAAGTCATTTGAAAATATTTATGGCTACTCTCTGAAAATGGACTGATGATATTACTCTGAAAGCAAATGTCTATAATCTAAAACACTAATATTATTTTAGCTCAGGTACTTCTTTATTTAGAGCTATTTTTACCATCTAACATTTGAGTTTCACAATATTCAAAATGGTAATTGTTTACATGCATTATCTCAAATAATCTTTAACAGTCTTGTGAGAAGATATTATTCCCATTCTACCAATGAAGAAACTGAAGTTTGTTTGTTTACTTATTATTTATATTTTTATCCTCACCCGAGGACATGCTTATTGATTTTAGAGAGAGGGAGAAGCGGGGGAGAGAAGGAGAGAAACACTGATCAGTTGAATCTTATACATGCCCCGACCAGGGACCAAACCTGCAACCCAGGTATATGTGCCCTGATGGGGAATCGAAACAATGACCTTTTGGTTTACAAGATGATGCTCCAACCAACTGAGCCACACCAGCCAGGGCTTCTTTTTTTCTTTTTAAGATTTTACTACTTTATTTTTAAAGAGAGGGGAAAAGAGGAAGAGGGGGAGTGCAACACCAATGTGTGGCTGCCTTTAGCGCACCCCCTACTGGGTCAGGCCCCAGTAGGGGGTCGTAGGCCTGTGCCCTGCCTAGGAACCAACCAGTGACGCTTTGGTTTGCAGGCCCATGCTCAAACCACTGAGCTACATCAGCCAGGGATGGCTTTTTTTTTTAGTTTTTTAGAAACTGGAGCTTATTTAGATTAAGTAGCCTAGTCAGTGTTTCAACTAGAAACACTATCTGCATGTGCCTCCAAAGTTTCACTGTTAAGTTAAGCTGGTACAATCAGAGGGGAGGTGAGAGTCTTGCCACACATTATAAGACAAATAATAAATTATAAACTTGTAAGCAAAAGTTTTAACTATTCCTTAAGAAGTAACTCAAGTGGCCCTGGCTGGTGTGGCTCAGTGGATTGAGTGCCGGCTTACAAACTGAAACGTCGTTGGTTCTATTCCCTGTCAGTGCACATGCCTGGGTTGCAGGGCATGTGAGATGCAACCATTTGATGTTTCTCTTCCTCTCTTTCTCCTCCCTTCTACTCTCTCTAAAAATAACATAAATAAAAATCTTTAAATAAAAAGAAAAATTTGAAAACATTTATTAAAAAAATAACTCAAGAGCAAAAGACCTATTCACATCTATTAATAACTATGAACTTAATAATACAAAATCTGTTTGGATGAGGAATGCCATAGATTACAGAATTTTTGTAGTAAAATTTTATAGTTATGCTTTATTGTTTTTATTTTCTACTGTTGCTATTTATTACTACTGCTAATTAAGTTTTACTTTGTCAAATGAAATATAAATACACCCTGGGGAATATTTTTATTAAGTTTTGCCTTTCATGTATTTCCTAACTCATTAGGAGCAGTGGTACACACTCCACAGTTATACACAATGGCTTTAGTTAGTGTCCACTAAGTTTTTTTCATATGAAACCTATACACTATATTTGACTTTAGGAATAACTTATAGTTTTATTAATCAAGTATATATTTCTGTGCACTCTAAGTAATGATTGTTGCTTTGTACCTTTTACAAACAAGATCATAAAAATTGACTTACAAAAAAACTTTTCTTTCACTGATTCTAGTAACAGACAATACATGAAATAACCATTTCCAGATTTCTTTATCACATTAATAACAACACTGAAGGCAGAATCTTGAAAAGGATAAAACAGGACTCAAGTGAAGTAGCTATATTCAATTACTAACTCTGCCCAGTGTTCATACTGCATGTTTAAGAGCAGGATGGAGGACATGGGTGATAGGCATGAAGATAAAAGATAGATTTAAAAGGCTAGAGCTTAAGTTTATATGGTCAAGTTATTTCAGACTTAGAACTATCAGTTACCAAATATATGAGTTTGATTTTCAGCTTACCATGAAATATTTAACCTGCTTTTGGGACCAAAAGTAATCTTTAAAAGATCACTCACTGATTCAATGGATTTACACTGAACACTTACTAGGAAGAACTATAGAAAACATTAAGTGTGTATATGGGGGATGGGAAATGGTTGTCACAACAAATGAAATTTAAGAAAAGAAGAGTAAGACAGATAAAAATGACTCACATGAGATAAACTGTAATGGGTATGGCAAAAGGTTCATATATAATATAATGTTAATATGAATTCAGGGATAATATTACCAATTTTGGGATGTGGATCACAAAGAAGTGGGACTGATCAAAGATGCCACTGAAATGTTTCAAACCAAGTAATTTAGAGGACAGAGTACCATTTTAAAAAGAATGAAAAAGGAGGCAGCTTACATATTTAGTTTGATATGTAAGTAGAGATATCTAGCAGGCAAATGACGAATGGAATTCATCAAGGAAGTCAGTCCTGGAGATATAAGATTTGGCATATAAAGGAATATACTAGGTACTCTGAGAGCAGAGAACATTAAATCAGATAGGACATCAAGGAAACCTTTTGATAGTAGGTGGTGCTTGAGTTTAACTTTAGAAGATAAAGATAATTAGTTCTAAAAAGATAGGTAAACACATCGTGAGGACTAGCAGTGGAAAAAGCACGGATGAATGCAAGAAACATAAAATGTGTGGTATAACTAAAGCAAAGGATGTGCATGTGAGAACAGGCTATGAAGCAACTAAAAAAAATCAGAGACCATATTATAAAGGATTTGATACCCTAAGCCATAGACTATAAACTTCATCCTAAAAGCTGTAAGATGTCATGAAAGATTTCTAAACAGGAGTGATATGGTCTGATTTCATTTTTAGAAGATCATTTCATCTTATGAGGAAGTGAGATTAGAGAGAAGGGGGCATGCAGGAGTCAGGGTAACCAATTTGGTGGCATAGTAATAATCTAAATAAAAAGTGATCAAGGATGAACTAGAGTAGTGGTAAAGAAAAGAAAGAGAAGCCTCCATTAGCTACTATGAAAGTTTAATGTTTCAGGGCTTGATAACTTTGTAGATGTGGGAGTAGAGTGAGAAAGAAGAGTCTGGAACAACTTCTAAGTTTCTGGCAGGGTAGATGATGGTGCCATTCCTATAGTTGTGGAATACAGAGAATTAAATCTGAGTAGAAAGAAGAGGTGTCTGAAAACATGAGGTACCCATGAGACATAACTGGATCTATTCAATAGGCAGCTGGATATGTAGGTCTTAGAACACAGCACAGAGGACTGAGCTTTTAGAGTTAGTTACATTGAGTTACCAATGGTGAAGATGAATATGAAATGATGTTATCAAAGAAGAATGTACAGAGTGAGAAGAACAGATGATTGAGACTAGAGAACAAAGAAAAACTCTTAAGTTTAAGAGGAAGGGAAAGAAAAGAAACCCTGTGTAGGAAGCAGAGAGCCAAAATGAAAGAAAACCAGGAGAGGCTGATGTTACAGAATTGAAGGGAGAAAAGTATTTCAAGAAGGAGGGTGTTTTCACTAAGTTATTGTCTATGTATTATCTATGGCTATTTGTGTGCTACAATGGTATTGCTGAGTAGTTGCAACAGAGAGCTCATGGCCCACAAAGCCAAAATATTTACTGTCTGGCCCTTTAGAGAAAAAGTTTGCCAAACCCTGCACTACAAAGAGGAGTGGGGAGATGGGAGTGGTGTGGGGTAATACCCAGGTTTCTGTTATGCCTTCACTTTCAGAAGGAAGAGAGGATAATATTCTTTGAGGAAGATAAAGATGAGGGCTGTCTGTTCCCCTCAAGTGAAAATTTCAAAGTGGAAATAATGTTCTGGGAAGAAGACATTAGGGTGAGGATGAGTCAGGGAGATGCGCTAAGGTCATTGATAGTGTGAGAATGGCAAAGAAACAGCTGGGCACTTCAAACTATGAAAGCTTAGAAAATATATGCAAGATGGGGAATATATTTAATAATCGGTTAATAAGAGATGAGTAACAAGACTCATCAAAGTTGAGAATTTGAAGAAGGAATGACTATTAATAGTTTAGTTACTGACATTTTCCACAGTAAGTGTGAGTTTACAACAAAGATTGAAGACTAGGGTAGGGGCAGCTAGAAGGACGAGAGGACTAAGATATACAGAGGCCTAGTTTAAATACTGACTAACTCATAACTGGTATGAATTCTAAAAATTTTAGGATAATTTCAAAAAAACTGTGCAGATCTTAAAAGATAAATACGGTCATGTGAAAAAACTAAACCATATTATCAATTGCTTAGTTTTAATTGTGAGTTTGTAATTTCATTACCAAGAAATTATGGTAATTAATACTTTTTAATCACCATAAAGACACATTGATAATTTATTTGCTAAAGGTTTATTTTTAAAAAAGACTGGCAAGTGAATGTTTTCAAAACAGTACTGTATACTTACCTGCTTTATTACTAAGCTTGTATAAGAAAGTTTGGCGAGGATCTGAATGATCTCGACATGTCAACTGCAAAAGAGAACCTGATTTTTTCCATTTCTGCATAAACCACAGACCTAGAGAGTTATAAATAATATGTGAGCATAACTGGAAATATATGCTAACATATGCCAAGGTTATTAATTTTAATATATATTTTATTTCAAAAAGACACCCTCCAATTAGCATTTTGTTGGCCAATAAATATATTTACAAAATATTTCCATTTTGTGGTAACAAATATAAATATACATGTGCACATACAGGTTAATAATGGGTTAATGGTGGTTGAAAGAGGGCTTGCTATTTCTTTCTCAATAAGTAATACAATAGATAACGGTCTATGAAGAACAAATCTAGGAAATTTCTACCTTTAGATATATTTGTTCAAATTATAAAGAAGCTGAGGGAGATGACACTCCAAACACAGCAGTAGAATTAAATGCCTAAGCACTCAGTCTTTAGACTATACACACATAATTATAGTGAAGTTATGGTGGACTAACTGTACAAGGACCAACTCTTAGAATGAGAAATTGGTTAATTTTGCTAGTAATTGCCAAATATAATTTAACTTTTATATTTAATTGTATTTCATTATAATTATATTATCAGTTACTCATATGTAAATATATATTTCTTTATGTGAAATCCCAATCACTCTGGAACTGGTTTTCAAGATTGTGGAATAGTAACTTCCACTTTTGGTGCTTCATTATTACAGAAGGGAAGAGAAGAAGAAGAAGAAGAAAAAAAACCTTTAATTGATTATATCAGTTATATTATATTAAACTATCTGGGGGAAAGTTTAGTGAAGAACAAAATTCAAAGTACTGTACCTTATTTATATTGGGTTCTATATTTTTTACGGATTTCATTTTTCTCATGTCCTCTTTTTCAAACTATAAAAAATCTAGAACTAGTTCTATTTTGAATACCAACATTTGAAATGAGATACAAAGGGAAATGGTTTGGTTTTTTGGTCAATAAAAGAAGTGAAGGAGAAAATAAAAATAAGTTTTAAGGCTCAATAGAAAAAAAAACCAAAATGAAATCTAATTTATCCCCTCAATGGGAATTGATTGAGTAAACTATAATAAAAAAAATATATATATAAGGAAAAACAAAACCAAATAAAAGGCAAATAGAATCTTTGTTAGTGAGAATATTTATTCTAATCTAAATGGGCTCTTACTTTCATTTTAATTTTTAAAATAATTTTATAACTTATTTCCTTATAACATTCCTTTGTTCTCAAATGAAAATCAGAGTTATCATTTTATATAAAATGTTATAACTCTATAATATATTAAATATTGGTATTTATTTATCTGCTCAACTAATGCAAAAACAGAATAGCCAGTTTATAAGGTATTTACTGAAAATTTTTGAAAAAACTGCTCTAGTGATTTTTTACAAATATCACTTCAATATAATATTCATTTTCTGAAATGACTTATCAGCTTATTTCATGTGTGTGACAAAACAGAAAACAGCTATATCTTTTGTTTCATGACATTCCAAGTATGTGACAAACTGGTTCTAAATAAATGCAAAAAAAATTAAATTTGACTTCAATTTTCTCCCCATTTGATATTTTTTATACTGAACAATAAAACTTTTTTACCTGTATTAACAAGAGCACTGCTATTGTAGAGTGTACCAAGGTGAGGTCCAGAAAGAGATAGAAAGGTATGAAGTTTGTTGAGGTAATATTTAAACCTTGGCCTTGTAAGCACTGAACGGATTATTAAATTGCCCAACGAATGTCCAATAAAGCTTTAAGAGAGAAAAAAAAAGACATTTCTTCCATAGTATTAGTTTTGAAAACAAATATCAAGGTGATATCACTATACACAGATGTGAAATACTAAGAATTTAAAAATTTCTATTACGTTTTAAAATTATGGTTCAATACTTTGAAATGAGATACCTTACATTTTGAAGGAAAAAAATGTAAATGTAGTAGGAAGCTCCTATTATGTAATTTAAATGCTTATCCTATGGCACAGGTAGCGAAATGGTTTTCCACCTTGTTTCCACCTGGCGACAGTGTTGAGCTCTCACTTAACTGTTAAGGAGTAGTTACATTTATACAGTCCTAAAATTACATTTGGCCCTTTGAAGGCAACTGCAAGGCTGATGTGGCCCCTGATGAAAATGAATTTGACACCCCTGGTGTATGGAAACAAGATACTATATAGAAAATTTTATAGTTTGTAATTGCTTAGAAATACATACATTTTAAAAGTAATAATGTGTTGATTAGATGATAAATTTGCCTCCTTGGGTACACATACAATTACTTACTTAAATAATGATTTAAAACAAAAATAATGAATTTGTACTTATAAAGGATGATTTATAAGAAACTATATACCTGTTTCTCTTACTCTCTGGTCCACACTCAACAGTGTGCAAGTTCTTTGACTAAGTACTTTCAAGGTACAAGGAAAACATGTACATTTTCCTACTCTAAGTCTAAGATTATACCAAAAGAAAAATTAATAATTATAAAGCACTTCTCCTTTATTAAGGAATATTTTAAATCAAAAGAGCCTGTTTCCTTAGCATTATTTTACAATAGATAATCTATGAATCCCTGGGGACAATTAACAATGAAAGAAATGAAAACTGTCTAAACACTGATTTACACAAATAACTAGTGAGAAGATCAGGACAAACTCCCCTCCCAAACTGATGTTCCTAAAGCTGTGGGGTAAGACCTATGATGGTAACTAATATTCTTTTAATCAACCAGATCAGGCTTTTGGATAATGGGTGATAACTGACAATCTAATCTGAAAGAGGGACTTCTGTGGATGAATGAAAAATTAAAATATACTATTTTTCTCATCATAAAATAAATGAATAAAAAATACAAGATCACTGTAGAAAATTCAGTAGAGTATTTTAATATCCATAAATAAAGAGCATTAGAATATGAAAATAATTTTTCCTTCCCCCAAACATACTTATATCTCTTCCCATATTTTAACAGAAATGTTTGTGTTTATTTTAAAAAGACTTCAAACAGAAACCCATTTATCTCTTTTCTTAGCCCCTACTGCATATTTCAGACTGGAAACAAACTCCACAAAAGCTTATAGTATACAGAGCCAGATTCTTCCTCTAACTTAGTCGGGATATGACGGTAATCAGTTTCTTCTTTTTGAGGAAGGAAGATTACTTTTGAATTTTTATTTAATTTCTAATGGACTAGAAGAAACAAATATTTTTTCTCCCATATATATCCACAATATCTAATGAAATAATGAGACATACTGGTTTGATCATGCATGATCTCTTGCTTGTAGAAAACTAACCCACAAAGAAGAGTCATAAAATTTTGAAAATATTTCTATTGTTTTTCGTGTTTATATATATATCTATCATCCTAAAACCTTTCTTTTGGTAACAGCTTTTTCTGAGATATAATTCATATACCATATAATTCAGCCATTTAAAGTGTACAATTAATGGTTTTGGTGTATTCACAGAGTTGTGCAGCCATTACTTCAAGAAAGTTTATAACATTTCACCACCTTAAAAAGAAACCATGTAACCTGTAGCTCTCACCTCCTTCTTTCCCATCTCCCCTAGCTCTAAGCAATCACTAAGCTTCTTCTCTATAAAGTTGCTAATTTTGGACAATTCATATAAACAGAATCATATAAAATGTGGTCTTTCCTTAAAATCTTTTAATTTTTTCTTTCTCTTTAAGTTAATTTGAGTTGTGGTCTCCTATATTCAGAATAGGACAACAAAACTATGACAAATTCTGTTTAACTTTTCTGTAATTCATGGAGATATAAAAATAGTGTAATATTATAGAAGTTACCTTATTTTTGAGACTGTTAGACTATATATCTGAATATATTGTATTATCTCATCCAGAAGGCGATCAGTCATGCTATCAAAATCAGCAAAAGTATCATTCTAAACAAAAGCAAAACAGACACATCACATACTGTGTACACATAGTGCGTATGTATAATCACATGAAAACTTGACTATAAACATTATTTTTAACTTAGGTACTGAAAATATGGCTAAGACCAGTTTTTTAAGGGAATTTGGTGACTATAGTATTAACTGTATTAAAATGAGAAAAAGTAAATTTTTAGGGGAAATAAAGTTTCAATATTTTAAATAACATTTCAGTTAGCTGTTTAATTGTTTAGCCTACTACCAGAATTTAATGTTATTTGTAATAATTTAATAAAACATTTGCATAGAAATGTGAAATTCTAGAAAATCTGCATATGTGAAGAGCTCATAAATAGAACTGTAAAATATTTTTACTTACTGGGATATGCATTAATGTTAAATTTTATAGAAATTGGAAAAATTATTTCAAAAAATTTATTTCTATTACTAACAGGCATTTTGTAGTAAGCAAATATTTATGTAGAAATTAGTATGAAATTACTTGCTTCTGCTGCAAACATTGTGATATTTATTGTACCTGATTTCTCTCAGACATAAGAAAATCAATTCTTCCCCCAGGCAGTCCAAGTTCAATATAAGTTTTTACTAATCGCAGATCTGCACTGTTACCTAGAAAATAAAAAAATTAAAAATTATGTCTGAAAGAGAAGATAAAGTAAAAGGTATGATCATGCCAGCTGTGAATAGATAGTGCACTGCAAAAAAGAGTTGTCAATTTCTATTTCAAAGCTGATTTCCATTAGCCAGACAATACTTTTCAACAGTTTTATTCTTTAGGTTCTGGTCACATCAATGTTTTTCACTCTCCTGCCTAACAGTGTAATACTCTGTGGAATGCTCTGTCAGCACGCACTTGTGACTGCCAGTTATAGTAACTGTGAAGGACTGACTGAAGTACTCCTTACCATCACTACTCTAAACTAGATGATCACAACAAACCTTGAACGCATTTCAGGTTTAGGCTTAATCTACTGGCTTTCACTTGGTGGTACTGGCATGGATGAATGGAAATAAAAATCCATTTAAATCATCTAGGATAGTTTAACTAACTTAAAAGATATCTAGAAATAGAAAATACTTATTACAGATATTATATAAATACTAAGATTTTTATAATGTAGACAATACATAAATATAAAAATTATCTTTAAAAATTAGTGGCTTTTTAGCTGGTTCCTTTGGTTTACTTAGGAATAAACATGTCATTATCAATTGCTGAACTTTTACCCTTCATATATATATATATATATATATATATATATATATAATACCTTTTAGATATTTCACATACTGACAGAGATAACTTTCATTCCTGATTTTAAAAGGAACACCTCTAGTGTTTCACTACTGAGTATGTTTCCCACTGGCTGGAAATATAAATGTTCAATCACATTAATGATCTAGGGCTAGTTTGGTGCTTAGCTGTCATAATTGGGAATGGATAACCAATTCTATCAATAGTTCCTTACTTGATTTGCTGATATAGTGTATTTTATTAATAATTTTTTATATATACTTATATTTGCATTCTAGGGATCAAATCCTGTTTGATAGAGGTTTTTTTGGACATTTTAAAAATTCATTAATTATTTTTCTGTAATACTGCTACAATTTTATTAAGTATATTTATGTCAGATTGACCTACTCTTTTTGGGGGGTTATGGGTGTGATGTCTTTTTTCAGATTTGGTAACATGGTTTAAGAAACAAAGTAAGCTGCATTCCATAATTTTTTTCTATTATTCTGCAACAAATTTATATAACATAGAGATAAAATTGCCTTCAAAATTGCAAAGAAGAATTTGCCAGAGATTCTACTGGACCATGATGTTTTCCTTGGGGGCTAATTCTTTGAAAATTTCATTACTGGGATGGAAGAGGTTAGTGTTGGAGCTATTTCTTTTCTTGAGAGAGATTTCTGATTTTTTTTTGAGAAAATCTCCAATTTCATGAAAATTTACTATTTTAGACCTATTTAGTATTTTATAATCCATAAAATCTTTTGTCAGTCTGTTCTTACAGAATAACATGTTAGCAATACTCTGCTAGCCTAGCGATATTTGGCATCTTCTAATATAATTCCTAATCAAGAAAAAGTCTGTTGAGTAATCAAAATAGCTACCGTAACACCACAGCACCAAAGTCAGGTTATTTAGAAGGTTAATTTAACCCCTAATTAATTAGTGAACCTTTAATTTTAATTTTAAGGTATTGACTTTTCTAGCCCTGAGGTACCCATAAGATTTAAAGCATCAAACTAAGCGGAAACTAGGAAGACTATCAAAGGGAGACAAAATGATTGCCATGAGGGGACTAATAGCTGGAAAGAAAAAAACACAGTAAGAATACACTGGCTGGTGTAGCTCAGTGGACTGAGTGCTGGCCTATGAACCGCAGGGTCACAGGTTCAATTCCCAGTCAGGGCATGTGCCTGGGTTGTGGGCCAGGTCCCCAGGTGGGGGCACATGAGAGACAATCACATGCTGATGTTTCTCTCCCTCTTTTCATAAATAAATAAATAAACAAACGAACCTTAAAAAACAAATCTTAAGAGAGAAAACAGAAAAATCCAAAGTTAAAATAAATAAAATATTGGCACATGGATATCAGTTTTATGTAAAATTTACTTAAAAGGAAATCTAATATTATACTTAGCACAATTAAACATATTCCTGCTTTGGAATATATTTAAGTTTCAATTAATTTATGCAATTTAAAAGTCTTTTTTTAGTTCAAAGATTAAATAAAATGAAATGAGACCTATTAGGAAAAGAAAACATAACTGAATTGCTATGGGTTACATCAACAGATGTTTCATACCATCTAAACCATGTACACAGACGATGAGATGTACACCATCTTCAGAACCATCTTCTTCTTCCATGCTAAAATAGGGGGCTGAGGATGCCAGGAGAGGAACATCACTGTACATGAACCCAGGGAGTTTAAGTTGCTTTAATTCTTCTTTTGCCTGAAGGAAGCTGAAGCAAATACTACATTCAGGTTTTAGAACCAAAAAGACAATCTGCTGAATTTATGGACTTGCAGAAAAGAGGAAACCCAGAAATGATTGTTTTTAAAATACTCAAAATAATGGAAAGAACTGTTTACAAAGTGAAACAGTGAGAATGGTAGTTACAATATTTAGTAAATTAGATTACTTGTATTTTTCTCTAAAAAGAGCAATAAGGAGAAGAACCAAGAGGGGGATGTGACTAAATATAATTGATGACATATATGCATCTGGATTGAGTGACTGATGAACTTGGAGATTGCAAACATCAAAAGTTATTTTTAACATTATATCATTTGGACTGAGAAAAGTAAAACTCAAAAAAACTGATGAAGACTAAACAGAGCAGAATATACTAGGTGAAGACATATAGACCATTTTTTCATTAATGACTCAGGAACAGTAATTCTCTAATAGGCTGTTATCAGCTATCTGGTTTCACTAGCTTTGGGCACTATGGACTTTAATTATGTATATAATCAGAATAATTTGGAAATTTTAAAAATCTACGGAAGACATGCCCAGAACTTTGACTTTAGGGATTATAACTCTATCCGGAGCAAAGTAGTAGAATATTTTGAACACAAATACCAGGCTAGTAAACCTATGTCACTGTTAAAATCTTCAGCATTTTTTTTACTGTCCATGAAATCTCAATTCTGGAAACCACTGACTTAGCTGAGGCAATCTGGGTCTGGTAAGTTTAAAGTTTCTTCTAACCTCTTATTCACTATCTAACATTGTTTTTATTTGCTGGAAGTACTTATAAAACCTAACTTTTGTCTGGAAATTAATGTGGGCGAATAGGTACTAACTTAAAAAAAAAAAAAAGATTTTAACTGCAATTATTCCATACTCTTAACATGAAACTACCAATGGAAAATTTGTATCAGGAATGTCTAGTCTATAAAGCAGGACAATCATACAGGGAACTACAGGTCTGTCAAACTGTATAATGAGTTCACTAAAACTGTATAATGAGTTAATTAATCAAAGAAGCACTTTTTGTATTATAGAAACCAGAGAAATATATATATATTTATAGCATAAATATAAAATGTAATATAAAAAATGTTTTTCTCTATATATTTAGTAGTACATGTTTTGTGCTCCACTACTTACGCTTGTATTTGAGGTTTTGGTGAATTTTCATACCAGGAAACTGATGAAGTGAAGTTGTAAGAAGTGCTGCTTGGCTGCTTTGTAATGGCATCAAATTTACTTTTAGAATACTTAACACTACAAGGAGACTCTTGTGGTGCAGATGGGAAGGACAGACAACCAGAAGTACAGACAGCAGGCATATTAATACCATCCCTCAGAAATTCATTGTTTAATTTTTCAGATTTTATAAGTCTTTCTTCTTCTAGTGCATCTCTGTTTGTGTAGTAAGCATTTACTGTCCCATCCAAAGCTGAATAATCTGTTTCTTCGTAATACCCATTTTGAACCATTTGTTGATCCTGCTCTTCCTCCTCATCCTTTTTACCCTGTTCCTGCTGAAGATTACTAATTCCTTTTTCAGGAGTTTCCTTCTGAGGGCTAACTGAATTGTCACAGCTAAGAGCACATGTGTCAGAAATATCCGTACTGCTTTGACAGCCAAAATAATCTTCCACAAGCCCTTGTTTTACCATATCAGGACTGGTTGAAAAAGGGTCACTTGTACCCAGATGAGTTTCACTTTTAACTGTAGGGGCTTCTGAATTTATTTGTTTGAGATCTAATGCATCACTATTTTTTCTTTTCACAGTTCTATCTTCACTAACTTCTGTATTAGTATAAATTGAACCTGAAACAACACAGGGGGCATCTAAGCGAACCAGACTTGAATTTAATGTAATTGCTGTCCCTGTAGAGTTATTAGATTTATCAGGACTCTGGGAGTCTTTACACACAGTGTCCAAGTTAGGTTTGGAGCTGCAACTACTTTTCACATCACTGGAAGTATCTTCATCTGAAAAAACAATTTGTAAAGGGTCTTTAGTGCTTGAATTTAAGAAATTTATTGCTATAGTTTCATTGTCCAAATGCTCTGAAAATATGACACTCTGCTGTTGTAAAACAATATTTGACTTTTTACTGGCATCACATTTTGGCAAATCAATTGTTCCTAGATTTAATAAAGTTTTGCTATCACTTAAATAGCATTCAGGTACAATAGATTTCTTAGAATTTTCATCAGGTGACAATTCATCATCAGAAGGTAGAGAGTTTATAGATGTCAAAGATGACTGTATTTCACTTAAAGCACTTGTACTTTCAGTACAATGACTTCCTAATGAAAATTTTATATTATAGTCAGGTTTCATCAAAAGCTGAGGAAATAATCTTTCATTATTGTAAGGACCCTGCCCTTGCACAATTTCAAATACTACATCAGGGTTTGGATGTGTTGCAAAAGAACTTGGTTCACTTTCAACACCTGAATCTGAAAATCTAGATGAGGCATATGTAGCATTAATATCTGGCAACTTAATTGTATCTCCACTTACTACAACATGATATTCTTTTGTATAAGAAGCAGGTTGATTACTTCTTAACTTAGCTAATGATTCTCCAACAGAATGACAGTTTGCTTCCTGTAAAGCCTCCTTTTCAAGTGTTATGTCTTTAGATTTAGATTTACAGTTAGATTCTAAGTACTCAGAGTTGGGTAGCTGTAAACTATCCACAAGTATTTCATCTTGTTGAAGTTCTGTCCAAGGTCCTATTTTAACAGTTTTATCTCCACTGAAACAATCTTTATTGCAGGGGTTTACTTTAATTGCTCTAACTCCTGAAGATGGAACTGCTTGATGATCATGACAATCATCTGATGAACTTCTGGTTGCCACACTGAATTCCACTGGTGTAATTTCATTATCGTCCTGGGAGATATCAAGTTTACCTGAAATGGACAAATTTGCACAAAGATTTAGGCGGCCAGAGTTCAAAGGATCAAAAAGATCTGGTTGCATGTTTTCAATATCTGGAGACTTTTGTTCAGTTCTATTTGTTGGCAAATAGCTAGCTTCATTTTCACTTGTCTGTCTGATGTAGGTCTTTAGGTCAAAATTATATCCACATACTGTGGGATCCAGACCTTCCTTCTGACTATGTGAAGGACTGCCTTCAAAGCATGTAAACAGATCACTTGATGCTGTACTTTTCAAACATTTGTAGCCCACTAAAACCACAGAATCCTTAGAGTTCTGTTTTATTATTTTTTTTGTACTTTCAGTTTTCATTGTTTTCATGAGCTTAGTGACCTTAACCTTGGATTTATTTGATTCTTCATTCTTTCCTTTTAGAAATTTTGTTAGCTGCTTTTCACCTTCTGCATAGCAAAAATTGGAGGCACCAGCAGGTCTGACTTTCACCTCTGGGCTAGAAGGTCCAGTTATGGATCTTTCTTCAGTGTCATATTTATCCATTCTAGTGGACTCTGATCTCTGAAGATTCTGAACTCCCATCCAGGGTGCATCTAAGTCTTTTATCCAAAGAAAAAAAGATTCAGGTTTAAAACAAGGTGTGAGAACTCATATGATTAAGACTACTTTTTCTGACTATAACTTTCTAATATCCTCAAAATAAATAAAACTGGAGGGGAAAGGAAATAAGACCTACATTGGGGAATGGTTTTATGCATATTAGGAAGAATATACTGAAAATGACATAAGAGCTTATATATTTTAGTTAGATTATACTTACCTTCAATAACTGAATCTAAATACCTATCTTCAAAGATTATAGGTAATGAATTGAGATCTCCATCTAATTCACTACATTCAATAGGTAGGGGTGGAAGAGAACTGCAGAAGGAAGTATTTTTGATAGCGGTGCACATCTGTAGATGACTCTGAGCACTGAAAAATATTTCTTAAGTCAGACTGTAATTTTAAAAAATTACGCCTAATTCTACTTAACAGATTCTATACCCATTCCCCTTCCCCTCACCATTCCTGTGCCCCTTCCTCAAGATATAATGTCCTTATGAAAGAGCTCATTGTTCAGAGAGAAAAACTGGTAAAAAGAAAATTATGGTCTGTTGAAAAATTATCTAATTTCTATTATACTCACCTATACTTTTAAATGTTATTTCAAAGTGACTTACCTATGCTTAATGTTTGAACTTCCTAATTTGTTGAGAATAGCATATAGGAGAAAACTCAAATGCCTACTAATGTTTTGACGGTAGTGAAAAAAATGCGTATCATTGCTATTGTTGTACTTACACATATTGATGAATACAATTAACAGCTGTTTAAAACAAGATGTGTAACTTTCTAGTACAAAACAAGTTTTTTAAAAAATTTTCTCATGGAAAATTTTAAGCAAATCATAGTAAACAGAATATTATAATAAACCCAATCACTCAGCTTCAACAATTAACATTGTGTCCTTCTTGTTTTACCTACACCCCTACTCACTACTTATCCTCACACTCTATTACTATTTATAGGTAATTTTTTAGGTAAATTTACGTGACTGAAATATACAAATCTTAGTCATTTGACAAATGGATACCTAATGCAGGCTATTTCCATCCACCCAGAGAGTACTCTCATGTTTTTCCAGTCAAACTCCCAGCCCAAGTCAACAATAAGACAACCAGTGTTCTTTTTTCACCTTAGTTTTCCATGTTCCAGAACTTCATATAAATAGAATCATATAGCATCTATTCTTTTAAGTCTACCTTCTTTTGCTCAGTACAATGTCCTTAAAGTACTCTTTAAAGCCAAAGAAACCAATCGAAATATACTCGGTAGCAGATATAACAGAACACACTGCCAGTCAGACCACTTAGGAAAATCTCTAATATAAATAATGAACGTAAGAGATTCTGACCTGTGGAAATAAAGATACAACAAAATGGCCAAATAGAAGACTGCAGCTAGAGCTGTATGGGACCACCAACAGTACAGCATTATAGATCTGATTATGCGGGGAGGGGATATAGTGCAACACACATCTTTATATAAGGTATGGGTGTTCCATAAAAGTAATTCATAAGATTAAGTCTAATTTGATTAAACAGGATATATCTGAAGAAATTCTCCTAATTTCTTCATTTTGAATATTGTGTATTCTAGCACTGATAAATCTCGAAATAGATATCAAATGTAAGAAGATAAAATTATTTTAATTTTGGATGTATGCTACTCACTGAAGTTCCTGGTATGCAATGATAGCTTCTCTTGGATGTTCAAAACAGAAGAATGCCTCAGAAAATCTGCGTACCTAAAAAATTCCAAAAGGGAATATGAATAACATGGTACATTTAAAAAAATCAATCAGGAGAGGGAAGATGAGGCATGGTAGGAGGGAGCAGATTCCACTACCCCCTACACACAGGATAAAAACCTAGCCAATCTACGGAGGAACAGAGCAAACAGCCAACAGTACCACAGCATATATGAAAATAGGAGATCAAAAATTGTAGTGGACATTGAAAAAGTAGACATTAAGGAGAATACTTCAGGACAGTAAGGGCCCAGGGAGCAGC
This sequence comes from Anoura caudifer, assembly GCA_004027475.1. Lineage (NCBI taxonomy): Eukaryota > Metazoa > Chordata > Mammalia > Chiroptera > Phyllostomidae > Anoura > Anoura caudifer. Next base: position 2,808 of record PVKU01000051.1, on the reverse strand, counting down.
GCAGAGACTAGGGCAGCGGCAGCCCCAGGCCCAGTGCTCACCAGGTCTGCCACAGGTATCTAGAGAGGGAGCCAGGTCAACTGCTCCCTTCCAGGCCAGACAAGGTTTGAGCAGCACCAGTAGAGTCCTGGTTGCTTGAAGTCACAGGGAAGGGAATTAAGGACTAAGTGGCAAACACCAAGGGCTGTAAGCACCCACGCATAGCCCTGGGAGGAGTGTGCACCGCAGCCCCTGCAACCAGAGGCAGCCTCCCAGCCCACCCACGACCAGAGGAGGGGGCTTTGTGGAGGACTCGGAGCTCACGCCCATCAACCCGGGGAGCAAGCGAGCTCAGTAGGAGACCCAGAGCTCACACCCGTAAACCTGGGGAGTGTGTGCGATCTGTGGGAGAACCAGAGCCCACGCTGGTGTGAACCTGGGGTGAGCGCGCACACCATGGGAAGCCCAGAAACCACACCTGTAAACTCAGGCAGTGCGCGCGATACGTAGGAGACTCCGATCCCACACCCCTAAACTCTGGATGGCACACCCCTAAACTCAGGATGGTGCCAGTGGCCCCGGTAGGATACCACGCAGTTCACACTGGTAAACCCGAGGAGTGCGCATGATCCATAGGAAACCTGGATCTCATACCCATGAACCCAGGGTGAGCGCACCCCCATAGCGCAGGAGACCCCCAGAGCCCACACCCGGGGACCTGTGCAGAGAGGCACTGGACTGGCTCTGGGGGGAGTCCGCAGCTAGCCCTGGGGGAGAGTACCCAAAAGCTGACTGAGTGCTAAACAGCTACACCAGTGGCCTCTCAGCCAGTTGCAGCCAGCAAGACCAGAAAAACTGGTTTGGCCAGTTTGAAACCAGCAAGAGGTTTTTTTTTAAAGTAATTTTTAAATTTATTTTTATTTTCATTTTTTATCTCTCAATTCCTTTTGCTTCTCTGTCCTTCTTGTTTTATTCCTTATTCCTTTCTTTCCAATTTTATCACTTCTTCCTTTGTATTTTCTTCATTTTTTTTCTCTTATTAAATACCCACAAGTGAGACAAAAAACCCGGACTGTGAAAAAACCAGAGTTGGACCCAAAGAGGGGGCATCATAACAGCTTAGACAGTGAGACAAATTTCACTTTGCTATTAAAGAGAACCTGCAAGTTATTAAATATTTGTATTATTATTTTTTCATTATTCTTACATCTTTTATTTGAATAGTATTTTTGTATTTCTCTTCTTTCTGTTTAATCTTCTTTGCTTGGCTGGTTATATTACATTCTTTGACCAGTTTCCCTTGTTCTCTCATCCACAGTGTATTCCCAATTTATTGTCCTTCATTCCAGTTGTGTTCCATTAGCACACTACTAAAGGTCCTATACTCCCTATTCTTGTTATCTAGACCCTCATAGATTTCTGTCATATGATTGTTGCTCTAATATTATTTTAAATAATAACCGTTCCATACAATTGTAAATACTACACAACACCCCTCCCAGATCTTACCCCACTTCACCATTTCCTGAACTCTATTACTGTAGTGGTAAACTCTATTCTCTCATACACTACACCTATTTACTGTCCATTACTCTCATCTTACCTCAGAATCTGACCTCCCACAACCTCACTGCTTTTTAGATCCAACTCACAATCTGTCCCCCACAACAAGAGTCTTATCTTCTTTCCATCCTTTCTAAAAAGTGGCTAATTGGGTGGAACATCACGGTTAACACTATACATAGCCAAAGGATCTCCTGTCTCTTCTCTACTGGCTGCTACTATAAATACCATAAAATACTCTGTTGTTGTCTTAACCATTTTGCCTTACCCCTCCAACTAATCACAAAAAAGAATTGATGGAAGCTGTGAACACCAGGATACCTGAAGGAGACTGTGCCACTGAATCTCACAGGTAGTCTACCACAGAAGTTCACACCATAAACCCAGGGAGTCAGAACAGACCAATTTAAGAAGCTGAGGCTAACAAGAAGAGTCTCACAAACAATAGGAAGACAAAGAAACAATCCCCAAATGAAAAGAAAGGAGGAAGCCCCAGAAAAAATACTAAATGAAATACAGGCAACTCAACTATCAGATATTGAGTTCAAAGCAATGGTTGTAAGGAAGCTCCAAGAGCTCCAATGAGCTACCAGAAACTACAGGGAAGCTACAATGAACTCACTGCAAACTACATCAACATGAAAAAGGAAACACAAACTATCAACAAGGGCCAAGAGGAAATGAACAATATAATTTCTGAACTGAAGAACGCAGTAGTAGGAATCAAAAGCAGAATCAATGAAGCAGAAGACCGGATCAGCGACTTGGAGGACAAAGTAGAAAAAAACACCCAGAAAGAGCAAGAAAAGGAAAAGAGGCTCAGAAAGAATGAAGAGGGATTAAGAGAAATGCAAGACAATATGAAACATGTAATATCCATATAATAGGGATACCAGAAGGAGGAGAAGAAGAGCAAGGGATAGAAAACTTATTTCAAAAAGTAATGATGGAAAACTTCCCTAATTTGATGAGAGAAAAAGTCACACAAATGCAGGAAACACAGAGAGTCTCAATCAAGAGGAACCCAAAGAGGCCCACTCCAAGACACATCATAAGTAAAATGGCAAAATTCCAAGACAAGGAGAGAATCTTAAAGGTAGCAAGGGAGAAAAAGGAAGTAACATACAAGGGAGCCCCAATAAGGTTAGCGGCTGACTTCTCAATGGAAACGCTCCAAGCCAGAAGAGAATGGCAAGAAATATTCCAAGTAATGAGAACCAAAGGTCTGAAACCAAGACTACTTTACCCAGCAAGGCTTTCAATCAA
>PVKU01000050.1:632109-849348 GCA_004027475.1 Anoura caudifer | reverse complement strand
TTTTTTTTTTTTTTTTTTTTTTTTTTTTTTTTTTTTTTTTTTTTTTTTTTTTTTTTTTTTTTTTTTTTTTTTTTTTTTTTTTTTTTTTTTTTTTTTTTTTTTTTTTTTTTTTTTTTTTTTTTTTTTTTTTTTTTTTTTTTTTTTTTTTTTTTTTTTTTTTTTTTTTTTTTTTTTTTTTTTTTTTTTTTTTTTTTTTACTGTTGCTTCAATTTCACTAGTTGTTATCAGTCTATTCAGGCTTTCTGATTCTACTTGATTCAGTGTTGGAAGATTATATGTTTCCAGAAATTTGTCCATTTTGCCCAGGTTGTCCAATTTCTTGGCATATAGTTGTTCATAGTAATTTCTTAGAATGCTTTGTATTTCTGTGGTATTGGTTATGACTTCTCTTTCATTTTAGATTTTATTTATTTGGTGTCTCTCTCTTTTTTCCTTGATGAATCTGGTTAAATGTTTGTCAATTTTGTTTATCTTTTCAAAGAACTATCTCCTGGATTTATTGTTCTTTTGAATTGTTCTTTTAGTCTCTATGTCACTTAATTCTGCCTCAATCTTGATTATTTCCTTCCTTTTACTCACTCTAGGCCATGTTTGTTGATGGTCCTATAGTTCTTGTAGATGTAGGGTTAGGTTGCTTATTTGAGAATTTTCTATCTTTTTTGGCCCATATTGCTATAAATTTCCCTCAGTACTGCCTTTGCTGTGTCCCATAGGTTTTGGTTTGTTGTGTGTTCATTTTCATTTGTTTCCAGATACTTTTTGATTTCTTCCTTGATCTCATTGTTAACCCATTCATTATTTAATAACATGGTATTCAGTATCCATATATTTGAATGTTTATGAGTTTTTTTCTGAAAGTTTGGTTTCTAGTTTCAGTCCCTTGTGGTCAGAGAAAATGCTTGATATGATTTCAATTTTCTTGAATTTGTCGAGGCTTGTTTTTTTATGCTACCTTGTGGCCTATCTTTGAAAATGTTTCATATGCATTTTAAAAGAATGTATATTTTGCTTCTTTGGGGTGAATGGTTCTGTATATATCAGGCAAGTCCATTTGATCTAGAGTGCCGTTCAATACCATAATATGCTTGTTGATTCTTTGCTTGGAAGATCTATCAATGGTTGACAATGAGATGTTAAATTCCCCTATGATGAGTGTGTTGCTGTTGATATCTTTCTTGATGTCCTCCAAGATTTTCCTTATATATTTAGGTTCTCCTATGCTGGGTGCATGTATGTTTGTTTACAAGGTTTATCTCTTTTTGATGGATTATTCCCTTAGGTATTACGTAGTGTCCCTCTTTGTGTCTTTTTATGGTGTTTGTTTTGATATCTATTTTGTCTGATATAAATATTACTACCCTAGTTTTTTTTATGTCTATTTTCTTGGAATATTTTTTTCCATTCCTTCACTTTCAGTCTGTGTAGGTGTTTTGTGCTGAGATAGGTCTCTTGGCGACAGCATATATGCAGGTCCTGTTTTCTTATCCATTCAGCTACCCTATTTCTTTTGATTGGATCATTTATTCCATTTATATTAAAGGTTATTATTGATAGGTACTTATTCACTGCTATTTTCCCATATGTACTTGTGTTCCTCTCGCTCTCTCCCTTGTTCTTCATCTTCTCAAAGCAGTGCCTTTAGCATCTCTTGCAATGCTGGTTTGGTGAAGATGCATTCTTTTAGATTTTTTTTTTTTTTTTTTTGGTCTGTGAAATTCCTTATTTCACATTCCATTTTAAATGAGAGCCTTGCTGGGTAGAGTCATCTTGGTTGCCAACCTTTGCTTTTTATCACTTGGAATATTTCTTGCCATTGTCTCTGGCTTGTAGAATTTCTATTGAGTTACCAGCTGATAGCCTTATTGAAGCTCCCTTGTATGTTATTAGCTGTTTCTTCCTTGCTACCTTTAAGATTCTTTTTATTTCTTTAAATTTTGCCATTTTAATTATAATGTGTCTTGGAGTGAGTTCATCTTGATTGGGACCCTCCTTGATTCCTGGATGTGTATGACTTTTTCCCTCATCAAGTAAGGTAAGTTTTCTGTCATTACTTTTTCAAACAGGTTTTCTATCTCTTGCTCCCCTGCCTCTCCTTCTGGTATCCCTATGAGTTGAATATTATTATGTTTCATGTTGTCCTTCAACTCCATTAAACCTACTCCATTAGTTTTGAGTGTTTCTTCATTTTGTTGCTCTGTCTGGGAGTTTTTTTTCTACCTTGTCCTCTAGCTCACAGATTCAGTCCTCTGCTTCATCCATCTTGCTTTTAATTCCTTCTAATGTATTCTTCATTTCAGATATTATATTCTTCATTTCCTCCTGGATCTTATTGATAGTTTCCATGTCCTTTCTTATAATGGTGTAGTTTGCAGTAAGTTCTTTAGCTTCCATGGAGTTACTTGTAGTTTTCACCAAACTCCTTGAGCATACTTAAAAATATTATTTTGAACTCAATGTCTGGTAATTTTCTTGTCTCTATTTCATTTAGCACTCTTTTTAGAGATTCCTTTTTTCCTTTTGATTGGGGGTTGTTTCCTTGTCTCCCAATTTTAGGTGACTCTTCTCATTTGTTTCTGCATATTAGATTGACCTGTTTTGACTCCCTGTCTTCATGGTATGAACTTCAGTGGTTCATACATACCACACTCCAGTGGTTCACAGTGGAGACTTGTGAGATTCACTGGTGCAGCCTCCTTGATCTTCTGAGCTTGATGTTCTTGGGATGCCCTTTATGCCATTTATGTGGGATCTCTGGTTGTAACTGGGTTTTGGTTGTTGTTGGTCATTCTTTGATGGGTCCTGTCCAGCATGTTTGTATGCTTTTGTACCAGTACTTTCAGAACAAAACCAAACAACCCAGGAAAGAAACCTACACCCAGAAAAATAGTCCCTATTCACAACTATAGTATCAACAGCAAATGAGCAACTATTAATAAATGTGTAAAGAGTTAAGACTATTATAAGAAAGGAAATGCAAATATGAGATGGCTAACTGAAAGAAAAATGATTTTTTCACACTGGCTGGTGTGGATCATAGGACTGAGTAATGGCTTGCAACCCAAAAGCTTGCCAGTTCAATTCCCAGTCAGGGCACATGCCTGAGTTGTGGGCCAGATCCCCAGTTGAGGGCATGTGAGAGGCAACCAATCAAAGTATCTCTCACACACTGATGTTTCTCTTCTTCTCCTTCTTCCTCCCTTTCCCTCTCTCTAAAAAAAGTAAAATAAAAATAAATAATAAATAATTATTTTAGGAGCAGAGAGGGAGGAGAAATAATAAGGGTAAGGAAGAGAAACAAGGCAAAGAAAGAAAGAATGAAAGGAAAATTTACATTGTAAATAAAAAGGGAGGGAAGAAGGCTGAATGGAATAATAGAAGAGAAGCATGTAGTATTAGGTTTAAATGAAAAATATTTTTAAATATAGTGAAAAATAGGAACCAAATTGGAGAAAAAAATCCATGACACCAGTATTAACAACAAATGAGCAAAGATTAATATAGGTGGAATGGAAATAAGAAAGAAAAAGAAAGAAAGAAAAGCTTATGAGATGTCTAGAGGAAAGAAAAGTGATTTTGAGATGATAGGAAGAGTGAAGAATGAAAATCAGTCTAAGACAGGGAAAAATTAAAATTTAAAACAAAAAAGAAAGAGCAGGAAGAGAGCAAAATGGAGTATGAGAGGGGGCTGGTAAAAATTGAGATCTGAAGTACAAAAATAGTGAAGATCTAAAAATAAACTGGAAGAAATGTTACACAAACCACCATAAAAACAACTAACAAGCAAAGACTGATAGAGATGGAGAGAGAATAAGGGCATTTTAAGAATGGGAAAAAGAATGTGGGATGACCAATGACAAGAAAAATGGTTTTGAGAGGCTGGAGGGGGGAGAAATAGTAAAAGTGTGGAACAGAAACAAGTCATAGCAAGAGAAAACATAAAATTTAAAACAAAAGTAAGAAGAGGAAGGAAAAATGTAAAATGGAATAAGAGAAGGAAAGAGCAAAATATGAAATTTGAAATAAAATATAAAAACTAGTAAAATAATAGGCACAACCTTGAAGGAAAAGTAATGAATATTAAAGAGCTATGCAGGAGAGAAAAATAACACAAATCATGAAGAAGACTGTGGTGGAATTTGTCTCAGTAGAATCCAGTGTTTACCACTGTCTTCTCTTTCAGGATCCACCCCTGGTAATGTCAGATGGTGCACTAGTCTGGACCTAGGCAGCCTGTTGGAGACTAAAAGTAATCCACAGTCTGTGGCTGTCTCCTTCTAATTTGGCTGGTTCCCACTTGTTCTGCCCTGCCAGGTTTCCATCAGTCTGGGGCCCGGGTGTGGTTCATCACACCTGAGAAGACTGCCAGCAGCACCTCCACCTGCCTCCAGAGGAGGCCTCTGGTGTGATCAGGAAGGTGGGAACCCTGGGTCACCCCAGGAAGGCACTACTGTTCAGTCTTCAGGGAAGGTGGTGGGAGTGTTTCCCTGCCCCCTCACCACATGACTCGGTCTGTCCCATATTCTTGCCAATAATGTATGGTTTCTGGTGAATTAGGTACCCATTTCCTGTGAGAGGCCAATCTAGGTAAATGGGGCAGCTATTTCTTGCTTGGAAACAGTTTTGTCTAGGTGCTGAGAATGGACAGGGCCCTGAACCCTCTTGTTGTGCCTGTCTCTAATTTCTCTGCTCTGCTGGTTTTAGTGAATCAAGGCCTGAGGAACAGTGTAGCTCATAGTGTCTGTAAAGGGCCCTTTCAGAGATTTTTCCTCTTCCCCTGTGGAAATGAGCCCAGCAGGGGGCTCCTGACTTAGGCCTCACTGATCTGCAGAGCCTGTAATCCTGCAGGTGGGGGTTGAGCATGCCTGTCTATGAAGTGATCTGCTTGGCTGAAGCAAATCTCAAGCATTCAGTTCCTGACTGTCTAGTCCCCAGCCTGCTGCTCTTTTCACTGGAGGCTCAGGTCTGAGCTCTCCATTCTGTCCAGTGCCCTGCTCGCCAGTGGTCAGGGTGACTCTGTCCCTCTGAGTTCTTTGTTAGCAGAACCACTACACACATGTGCACATGAATGTGAGCACAGGTCCCTGCTGAGTCTCTAGTCTTGCCTTAGCACCTCTTTTAAAAGAATTTCTGTGTAGCCCCCATGCTGCAGCACCAATCCCTGGGGGTCCTGTTCTCCATGGTCCCCTCCCCCCAAGATCAGTCTCTCTCATTTAGGGCTGGCCACCACCTGCCAGAGCCTTGGACAGTTTTAGATAAAGTTTCTTTCTCAATCTCTCCCAGATGGCTCTGGGAAGTGTCCCACAGTGATACAATAACATGGGGCAGTGGCTGGGTATTGTCCCTACTCCCTCCAGAGATTCTCAGCCTTGAGTGGTCCTGTGCCCACCATGCTGTTTCTGCAGCCAGAACCTCAGCAGCCATCTCTCTACACCCATGTAGCTTGAAGCTCCTAAGCCAATCTGCAGCCGCCCTGAATCTGTGTAGCCAGAAGTACAGGTTTGGGCAGTGCTGGCAGCAGTTGCTCCACTAGGAGATCCTGGGCTACTCACTCCTGAGTGCCCTGCAGGCAGGCAGGCTCTTGCCCACTCACACACACTCCCCACACTCTCATCCACATACATACTCACATATGCTCTCACTCAGTCTTCTGGATTTTCAAGTTGATTGCTCTGTGGTTCAGCTACAAGACTGGTCTGGGTCTGGGAGCAAGTGGACAGAACTCCAGCTACTCTGCAGCCATCTTGGATCTGAACATTTCCATCACTAAATTTTCCTTATGCCTCTTTGCATTCACCTCACCTCCTCCCTAAAACTACTGATTTACTTATTATTATTGTTATTTTTAGTCCTCACCCAAGGATATGTTTATTGATGAGAGAGAGAGAGAGAGAGAGAGAGAGAGAGAGAGAGAGAGAGAGAGAGAGAGAGAGAGAGAAACATCAATATGAGAGAGAAACATCAATTGGTTGCCTCCCATATGTGCCCTGACAAGGGATCAAACCCAGGTATGTGTCCTGATGGGGGAATCCAGCCTGCAACATTTTGGTGTATGGGGCAACACTTCAACCAACTGAGCAACCCAATCAGAGCCCGAAAACTACTGATCTGATTTCAATCAGCATAGTTTACTTTGCCTGTTCTGGAATTTATGTAATAAAATTATATACTATCTACATACCTTCAATCAACATAACATTTTGAGATTCATTTACATTGTTATATATATCAATTATATATATATAATGTATAATCTCAAAACAATATCCCATAATATATTTATCAGTCTAGTAACTGATGAGCATTTGAGTTAATTTTAATGTTTGGCCATTATGAATAAAGCTGCTATGAAAACTCCAGTGCAAGTCATTTTTGAGGACATATGTTTTCATTTTTCTTGGATAAATACCAGGGACTATAATTGTTGAGTGTTATTTATGTTTAGCTTTGTAAAAAATTGTCAAATAGTTTCTCAAAGTGGCCATAAACTGTTACATTCCTACCATTAATGTATGAGAATTCTATGAATAATCCTCATTCTTGTCAACACTTAGTATTGTCAACCTTTCCATTAAGGTAGACATAAAATGCTATCTCATTGTGGTATTAATATGCATTTCTAAGATGATGAATGTGTTGAACTTTTTATGTGTTTTATGTATCTTGCTTTGTGAAGTATTCATTTAAGCCTCTTGGACATTAAAAATTGTGTTGTCTCTTTATTATGAAGTTATAGGAGTTCTTTATATATTGGGTTGGCCAAAAAGTGTATGGTTTTTTTTTTCTGTAAAATAAAAGACACATTTTTTGTTTTCACCAGTAAGTTTATTGATTTAGATATTTTGAGTATGTTGGCTATCTCCCATGTGGTATAACATTGATCATTCTCAGTTGATGTCTAGATTTGATTGTTATCACCTTCAACTGGTCTAGTAGACCATGGAGCATCATTTGACAAGAAGCCTCCAGCACGAAATGTCACAAACCACTTTTGACACTTTTGGTCAGTAACAGCACCTTCTCCCTACACTGCACAAATCTTTTTCTGTGTTTCAGTTGCATTTTTACCTTTCTTGAAATAATAAAGCATAATACTCCAAAAATGTGTATTTTCTTGAATCTTCAATATTCAGATGACTACACAAAAATTCACCAATTTTGATGTTTTTTAAAATGCATGCTGTCACAATACAGTCTAACAACATTGGTTCAAATGAAATTAAAGACAACTAAGCAACACTAGAGCCATCTTATGGAACAACCCAAATGAACTATCTGGCCAACCCACCATTATGGAGGCAAATTCTTTCTTAGATGTATGTGTTGCAAATGAATATTTTCTCAAAGTTTTTGGCTTGCTGCTTTATATTTTAAATACTGTATTTTGATGAGAAATTTTAATTTTGATGTAACCCAACTGATACTTTTTCTTTCATAATTAGTGCCTTTCATGCTGTCTCTGAGTAAAGTCTTTCTCTGTTCTGAGATTCTAAGATATTCTTCTTTGTTTTCATCTAAAAATTTCATGGTTTTAGTTTATATGCTTGAATTTATTATTCACTTTTAAATTAATTTTTATGTGTGGAGTAAGATAGGTATTGAGATTCAGTTTTTGACAGTATTAATAGAATTTTTAAATATTTTCCAAATTTTAATTGGAAGTCTATGAAATATAACTCTTTGCCTATTGACCTTGAAATTTACAGGTTCATAGAGTGAACTTTTTTTTGGTAGATTCCTTAGGATTTTCTTACAAATAATCATGACACCTGTAAATAAAACACTTTTATTTTGTCTTTTCCAATCTTTATGCTTTTATTTTTTTCCATGTATTATTGCACTGGGTAGGACCACCTGTATAGTGGAATAGGAGAAAGGGGTTCAACAATTTCACCAATGTGAATGATGTTCATACTAAGGATTTTTTTTTATGATTGTTATTTGTTAGTTTTTGTAGATTTTTTTTTGTCAGACAGAAGGCATTCCCTGCTAGTCACAGTTTGCTGAGATTTTGAAAAAAAAATCATAAATGGATGATGGATTTTATTAAATACTTTCCTGCATCTGTCGGAAAGTTTGTATGACTTTCCTCTGTAATTTTGTTAATATGGTAAGTTACATTAATTGTTTATCACATGTTAAATCAACCTTGAATTTCTAGAATAAACCTCACCCGATCATGATCTTTTATACTTGTTAAATACTGCTGGATTTAATTTGCTAATATTTAGTAAGAAATTTCTGCCTTTATGTTTATGACAAACATTGCTATGATTTTTTTCTGCTTTGGTAATGCCTTTATGAAATATTGCTATTAAAATTATGGTGACCTCATAAAAGAAAACAAGAATTATTCTCTTCTCTACATTCTGAAAAGAGTTTGTATAGAACTGGTATTATTTTTTCCTTAATTGTTAATATAATAACCAGTGAAGTCATCTGGGCCTAGAGTTGTATTTGTGGGAAGGTTATTTAAATTACAGTTTCAACTTCTGTAACAGGTAAAGTACTATTCAAGCCTTAAAATTTCTTAAGTCAGTTTTGGTTATTTGTGTCTTTCAAGACATGTGTTTATATCATCTAAAGTGTCCAATTGATAAACATAATGATATTTATAATATTCCCTTATCATGCTTTTAATAACTGCAAGCTCTGTAATCACATCTTCTTTTTCATTACTAATAGTGATCATTTGTGTTTTCTCTATTTTTGATCAGTTTTGCTTGATCAATTTTTATTAATCTTTTCAAAGGTTCAATTTGGGACTCCTAACTTTCTTCATTTAAATTTTTTAAATTTTATTGACTATGTTTAATATTTCTTTTTTCATTTGTTTTGCTTATTTTACATTTAATTTCCTCTTCTTTTTCTAGCTTATTTATGTCAAAGTATAGATCATTGATTTTCTGCCTTTCTTCTAATGTGCTGAAAGAAATCCTGCTGTGGCTTGACCTGGCATTCCCTTAGGACGTGATCCCAATTTTTGCCCTCAGGCTTCATTCTCTGCCAGTGTAGATGAGAATCATTCTCTGTGCTTCTGACCCTGATTTAACCCACTTTAACCCACTTTGCAGCTTTAACCCACTTTGTCTCCTGGACAAGAAGAGGGTATTGGAGGGACTCTAGCTGGTCCAACTGTAAGAATTTGTTGTGTAAGCATATTTAGTCCTTAAAAATCTATATGGCAAGCATACTATTCCCCCATTTTAGGTTAAAAAGATAAATGATACTAAATTATTTGTCTAAGAATCACAGCATTACTGATATTTAAAATCAGTCCTTTCTGACTCCAAAGTCCAATGTAAATTGCTTCATACTTCTGCCTCCTGTGTTAAGAGTCTCATCTTTTGAGATTCTACTAGGGGCTACACCATGATAGGTGAACTGTAGACATTACATCATATAGATCACACAGTAGTTTATGAGGTAGGTATTCTGTACAACCATTTAAAAATAAAGCAATGGAGTCAAGGAGTTGAGGTGTCTTGCCTACCCTGAGTGTAATAAACCTAGAATTCATTATCTAGTATTCTTTATTTAAATTCAAAATCCCACTCTCTTGACCACTACCTAAGCTATTTTTGTTCTACGCACCAAGCAGACATCTTTGATATTAAGGGCTTGTGCATTCATTGAGGGACCATCCCCTTTACAGACAGGAAAAAAGATGGATTTTTTATCTCATAGTGTGGAGAGTTTGATTTTCACATGGACTTGTTTAATTTAAACTTTTTATTATTTTTTTAAAAATATATTTTATCGATTATGCTATTACAGTTGTCTCATTTCCCCCCTTCATTCCCCTCCACCCTGCACACCCTCTCCCACCCACATTCCCTCCTTTAGTTCATGTCCATGTGTAATAAGTTCTTTAGCTTCTACATTTCCCATATTATTCTTGCCTTCTCCCTGTCTATTTTCTACCTAACATCTATGCTACTTATTCTCTTTGCCTTTTCCCCCTCTCTCCTCCTCCCACTATCCTGTTGTTAACCTTCCATGTGGTCTCCATTTCTGTGGGTCTGTTTTTGTTCTAGATGTTTGCTTAGTTTGTTTTTGTTTTAGGTGTGGTTGTTAATAATTATGAGTTTGCTGTCATTTTACTATACGTTTTTTATCTTTTTTCCTAGATAAGTCCCTTTAACATTTCATATAATAAGGGCTTGGTGGTGATGAACTCCTTGAACTTGACCTTATCTGAGAAGCACTTTATCTGCCCTTCCATTCTAAATGACAGCTTCGCTGGATAGAGCAATCTTGGATCTAGGTCCTTGACTTTCATGACTTGGAATACCTCTTTCCAGCCCCTTCTTGCCTGTAAGGTCTCTTTTGAGAAATCAGCTGACAGTCTTATGGGAACTCCTTTGTAGGTTACTGTCTCCTTATTTCTTTCTGCTTCTAGGATTCTCTCCTTCATTTTAATCTTGGCTAATGTAATTTTGATGTGCCTTGGTGTGTTCCTCCTTGGGTCCAACTTCTTTGGTACTCTCTGAGCTTCCTGGACTTCCTGGAAGTCTATTTCCTTAGTCAGAATGGGGAAGTTCTCCTTTATGATTTGTTCAAATAAATTTTCCACTTTCCACTTATTGCTCTTTCTCTTCCCCTTCTGGTACCCCTATAATTTGGATGTTGGAATGTTTAAAGACATCATGGTGGTTCCTAAGCCTCTCCTCTTTTTTTTTTAAAATTCTTGTTTCTTCCTTCTTTTCTGATTGGATGTTTCTTTCTTCCTTCTGGTCCACTTCATTGATTTGAGTCCCAGTTTCCTTCTCATCACTATTGGTTCCCTGTACATTTTCCTTTATTTCACTTAGCATAGCCTTCATTTTTTCATCTAATTTGCTACCAAATTCAACCAATGCTGTGAATCCTGATCACCAGTGTTTTGAACTGTGCATCTGATAGTTTGGCTATCTCTTCATTGCTTAGTTGTATTTTTTCTGGAGCTTTGACCTGTTCTTTCATTTGGGCCATTTTTTTTATCTTGACATGCCTGTTAGGTAGTGAGGGGTGGAGCCTTAGGTGTTCACCAGGGTGGGGCAACCCAGTTGCTGCATTGCGACGCTGTATGTAGTGGAGGGCCCGAGAGGGAACAATGATGCTTGCTCTGCTCTCTGTTGGATTTCAGTCACTTACCTCGCTTCCTCCAAGCAAACTGGACCCTTCTGGTGCTGATTCCCATGTGGGTGGGTTTTTGTACACTCTGGGACCCTGTGGGTCTCTCCAACAAACTCTCCTGTGAGGCTGGGAGTTTCTCCTACTGCTGCCTCAACCCCCACAAGTGTTTTCAATTGGTGTTTGGAGGCTTTATTTCCCCTGCTGGGGTCCTGGGTTGCGAGGTCTGTCTTGCTCCCAGGTTTTACCTGGTTTATCTACATGCGAATGTAGGACCACCTGGCCCACCAGCCACCTTGTATGCTGCACCCCTCCACAACCCACTGCCTCTCTGGGTCTGCCTGCTGCTGCCTTGCATACCCAGGGTCCTTCAGCTACTTTGCCATGAGCCCTCTCCATCCGCCTCCCCAACTCGGCCCCTCCTACCAGTCTGAATGAATGTGTCTACTTCAACTCCTTGGTTGTCAGACTTCCATACAGTTCAATTTTCTGTCAGTTCTGTTTTTTTTGTTTCTAAATTGTTGTTGTCCTTATTTTGGTTGTGCGAGGAGGTACAGTGTGTCTCCATCTTGGCCAGAAGTCCCAAATATTTATTCTTATAACAAATAATAAATAGTAAAAGCATTCTGTGATGGAATCTGAAGGTGGGAGAAGAAGTGAATGTAGGTTTCCCCTTGCAGGCTGCTCCTAAATTACCAGTGCTTAGGTGCTCTGCCACTTGGAAAGATTACCACTGAGGAAACCTGGTGACTGAGGCGCTTGCCTGTCGTGTGAGTGCCAGGAAACCATTTAATTTAAACTTGAACTCCTAGGCCCGGCAGTTTAAAATGTCCAGATCTCTTTTGTGATGGAGTTTGCTCAACCTAAGAAGGGTTAAGCAACTTAATGCAATTTCATCAGCTAGTAGGTGGCAGTGTGGCAGTGCTAGGATTTGCACCTAGGTCTATCTGACTTCAATATTAAAAAGAAAGCAAGGAAACCAAATGTTCAAAGAATACCAAGTAACTTTTTTCATCTTTGTGCAGGAGATGGGCGGTATGTCTTTGAGACACTGTGATCAGTTTCCAATATTCTGAAAGTATTGACCATACATGCTCAGCATTAAATGGAGATGGAAATGACAAGGATGGTCAATCAGCTGAATGGATTCCTAAAGGAGGGTGTGCAGTCATTCTGTCTACTGAATATGTCTACATATTGGGTTTGGAAGAAAAGAGAAGACCTATAGTTTCAGTTCTTCTTTTTACAAGTGAACAAACAGGCTTCAATGGAGGTCCTCCTCTCTTCCCCTGGAAATGTTAAGGTAGAGGCTAATAATATTTGGTGCATACATGCTGTTTCATTTTGTTCCCACAAGAACCATAAGAGGTGAGTGGGGCAGTCTGTTTACTTCTTTTTAAAAACCAAAGCAAAAAACATGCACACTTTAAGTTTATTTTTATTTTTCAATTACAGTTGACATTCAATATTATATTAGTTTTAGGTGTACAACATAGTGGCTAGACATTTATATAACTTACAAAGTGATCCCAATAAGGCCACCTGGCACCATACATAGTTATTACAATGTTATTGACTATACTCCCTGTGCAGTACTTTACATTATAGTGACTATTTTATAACTACCAATTTATACTTCTTAATCCCTTCACCTTTTTCACCCATCCACCCAATCTCCCTGACATCTGGCAAGCATTAGTTTGTTCTCTGTATCTATAAGTTGTTTGTATTTTTATTGTTTTTTTACTCTGTTTTTTAGATTCCAGATAAAAATGAGATCACATGGTATTTGTTTTTCTCTGACTTATTTCATTTAGCATAATACCCTCCATGTTGCTGCAAATGGTAAGATTTGTTTGTCACTCTTTTTATGGCTGAATAATATTCCATTGCAAGAATGTACTATATATTTTTAATCCAATCCTCTATCAATAAGCACTTAAGTTGCTTCATATCTTGGCTATCATATATGAAATCTTCTTTGACTCTTGTATTCTTTGTCTTAAAGTTTATTTTGTCTGATATAAGTATTGCTACCTGTTTTTTGTTTCTATTTTCATGAAATATCTTTTTCTATTCCTTCTTTTTTAGTTTGTGTGTCTTTCAATCTGAAGTGGGTCTTTTGTAGTCTCTGCAACATTTCTTATAATACTGTTTTGGTCATGATGAACTCCTCCTGCTTTTTCTTGTCTAGGAAGCTCTTTATCTGTCCTTTCATTTTCAATGATAGCCTTGCTGGATTGTTGGTCCTTGTTTCTCATCACTTGGAATATTTCATGTCAATCCTTTCTGGGCATAAAGTTTCTATTGAGAAATCAGCTGATAGTCTTATGGGAGCTCCCTTGTAGTAACTATTTTTCTCTTGCTGCTTTGAAGACTCTTTGTCTTCACCCTAGGTTTTTAATTATGATGTGTCTTGGAGTGAGCTTTTTTTGGTTTATGTTTATGTGATTTGGGGCTCCAGATACTTTTACTCCTAATTTATAGTGGAGATACTGAGAACCCAATAAATGACTAACTCCTATCCTAATTGAGTAGCAGTGTCTGCATGCAAACTCTGAACTTCAAATCCACATTCACAGAAACCTTAGAAGTGAATATGATTGGTTGAGTGGAGGCAAGGGAAGGAGAAGATCTTATTAAGAATGTCTAGGAATACTTGGTTAGGAGCAAATTAGGCAAGTTCAATCCAAACTCACTCTGTTTGAGGCTTGTTTTCCATTTGAGAAAAAGCAGGTGAGACTATAGAACATCTTCACAGCTGTTTACGTCTTCTAGTACCTTCTTCTAACCTTTTCTCTACCTGCTTTTGCAGTGGGAAAAATAGTTTTCTCTATGTGATGGGTCTTCAATATCTTCTTTCCTCCTTGATACTGTACTCCAAGATACTATACTAAATCACGGTGATTCATTATTCCTATTAAAACAAACAACATCTTCAAATTACCAGGCAAACTAAGCAATTGTGAGCAGTAAATTCAAACAGTAAAACATGGGCACATATTGGGTAAATGTTATTTTCCCAAACAAGAAAGGCTTTCGGCGAAGTGTTTAACTTGAACACAACAAAAGGCAATTTAATTTAGTAATACAGCTGGGTGAAAAATGCAGACCTTGGGTTTAATAAGAAGGGGAAAAAGACACACATATATCATCCAAAAGGATAATTATGAGAAACTATTTTGTATGATCCAGCTAAATCAAAGCTTCTAATGCTTTCTTACTCCTGTCAAAATAGGGAGATTTAAGGCCTTAAAAATGGGAATTTTGCAGACTTCACTGCCAAGAAAAAATGATTTGTCTCTTGATAAATTACTATTGGGCTTTATACTTGGGAAAAAATACACTTACATTGAAATAAATGCCAAGGAATGGCTAGAGAATTTATATTGTTCGTTCATATCTGTCACTGGATTGGTTGGAAGACAGCAGTCCCATTTAAAATGTCTTCTGGCTTGCTGACAGTATGCCACAGAAGCAAGATGAAAACCTCTGGTGAATGGGGGCAGCCACGGCCCCTGGGAAGGCTGCACAAATCTATACTGTCCTTCTTACTTTTCTCCCTCACCACAAACTTTCCTCCTTTCTGGATTTCACATTTCAAGAACCCCAAATAGGAACCCATGCCTTTTATGGATCCTGAGCACTTCTATGGGGTTTTGTGCATATCCTGCATGAGTTTTCCTTCCAACATGGAAGGTGAACAGGAAAAGGGAAGGCCAGGGTGGGCAACCACAAAGCCACCAGCTTGTCAATTACCATGGGCCTGGCAAAGACAGTGAAAGCATGACTTTTTATTGTCTCCATCAAAGCTCGCCTAATAGGTCAATAATAACAGCCTTGCAGAGAATATTGGCCATGGATGTAGGGACTTGGACTCCAGCTTCGCTTCTTTCACAACCTGCGTAAACTGTGGCAAACCAGGTAACAACTCTGCACCTCATTTTCCTCGTCTGGAAAATGGCTGATTTAGACAAGAAACTTTTTCTTTGCAAACATGTCTGCAAAATACTTCATTTCAGATAAACTTTTATATAAAATTGCATTTATATAGTACAGACTAAAGAGGAACTGTTTCAGGGAAAGTGGAGTGCTTCTTCTGTCCCCACTCCCTGAGAACCCCTACATCACTCTGTAGAATTCCAGGGCTTTGACAATCACTGAATTAGGTACTTTATAAGGATCCTTCCAGTTTGAGTATGCCATGGACTCAGGCAGGTCTGCTCCTGAAACAATTAACTTAGGTTGTGAAAATGCTCAGACAGCTTTGCCTGTTTTTTTTTTTTTTTTTTTTCTTTCTCCACTCCATGATGGTAGTGGTGGTGGTGGTTGTGTGTGGTTTTCTTGATAAATGCCAGGTTCTCAAAGCATCATTGATATAGCTCATATAGCTCATCATTGATACAGGCTACATCCCTCCCTCCTAGGCTGAGGCAAAAACATACAACAGAGTCTTGGGAGCTGTTTCAAAGATCCGAATGAAAAGTATCATCCAAATATTTATCTTCAGAAATTTGGAAGCTTTAGTGCTTGCTAAAGACCAATAGATTAGTGCTTATCAATGCCATATTCCAGTAAATTCTAGAGCAGGTTCTTTTCCAAATGAAACAATGGAAAAACATAATGTTTGAATCTTCCAATAGCTGGATTATGACTAACTTGTTATAAAAATAAATAAACAAATGAAAGAACTAGGTAAATACTTTGGGAAAGGAAGATTCTGGTTAATTTACTATATTTTCTGCATATTTGTTTTTTTCTGGTGCTAAAAAAATGCCTTATTTTTAAGTTGAAAATCTTTCTAAAATGTCTGGATCAACTTCTTATCTAAGTAAAACCCACTAAACATATTTTCATCCTAAATCTTTTTTGTATTTTACAGAGTCCTATAGATTTCACAAAACACTTTTTAGTTTATAAGCATAGTTTACAATAGCCTTTGTAGTTTATAAGGTGCTGTACCCTTTTCAAAGTACTTTATAGTTTACAAAACTTTTTGTGATTCACAATTTTTTTTTGTGCAAGCCACTTTATCAAAAGTATTTGCTAGTTTATAAAGCCCTCTTATTCCTGAATGGACCTGCTAGGGTGGTGTGAGATGATATACTATTACCAAATGGAAACCTTCTGCAGGGGTCCCCCGTACTAGGTTCTCCTTGCCCACTGCCTGGGAACTATAGCTCTCAATGTCAGAGATTGGTGATAAGGAAAGGAATTACTTATTCAAAAGTTATACAGACTTTAGAGTAATGACTTAGTATCTTCATTAATATCCCAAAGTCCTTTAAAACACCGCCCCCCCACACACAGTCCTTCCTTTCCCTCTTTGCCCAGTCTGGGGTACCATATCTCAGGAAAAGTAATTGAAGTCCATGGCTCAGGCAGCCCCCGGTTCTTCGCAGTAATTTGTGCTCAGCTGTAGGCCTCCTTCGGTTCTGAGCACCATCAGCTGTGTCACCAGGATCTCCAGTTCTTAACCCAAACCCACGTGGCACCTTCTCCTGGCCTACCAGCAAGAGTCCTTGCACTCCTTTCCTTCCATCAGTGTTTCTTCTGCATTCTTCCAAACTGCTAAAAGAGAGCTCTACATTCCCGCTACATCTTGCTTTCTGGCTTCCTAAGCTGTGTGGCAAAAACCTTGTGGTTCTAAACCTTGCCAAAGGTGGGTGGTTCTCCTTGCATGGTTACCACACCTGGTTTTACAAACCAGCACCAATCTTCTTCTGCATCCTCATTTCCAACTCCTCCCACATCGGATACACCTGCCAGCATTCCCGTATTTTTCCAGCTTTTCTGGGCTGCCATATAAATCTGGGCAGGCATGGACCCATGGTGTGGAGTGAACCATCTCCAAGCTCTCACACAGGTGCTGTAACCAGGGGGAGTTGCCTCCCAATTACATCCTGGGTAGAAGTCACTCCCATCTCCCTGGCTCAAGGCATGACCACAGCTATTTAACATATGCATGAAACTGGTTAAAAGTTATAGATATGTTAAATGACATTTCCTGAGGTTATTTGCAAAACTTTTGCTACGCAAAACAACTCTCAATGGCCCTGCTCCATGTGTCCCATCCCCCAGCTCAGACTTGTGGGGGTGAAGACATCCTATATTTTTAATATTTCCTGGACACCCTGAGTTCCGGACCCCGTTACAAATCCCTCTTTGGAGGGGCCCTTGTGCACTGTCACAGTCTTATCGTTACAAAGCACTTTGTAACTTACCAAATGCCTTGCAATCTGTAAAATGATTGCAAGCCTGTAACCACATTTAGTTTGGGCAGACATGAGTGGCATGATAGACTCTTTGTTTGATGATTAGAAGAATCATGCTGGGCATGAGAGTCATAATTGTGAACTTGCCTTTACTGAACACAGACTGAGTGTATGTGTTCATCAATGCTTATTATTGCTTAATTGATTGATTAAGAATATTCCTGCTGTAAAGTAGTAGGCCTAGAAGTTTGGTCTTGATCAGTGGTTCTCCATGGGGGTGATTGTACCCTCCAGGGACATTTGACAATACGTGGAGACTTATTTGGTTGTCACAGCTGGGGGAAGGGATTCTCCTGGTATCCACTGGGTAGAGGTGACAATGTACATTACAGCTCCTATGATCAAGAAATATTCAGGTTCAGAAACTCTGGCCTCTATAAAGGTCAGACCATCACTTAATTTCATGCTACTTATCTCCTGCATGAGAAAAATACTTTGAGTTGCAAGTAACAGAAAGCCACCTCAAACTGGCTTCAACATTACATCTATTTGTCTTCTCCCCTAAATGAAGTTAAACATTACATCTGATTGTCTTCTCCCCTAACTGAAGAGAAGTTCAGGCTGCAAGGCTGGGTGATTCAGATACTGACCTATGACATTGAGGACCCTGATCTTTCTCTTTTCTCCATTTGATTCAGTCTTAGCTCATCCTAAGATTGATTCATGGCTGTCAGCAGCAGCTGGAACAACTTGCCCTCATTCATATTCAAAGACAAAAAAAATGGACTTTTCTTTCCCAGGATACCAGAAAGAACCCTTGTGTATGAACAAACACCCCCATCATGTAGTGACCCACTTAAGTACAGAATGCATACAAAGTTCCAAAGACAGAGCCTTTTATATAGCTGGTGTTCATTAAGTGTTCTCCCTGTACCTCTATCCTTTCTTGAGCACTAACTTTTTGTTGATGACTAGGGCTTTTGTGAGAACAAAAACATAATAAAATCACTTGTTGGTCCCCATGGAAATGGTTCCTGTGAAAATTCTGAATAGATTTATGCAAAGAAATTCATGTTGTTTCTCAGCCTGGAATTCTGAACCGTAAATCTTTCCCCAACACATTCACGTGCACACATGCACACATTTTACATCTTGCAAATTTGAAAGTCATATATATCTTGCCAAAGCATTTCTGACACAGCTTCAGTATTCAGAGCCTTAGGGAAGCCCATGTCTATAATGATATGTAACTGGTCAGGGATATTACAAAGCCCAGAATTCAATGACTACTCAACAAGTCTTCATATTCTGGCTGAAGCTTGCTCTCTCTTATCTAAAAATGTGTATCTGCAGAAGGAACTTATCTAGGGACATATGGCTGAGTCCAGTGGCCTACATTAAAGGTGAAAATGATTTGTACTGTAGAATTCTCATGGTCAACCAGATGCTTTCAGTTCTCATTTAACTGTTTTCATATTTGCTTAGGGAACACTGCTAAATTCCACAGGTTAGTCATCAGGCCATCTCTGTGATATGGAATGGGGCTATTGATTCATCATCCACAAAAGCTGTCACTGATTATCAGTTACATGTAGACAAACTCAAACTCCTTAGCCTGACTTGCAGTCTGGCCCAGCACATTGCTTTCAGCATTATTTCTCCATCACTATTTTCCTACAAGTATCATCTACTCCATTCAGATTGATCTCTTGGTTATATTTCAAATCAGTTGTTTGTGTTTCTGAATAACAGAACCTGGAATATAACAGGTATTAAAAAGCAACAGATTTGGGTCTTAATTGTGACTTTATCACATATAGGCCACATGGAAGAATTGCATGTTTAGTGAAATTCAGTTAGTAATTTATTAATTTATTATTAAATTTATTCTATTTATTAAAAAATGATAATAAAATCACCTGATGGAATAGCTGTGTGTTGAATAAGATAATTATTCAATGTGCTTAGCTCAGTGCCTACCATGTAGAAGGTATTTATTAAAGATACTATTTTTCCTTTACTTCCTTACCTGCCCATATTGACTGTCCTTATATATTTGTATTTCTATGTTATTTTAAGGAATATACCTTTTATTTTTTTTGTACCTCACTGAAAGCCTACAATATGCCCATTTTTATATCCTCCAAACTCATTGTATTTTCCCTTCAGCACTTATTATAATTTTAGTTTATACTATTTTGTGGAACTAATTGTGTAGTATTTGTTTCTCTCCATAGACAAGTTGCCTAAGAGCAGAGAACATCTGTCTTGTTCCTGTATCTTGCACCTCTACATTCCTCATACCTAGAACAGTTTCTGAAACATCACAAGTGCTAAATAAATATTGAATGAATGAATTACCAAGTGGACAGTTAAGGTGAATGGAATACTTCATAATACCAGGCACTGTGATAAGTTCTTTATACGTGTAATTTCACAAGCAACCTAATACATCAGACACTATTATTAGCATTGCTGTTTCCAGATTAAGAGAATGGGACTTAGGGGGCTAAAGTGGCATGAGGAAATCACAATCTAGGAAGAAGCAGAGTAAAGATATGAATTTTTGTCATCTGACTGCAACTCCAACCTCCTAACCATCCAACTATCACAGCTACTTTTTTCCAAAGATGGCAGTCAGTGGAAGATGATAATGGATTAGGGCTTGGATAATTTGTATATTGGGTAATCCTGCTTTAAATTGGTTTGAGTTGCCCAAACAAGGTTCAGAAAACATGAATTCCTTTTCTTCTTTTCAAGTCATGACATCCTTTGATCTTCACATGAGACTTTGCTCTGTCAATGAAAAAAACAGGACACAGCAGGAGTAAGTGTTTTGCTCAAGGTCACTCATGCAGGCACTGATGTGGAAACACACAGCAGGAGATGCCTGTAACAATCAGTGGAGTAATCACACCAGGTCACTGCAGTCAGCCAGGCCTTCCCTCCCATTTCCTGCTGTTTTGGAGGGGAGCACAGTGTTGGTTTGCCCTTTGAAATAGATAAGGATGAGCCTGGTGCTATGGGAAAAGTCATAGATCTGGAGTCAGAGGGCCTGGATTTTGGAGGCAACTGTGTCGTGTGGATCTGAGCTCATGGTCCCTATTTGCTGAGTTCTGATTTTCCATCTAAGCAATGAGAAGGTTAGCTTAGATGTTTTCTAAAAGCTCCAATGGATGTACTCATTCAACACATATTTATTGAGGGCCTACTTAAGACCATGTCTATCTTGCTCACCTCTGTATTCCTTGCCCCTACAACAGTTTCTGACACATAGTAAAAGGTAAATAATTTAATGGAGGATTGTGAATGAATGGGATAAGATAAAACAGTGAGCAACACCTAGTCAGTTTCTGCCCTTTAGTTGGCATAGATAAATAAGTCAAGTACTTATGATCCCGTACTCTGTGAATACTTTAATGAAAGTAAATGCAGAGTCCACTGGGAATTTAGTTGGGAAATAGATTGGAATTTAGAGAGTCCTTCTTCACCACCTAAGAAGGTGACCTCTAATTGCTGATATTGTAAGGATGTGTAGGGGTAAGCAGGGAAAGGAGGTGTGTAAATGCATGGGCAGAACTGGCAGGTGGAGAGGAAATTGGAAGGTATGGTTGATTGTTCCAGACAGAAGGAAAACTTAGGGGAACTAAATATAGGTCAGTTGGACTTGGGTTTAAAGTTCAGGTGGGACAGGGAAGAAATGAGTCTGGAGAGGTAGGTAGAGAAAAGATAGAGGGTAAATCATTTAAAGGGCTAGGGCTTTATCATGAGGTTTGTGGGGAGCCATGGACAGGTTCCAAATAGGAGGGTTTTAAAGAATTCAATCCAGTTTCTGTGTGTGAAATTATTTGGGGAAGCAGGTTGGAGAAGCAGGATGACCAGTCAATACTGTCAATGTGGTTTAGGAGAATAAAATAAAGAAATAGAGTAGGCCTTCAGTCTTTTGAGCTCACTTGCTATATTCAAATTTTATAAGACCCTGAGGAAAGGAGTAGAGAGAACTGATTTGAGGGTGGGAGTTGAACCAGTTCTCAATTCCTGGTCACTCTTTTCCTATCTACAGTAGAGGGGGAAAGAGCACCTGTGAGAGGCAGGTGATTATGCACAGCCCCAGTTCCCTTTTCTCTCCACCCACCTGTCCTGAGTTTTGGTTGGCATGGTGTCCCACCTACTGCCAGCACAACTTTATCCTCTGCTATTACCTGCAGAATCCATGGCCCCTGTTGTTCTCACAGTGTTGGACTGACTCTGCTCATCATATCACTGGCACTGTGATCAATGTGACAGATCTCACCATTTCCTTAAGTGGGGTCTTTGCTATTTAATTTATTTCCTTGACCCCCTGCTGTTCTAAGGCAAACTTTCTGTTAATAGGGATTGTTCCCAGGGATTAGCTTTGGCTCTTCTTCATGATCAGTTTCGAAGCTAAAGGCCTCAAAGCTTTTTCAATACTGAGGAGACAGAATAGCACACACAGGAAAGAGCCTTGTGTTATCAGGTGTGACACTTAGGGTACCTGTAACCTTGACAAAGTTAGTCAGGTCACACTTGTTCTATAAAGGGTGCAAAGGAAATAGCACTTACTGAGCACAGGTGACCAGTGCTATCTTCCTTTCTCGGTGTTCTCTTTGTATCTTAAACACATTCCTATTGTAGAGTTTGTTCATTCATTCATTCTTCATTTTTTACCCATGAGGATAGACATAATGATAAACTTTTAAGATCAGTCACTCTGTGGTTGCCTGACTCTTTCATTAGTCTGCAAGTAGTCTGAGGAATGAAACATTTTTAAGTATTAACTGTGTTTTTTAAAAAAATTAAATTGTTATTTTATTATAGTTGTCCCAATTTTTCCCCTTTGTCCTCCTCTGCCCAGCCCACCCTTCACTCCCACAGTCAATCACCACACTGTTGTCCATGTCCATGGGTCATTCGTACATGTTCTTTGACTAGTCCATTCCCCTTCTTGACACTAAGGCTAGCACATGATAGGTACTTAATGTGTGGCAAATAAATGAAAATATTGCTAGGAGCTGTACTTTAGAGTCCAACAGCTTAGATTCAAACAGAAATTGCTACTTTTTAACTCTGGGACTTTAAACAAAACCTTTAACTTCTCAGAAACTGAGCCTCAGTTTTCTCATCTGCAAAAAGGGGAATTCAAAATAGACAAGTTGGAACAGACAAATAGGCAAGGAGGAAAGATGTCTTAGCATTATAATACATGAGGTCATGCTCTGAGAGGTGTTCAAATTTGATGAGGTGAAACCTTGTTGACTGTGAAGAACCTGAAAGACTGGATCATACTCTCATTGAGGATTGTGAGAAGCTCATCCTTAGCAAGGTCCTTCTACCAGGAGTGAAGGTCCCTGAGGCTTTGGTATGCAGTGCATGGATAAAGGAAGAAGAGGAAAGAGAAAGAGGCAAATAGGACAACTCTCAGAGGCTCATTTTCCATGAATTCTAAGGAGCTTTAAGAGAAAAGTACAGACAGAGTGCACATAGTCCCTGGATTTCATGTGCATTTATGATTGGTGGTTGTTTTGACTGTTTCTCCCTGTTTTAGAAATTGCTATCCATGTAAAACATCTTGGACTGTGTGTGGACATACAGAGTTATTATCATCCTTGAAGTATTAAGCTATGATAGCTATTTTCATGGGCCCTTTTAGTGCATATATGTACAAAGAGCCTCAAAGACACCCCTCCATCTTGGGATAACTTTAGATACCTAAGCACTTCTTGAGGAATGCCATTATAATTATTAGTAGGAAAATAGATAGACATACCTAAGTATTTTCAGGAATACACTGTATTAGCTTCTTCAGAGAAACAGAACCAATAGGAGATTCTATCTATCTATCTATCTATCTATCTATCTATCTATCTATCTATCTACCTAATCTATCATCTATCTATCTATGAGGAGATTTCTTACAGGATTTGGTTCACATGATTATGGAGGCTGAGAAGTCCCACTATTTGCAGTCTTCAAGCTGGAGGCCCAAGAAAGTTGGTGGTGTAATTCAGTATGAGTTTGAAGGTCCAAAAGTGAGTGCCAATGTCTGAAGGCAGGAGAAGATGTAGGTCTCACCTCTAGCAGGGAGAGCAAATTTGCCCTTCCTCTGCTTTTTCTTTTATTCAAGTCCTTACCAGGTTTGAAGATGCCCAATTGCATTGGTAAAGGTGATCTTTCCTGATTAAAATTCTATTCTCTACAAGAAGAAATACCCTCACCTAGAAGACACCTAAAAATAATGTTCTACCAGCTCTCTAGGCATCCCTTAACCTAGTTAATTTGACACACAAAATAAAACACCATATTCACATTTTGCAAAGGGAAATCCATTGTAAAACTGGGATTGGGATTGGAGAGGGCAGGAAAATGACCACTCAGTGAAAAATAAGGAGCAGTTAGGCTTTTTCCACTTCACATTAGCCCTTTGGAAGAACAGCCATGTCCCCCACCTGGATAACAATCTTCCATTGTTATCTTAAATGACATACACAGAATAATGTCAAAGCAGAGAGAAACTTCTCTGTGGCTGACACAGTTCACAGGGAGAAATGGATTTTAAAACTGTTTTCAACTAACAAATTGATAGTCTTAGCCTTCCCTCACCCAGGACTCACTCCCTGGAGTAAACCTAGGGGAGGAGGTAGATGAAGGCTGATAAAATCGAATCCACTGCCTCCAGAATTTGAGAGAGAGTTTTTCTAATCACCCGCTAGAGGGTTCCCCCTCCCGACCCAATTTCCTCCTAAATCACATACTAGAGGTCAGAAAAAAGGGTGATAAGCTGTCCACCATGAGGTGGGTTGAAAAGGCCTGATTTCATTCCATCAGAGCAGTGTCAGAGTTTATAAATTGTCATGTCTGTCTTTACAAAAAGAGATAAAGTCTACTGTCTCACAAAAAAATGCATGTTTTCAACTTAGATTTGTCATCTTTAATATTCTAGGAGAGTGGGAGAGAGAAAGAGATAGAGAAAGGTGGGGGTAAAGGCAGAGGATGTAGGGGTGTGGCGAGTAAGGACAACTGACAGGTATGAGGTAAGAACTGTAGATTCTTCTGCAAAGCAGAGACTAAGGAGAGGGAAAATGGTAGGAAAAGGGAAGTTGGAAGTTGAGAGTGCAGACTTTGGAGTCTGACTTCATGGATTCAAATTCAGGCTTTGCCACTAGGTGAATTTAGGTGAGGTACTTCACTTCTGTGAACTTTGTTTTGGAAACAGGGACAATGATAGAATGGATGTACCTTTGTAGAGAGGTTTCTGGGAATTACATGAATTAATGCCATCAAGTATTTAGCACAATGCCTGGCACCTAGCCAACACTTATTTAGGAATGGTTTGGTTCTACAAAACCCACTGAGTGAGCTTCAGTAAACAGAGCATTGTCATAAAGAACTAGGATTAGGGGGCCTCTCTTTTCTGAGAGGATGTGTTCTTTCCCTTTCTGAGCTATTAAATGACCCATTATGATAGTCTCAAAATAGAACCTACTACCAACAGTCCCATCCCAGGTTTTCAGTAGCAATAATCAGATTGGCTCTGCTGAGGTTCCCTGTCTACCCTGACCAAATCTCAAATTCCAGAAAAAAAAGTCATTGAAGATGAGGGTTAGAGTTAAATAATAATGTTATACTCAGGAGCTCTGGTGGAGACTCAGAATCCTTAACATCCTAATAATCCTGATGGAAGTAGAACAACACAGTGATTAAGATCAAAAGCTCCAGAGTCAGACTCTCTGGGTTCAAGTCCAGACCTACCATTTCCTCAATGCACATCCTTGAGAAAACTTACCGTCTCTGTGCCTCAATTTCTTCACCTGTAAAAGACAGAGTAGAAATTCTCACCCCAATGGGTTATTCTTCTGGTTAGTGGAACACTTAAGGCACATAATAAGTACTCAATAGGAAGCATTTAACTATTACTCTTATTTTTCTTGCTACTATAAAAACACTGTGTCTGGAAAAGTCAACTTTATAGAATGAGGGACAACACAGCATTATGGACTCTCATTGCAAAGAAATTCTATCAACTTCACAGCCATCTTGTCCATCCTCCTGGGCAGGGTTTGGGTTTATG
The DNA here is from genome assembly GCA_004027475.1 of Anoura caudifer. NCBI lineage: Eukaryota > Metazoa > Chordata > Mammalia > Chiroptera > Phyllostomidae > Anoura > Anoura caudifer. Next base: position 823,932 of record PVKU01000050.1, on the reverse strand, counting down.
TCTGTGCTAAATCTGAGATTCCTGTGGATGTACATCCAGAGTGCCTTTCCCCTCTGGGGGCACGTGTGGTGCAGGAAAAGATCTTCAATCTGTCCTAACCACATGTAGCCTGATGCCACCACCTCCCTCCCTGTCCCCCCTGCTTCCCCCTGCTGTGGTGTATGTGTCAATGGTGGGTAGTGATGGAAAATCAGGAGAGACAGAGCCCATTAGACAGAACTGCAGGCGGGTAAGGTTTGCCAATTATGTTTTGTTTCTTTCTGCTTTCTCCGTGACTTTAGGATATACAGATCTTTCTGGCACTCCCCCGGTTCTGTGCCTATAAAATAAGTTTAATGACTGAATTTTCTTTAAGATAATCAGAGGCAGTATAATTTACGCATATGAATAGTATTGTAGCCAGATGTAATTTTGCTCGAAGTTGTGGCATTACAGTTAGAAATGGCTCTGCTGGCTGTGTTTTGTAGAATTTGCAATTTATTTAACAGTTGACTGAGCAGTGACCCCAGATAAAATAACCATAATCAGAGTAGTTTTTTTAAAAAGAGAACTAAAAAGCAAAGGTAAGGGTGAGCTTTGGAGAAAGGCTTGGCTCTGGCAATGATGGGAGAAAAGCAGGTGGCAAGGATTGCAAGGCAGGTGAGTACTGTCTAGTTAGTGCAGACAGCAGAGGGACTGTTGATATAGGGAGGAGGCTGGCAACTTTGACTTGGAAATCCCTCCCTCACTCCAGGGTTTCTTTGGAAGTTCATCTTCCTTTGATTGAAAAACAACAGATTATTTTTATGTTGCTCATGGAAGCTGTGCTATTTCTCACTCCCGGAGTCCCAGGGTTGTATGTAAGAGGTCTAGAAGAAACTTGAAGGGGATCAGAGGAGAGAAAGTCTCTAGATTCTGTAAGGAGCAACCCCAGCCTTTCCAAAAACCTGATACTTCTATAGTGGGTTTTATTCTACACGAGGAGACGAAAACCCTTTCTCTACGTACTAAGTCTGCCTCTGCCTAACCCCTGTCTATGTCTCCACTTCAAGCCTTTAAAATGGAAGAATGCTTTGAAGAGGCCAGGACAGATGATGGACCTCATTCTACTGGGGGATGGTGTTAGTGTCCATGCATCCAGGCTATATGTTCTTTTACTTGCATCCTGCCAGGGTCTGGCCCCTTTGAGTGGATTGTCCACCTTGTTATGCTTCCTTCTTCCTGAGTACATAGAGTCAGGGAGCATTGAGGACCACTGGTGCCTGGAGCCATGCCCAATGCTTCAATGCAGTCACCGCTGTGGAGATTTGTAAAGCTGTTGCTAGGTGCTGATAAAGATGAGTCTTCTTCTTCTTCTTCTTCTTCTTCTTCTTCTTCTTCTTATTATTATTATTATTATTATTATTATTTGTAGCTCATGTGTCCTGCTCATTCATAGGAATGGTTGTCCTGGTCATTCAAGGTGTATTAGGAAAAAAGAAAGTGTTGTCCCAGGCCATGAAACTATTAAAATAACCATTATCCTCTCAACCTGCAGCCTTAATGTATTCCAAGCTTTCATTCTTAATATAGCTAGATCACTCCTTTGCTTGAATCCTTTAGAGGCCTTCCTTACTTTTAGGATCAAGTTTTAAGTATTTTAGCTTGGCATTCAAGATACTTTGTGATCTGGCTCTGGCTTACAGACCATTTTTATTCCTTGTGAACTCTGTACCACTAAGCTCTCTTCCAAGGACATACTACATTTCAATGATCCCCAAGTTCTGGGTCTTTAATTTGCGCACAAAATATCTAAACTTTTTTAAAACCTGGGTAATTCCTACTCATTGTCCAAAGCTCAGTTTAGCTATCCCCTGCCATACCTAGGAAAGCACTCTTCACTCCCGAAGGAAATGTTCCCCTCCTCTGTGATTCCATCACTCTTCAGATTGCTTCTTTCATAAGCATGTTCACATCCATTACAGCTTTGCCCTGTTACCTGTGTATCCTCCAGACCCAGAATGTTTCCTTGCACATGGAAGTAGTTCAATGTATATCTGTTAAATGAAGGCATAAACAAATGTTCTCTAAAAATCATCGTGGAGACTAATCTGTAGGGGGAGGCAAGACAGAACAGGGCACAGATTCTCACTCCAGGAATCAAAATACTTTAAGGTTGAAGGGGATCAAAAATAAGTATGCTAGCTAGTATATATTGAATATTTATCAGATATAGCACATATTGCCTGTCACTAGGCTAAGAATTTTACCTGTGTCATCTCATTGAATTCATAAAATGACAACACAATAGGGCAACTATGATTTTCTCTAACTGTTGAGGAAACAGGCTTAGAAAGGTGACATAGTGACCATGTAGCAAGCCTAAGATTCAAACCTGTAGGTTCTGGAGTAATTTATTTTCCTTTTGGCATACACATACACATACACATACACATACACATACACATACACATACATATATATGTGTATATATATAAAATTCTTGAATATTTATATATTCATGAAAGTATAGAGAGTAGAACAATTAACAATATAGAACAAAAATGTGTGCAGCACATTACTTTGATACATTTATATATTGTAATATGGTTGCCATTAAAGAAATATTAATCAAATTATGTCATTGTAGTTCAATATTATTGTCCATGTTTATTACACCCCATTTCAATTCCCACCTTCTTTCCTGAAGATAGTGGATATCTTCAGGGTATTTTGTATTACTTTCTTTTCATGTTTTTTTGCTTTTGTATTTTTACTACTTAAATATGTACCCATTAACAATAAATGGTATTTTTGAGTGTTGGAGATGTTTGCATAAATGAAATAATATTATATGTATTCCTTTTTAGCTTATTCACAGTTTTTCTTTGAATTAAATAACTGTTCTATTTTGGAATAATTTTAGATTTACCTAAAAGTTGAGAAGAAAGTGCAGAGTTCCATACTTCACTTGGGTTTCCCCACTGTTAACACCTTGGGTCACCAAAGGTGCATGGTTAAAACCAAGAAGACAAGATTGGCATATTATTATTAATTAAATTCCAGACTTTATTTGAAGCTCCTTAGTTTTTCTCCTAAGAGAAACTCTTAATATCCTCTTTCTGTTTCAAGATCCAGTTGCACTCAGTTGTCCCATCTCCTCAGTCTTTCCTTGTTTTTCCTGACCTTGACATCTTAAGGAGTCAAGTGTCCTATAGAAGAATATCCCCCAATATGGCTTTGTCTGATGTTCAGTCATGATTTGTTTGAAGTCACAGGTTCTGGGGGAAACCATAATTGCGAAGTGCCCTTGTCATTCCCTCATATCAGGGCATTTATGATATCCCCATGACATTTCTGGTGATATTAACCCAATGAACCTGCTTAACATGATGTCTGCCACGTGTCTCCACTGTAAAGTTACTGCTTTTCCTGTCCATAGTCTAATTCTTTGGAAGCAAGTTGGTAAGTCCAGTACATTCTCAAGGGATGGAGTTTTAAACATCACCTCTGGAAGAGGCTGTATCAGTGAGTAATAAATGGAATTCTCCTGAAAGGCAAATTTTTCTTTTCTCCCCCACTTATTTATTTACTCAGCCATTTATTTATGTCAATAAATGTAGATACTCATAGGTGCTTATTTTATACTTTTGGTTATAATCCAATGCTACATTATTTATTTTGTTGCCCAAATTGTTCCCATTTTTGGCTACTGGAAACTCTCTAAGTTGACTCATCCTTTCATTTTTTTAGCATGCCCTTGCTTTCTCTACTACAAGTTGCTCCACCTCATCTTTTATTTTCCTTTACAGCCATTTCTCCATGGAGCCTTTATTGTTTAAGATTTTTCCTTATTGTGGTGAAGTATCTATAGCATAAAATTTGCCATTTTAATCATTTTTAAGTGTATGGTCCAGTGGCCATATGCAAATTCACATTGCGGGGCAACCATCACCACTATACAGATTTAATTCTTTCCTTTTGGCAGCTGTGTGGTACACTACTGTTAGAATATAGCATAATATATTTATTCGTTGTGCCACTGGTGGAGATTTAGGTTGATTCCAGCTTTTCACTTTTCAGATAATGCTAACATCAAACATCTTTTTTACCTGATCTTAAATGTGTATGATTAGGAGCTTCTCTAGAATGTATTTCTAGAATCACTGGATACCAGGATATAGGAAATAAACATCTTCAAATATTTCAGACATTGTTAAGTCTGTCTTTAAGTGGTGTGTAGTTTATATTACCAAGGATGTTTTTACACATCCTTGCTGACCCCTGGTATTACCTTGCTACTCTGACAGGTGGGCACCTCATTTTCATCTGCGTTTTTCTGCTTCCATAGAGAAATGAGCTCCGTTCCACAAATTTACTGGCCACTCAGGATTCCCCCTCTGTGAATAGCCTCTTCTCATGTTGGGTTGTTCATCTTTTCTTATTGATCTGTAGGGCTTCTTTATATTCTGTAAATGAATGCACTATAGGTTTTATATGTTGCAAATATCTTTTCCCAGCTGTGGGCTTGTCTTTGAGTTTTTCTTTTGGTATTTTTTTGTCATACAAAATATTTTAAAGATTTTAATTTTTGCCTATATGCCTTTAATCCATTCAGAATATGACTTTTTATATGGTAGGAATTAAGGCTCTAACTTCATTTGTCTTCCATGCTGTTTTTACTGTACATCATTGATTCTAAGATGTACTTTCCATACCCATATTTTGCCATCTCCAAAGTTGTGATGCATATTTCCATCAGTGTAATATCATAGCATTTTCCTTCTCTTTATGGTATGTAAAATAGTATATATTTTAAAATCAGTGGCATCGTATATTGAATGAAAGGTAGAAATATTTAAGGTTTATCCTAATTCTTTTTTTAAATTTATTTTTATTATTTTATTTTATTTTATTTATTTATCTTTAGAAGGGAACGGAAGGAGAGAGGGAGAGAAATATCAATGTGTGGCTGCCTCTGGTGTATCCCCTGCTGGGAACTGGACTGCAACCCAGGCATGTGCCCTGACTGGGAATCGAACTGTGATCCCTTGGTTCTCAGGCCCACGCTCAATCCACTGAGCTACACCAGCCAGGGAAGATTTATCCTAATTTTTGATAGCTAGTAGGACTAACCTTCTGTTTCTCTCATTCTGGCAATTATTAATCTTTTAATATTTCACGTGATTATGAGAATCACTTTGTGAAATTCTGAAAATGACTGATACTTTTGTTGTTTTAAATGGGAATTGTATTGATTGTATAGACCAGTTCTTTTGGGGGCAGGGAGAGGAAAGTCCTGGTTAAAATATTTTGTCAGGCCTAAGTTGATGAAAAGGTTGGGGTCCCCAGGCTAAGTAACTGGATCAAGTGGCAAAGAGAGCAGTTACAGACTCAGGATTTTATTTTATTTTTTTTTCTTTTCTTCTTTCTATGATGGCATATTACACTTGCTGGAGTAAGCCACCTCCTAGAACTATGAAACCCCTCTCAATGAAGGTGACCATGCTGTGGCTAAGTGGTCGCCTCCTGATTGAGAGAGGGTTCTTCACATAGGGTGGAAATAAACTCTTGGGCTTTCCTGAGTGTAAAATCCATGACTTCAGGGAGCACAGTGTGATTTGGAAAGCTGAACCACGAGGAAGAAATGAGATGCTTCTGCTTTATAACTTTGCCTGGGGCCAGCCTTGAGCTAGAAGGAAAGAATGAAATTTGCCCACTTTTTCATTCACTTCTTGCAGTTCCTGGGGAGGATAGTGAATGTCCCAGTGCCTCTTCAGCCTGGGTCTTCTCTTCTCTCCCTCTCTTCTTTTCCCCCAATAATTGAAAAGGTTTAAAGCAGAAACTAGCAAGCAATAGTCAGCAGAGCAAATCCATAGGCTGCCTATTTTTGTAAATAAAATTTTACTGGAGCACAGCCACCCCTATCATCAACATGTTGTCCAACTGACATATTGGCTTTCAGGCCACAATCTCAGAGTTGAGTGGTTATGACACAGACCATATGACTTGAAAGTCTAACTTATTTTCTCTTTAGTGGAAAAAATGACCACACCCCCCCCTTTTTTTTAAGAGAAGAGACTGTTAACACAAAACCTATTTGTTCCCTGGATTCCAAAACCTAGGGTTGCCATTATGGTTTGATTACATTCATGGTATAGATTTTTCTTTTCTTAGAAAAATTTAGATGGCTCACTTATACCCCTGGGCAGAAATATGAAAATAGGGGTGAGGATGCAAACCCACTCAGGGAAAAAATGGACCTTAGCAAAATGCAATAATTGCTTTCTTTGAGTCTGCATCTGTCCATGGGAAATTATCTTTGGAAGATGTGACTGCTACAAAGGTTTAGAATAGAATGGGGAGAGAGAATTTCAGAAAAACTTTCTAACAGAGCTAATTTCCTCTTCCTCAAGCTCAGTGTAAAGAGGGTGGCAGTGAAATGTTATTACAGTCCTTTATTACAAACTCCTTTAGGCCAACTAAGTGATCAGGTGAAATGTGGCACTTCAAATTATTGTGACCAAATTATTGGTTTTTGACAAAAATGCTCCCCTGGATTTGAAGTTTCTGACTGCCTCGTTCCAGCTGTTCTTTGTGCTTCAATCCACTTTCTTTCCATCTCTTTACAACCACAATTTTATGTGTCATCCAATTACTCTTCCCTAATTTGAAGTCTGAGAACCAAGAATCATGGACCATGAACTTATCCCTACATTGTGAATAGCCACAGTTATATAGCAATTCCCATGAAAGTGTTGCACATAGATCACTATCAGAACACAGGTCTCTTCTAGACAACACAATAATACACTTAAAAAGGAATAAATAATATAAATAAATATAAGATAGAAATAAAATTTTAAAATAACAAGAATTTGAATAATCATACTAGCATATTTAACCTAAATTTCTTGAGTAGTACTGTTGGGTTTAGTCAACAACCCAATAAAAATAATAATAGCCGTAGTAGGCTGAATAATGTATGTATCCTAATCCCTGGAACCTGTGAATATGTTACCTCATATGGCAAAAAAAACTTTGCAGCTGTGGTTAAGAATCTTGAGATGATGAGATTATCCTGGATTATCCAGGTAGACTCAAGGTAATGACAATGGTCCTTATAAGAGAGGTCAACATTCAAGAGAAGGAGAGGTGATGATGGAAATGGAGGTGAGAGAACCAGAGAACTGGAAAGAGAGGGAGAGAGACAGAGAGAGATATTTTTATTGAGATTTGAAGGTACTAACTATGCTGCTGGCTTTTAAGATAGAGGAAGGAGCCATGAAGTAAGGAAGGCATGTAGACTTAGAAGCTGTAAAAGACACACAAATGGATTTTCCTCAGAACTTCTAGAAAGAACAGTTCTGCCAGCACCTTAATTTCAGTCAAGTGAATCTCACAGCAGATTTCTGACAACCAGAACTGTTATATGATAAGTCTGTGATGTTTTAAGTCATTTAATTTGTGGTCATTTGTCATAGCAACCATAGAAAACTAATATAGTAGGCAACAAATAATAAATATTTCCTGTGTTCCTGGCACTATGTTGAATGTGGCATCTGATTTACAATCACAATTGCCTGACAAGTAAGAAATTATTATTTCACTTTAGGATGAGGAGGCTGAAACTCAGGGAAGTTACAGAGCTGTGATTTGACCCAGGTCTTTTTCATTCTGAAGTTTATGTTCTCACCAGAGGGCTGCACTATAATAGGAAATCTCAGTCCTGAGGAGTTTGCTCAAAACCTGACATTTACCAAGGGGTGGTCTCTCAGACATTTTCTCTGTTATTGACTCATGACATGGGGGAAAGAGTGCAAGAATAGATGATGGATAATCAGGTAGTGACCTTGATTAGGTGACTTTTCACCACCTCTCTTTGCCTTGGTTACAGTCTTTTTATCTACCTGGGAAGAAGGGTGTGGATAAAGTGACATCTACATGTTCATTAATCTCAAGGAGACTTTGCATGATATTTCCAGTTCATCCAGGTATGTGGACACAAACAGGGAACTGAGTTGCTCCTCTGTTCCTCCCTTGAATTTTTTACACCTGACATGGGTTTTCCAATTGGAGGAAAATGAATTTAAAATTTCAGCTATAAAGTATTCAATTTAGAGGCAAAGAGTGAAGAGAAACCTGCACAAAGAAACCCATGAATGAGAAAACTTGGTATCTCACAGAAATGCATTTATCTTGTTAGTGTTATGGGAGAATATTTGCATAGCAGGAAAAAGAACTTTTAACTCATTTCCTTATCTTGCCTTCTTACCTTAGAGAATATTTTCTCCCTGAAGTTGTATCTCACTATTGAATCTGGCATTTCAAGGAAATGTCATCAGGACCTGTGATGAAAATTGAATTTTCCCAATGCCTAAGGTTGACTTTCTTTAACTAACTTAGTGACTCCAACCTGAAATGGAGGCAGACATTCTGGTCTGCTTTGAGTCTGCTATTCTTTCCCTGTTTCAGCTTCTTTGATGTGTCTTGTCTTCTACTTCCTCCTCCTCTGCTGCTTGTATAGTTTGCCCATCCTGCCTTTCTTCTGTGTTCAACTCTTTCCTTCTCGATCTGAATAGTCCCTAATCTTTTTCCTCCTGTGGCTGGTTTCAAAGTCTGGGAGATCAGCAATTCCTTTTATCTTATTTATGGTGTGAGTCTCTGTGTCATCCCAATCTCTGGATTTCCCCGAACAGTCAGGGAGGATTGCATCTGCCTTTGGCATAGGTAAGAGAGTGAGGGCATATGTAGAAATGGAAAGGTTAGCATTAAAAAAAAATCCTCACCTAAGTGTGTGGTTATTGATTTGAGAGGGGAGAGAGAGAGAGAGACAGGCAGACAGACAGACATCAATGTGGGAAACATTGATCAGCTGCATCTTACACACACTGGACCAGGGACCAAATCCATAACTTAGGTATGTGCCCTGACTGGGAATTGAACCTGCAACCTTTTTGGAGTACAGGATGATACTCCCACAAACTGAGCCACATGGTCAGGGCTAAAGGCTGTCTTTTTTTTTTTTTTTTTTTTTTTAACCCTCAAGCAACCTCAACTCCCACTGAGGAGCTGAGGAATTTACTATGCTCATTTCAGCAGCCACCTCTAATACTGATCTGGGAGGTGTCAGCTCATAGTATGAGTAGATGTTAGGTGACATTTGATACGTGTTGAGCCCAAATATAAGGTCTGACATTACTCCACTCTCAGAGGTTGAGCCTGAGGCAGACTTGGCTCCAAGCAGCTTTTCAGCCTTTAGGAAAAGAAGATTAGGAGGGCACAGTAATAGTGCAGGTTATATTTCGAGATGCTTTGCCCTAAATGAGAAAACGAGACGACATTCTTTCTGCAAGATTTTGGTGAAGCCATAAGCCTCACACACAGTAGTATATACCTGCTTGCTTAAATAACTTGAATGTAAAATCAGAGACTGCATGTTAGAACTGAGGACCCTGTATATGGACCCCTGGAGGGCACTGCGTAGCCCATGAAATAGAGAATGGGAAAAAATCCACCATCTGGGTTGAATAAACAGCTAGAAAACATGATGTCTGCTCAGGGTTTTGGTTGAAAATTGTCTCCTTTCAATAGAATGACCATATAATTTATTGTCCAAGACAGAACACTTTTTCTTAAAGTTTCTATAGGGTAAACACATAAATCTTAATTGTACATCTTGACACATTTTTACATATATATTCACCAGATATAAACTTGGATGTGCATCTGGGTGTAACCACCACCCAGATCAATGTAGAATTCTTACCATCCAAGAAAACTCTATTATGATCCTTTTCAGTCACTAGCTACCTTCCACATACCCACAAGGGTAATGGCTTTTCTGATTTCTATCACCATAACTTCATTTTGCCTGCTTATGAACTTCATCTAAATGAAATCATGTACTATGTACTTTTTTATGTCTACCCAATAATAACAAAGAATGATTTGCAAGCCAAGGATGGATCTCAGAAACATCATATTGAGTTAAATAAACTGGAGTCCATTTGAGACTGAAAGGCTTACTACCTATTGAATACATATGTGAGCACAGGAGGCATAAAGGGGGACTGTTCAGGGGAATCAGAATGAATGCTTATCTGATCTTTAGAAAATTAAAACCTCACACCTGTGCTAGGTTTCATCTTGTGAAATAAGGTTTTGTTCTTTCAATAGACAACCCAGGCTCTGTTTCCACTGTGGGTCATCTGCCTTTTCAGCAATTGTGCCTTCCCAACAATTCTGCCTTCCCTTTGGAGATGCACCTATGTGGACAGGGGCCAGTGGCAATAGAGAGAGAGAGTGAATATGGGGCCCTTCTCATGCCTTTGGAATATCTCCCCCTTCTCTCAGGTGGCTCATCCCCTGGCATCTAAGCTCCCTGTCCTCTCAACACTCACAGAATTAATCCAGTGTGAGAGCTGCTCTCTCACGTGTACCCTTTTGAAAGCCACTATTTCTCACCAACTTCCACACCCCTAGCAGAATGCAGGAATCATTAGTGTTTGATGATCTTGTGTTTCAAGACTTCAATCTCTTGTACTTTGAAATTGAAATTCCTGGGCCTGCAAGGGACCGGACACTGACAGCTGATGTATTGAACTTTCTTCAGCTTCAACAGCTCAGAAAGTCAATCTCTCTGCTTTACTTCTTGCAGTGCACGATCTGTCAGGAAGCTAGAATTCAGGCTGTATTTGTGAAACCAAGAGCTGTGTCCACTCCCCCTGGTCAGGGAATTAGATGGCATTAACTTGTACACTAATTAACAAATACCAGGGTGGTGAAATGCCATGCAGTGCTATACATGCCTAGACTCTGCCTCTGGGAGTGGTGTCAGGGGTGCAATTACCCTTCCTGGAATCCATTTTCAAATTCTTGCTCTCCAGCGTAACTTATTTCGCATTCATAAATTGCTGTAGTTTTCTTCCACTATATAGAATACACAGTTGTTGCCTCTGCATTGCATTTTCTCAATCAGTAAAGTAGTCATAAGTATTTAACTCAGAGGTGAATATTAAATAAAATATCAGTCCTCAGAATAGTTCCTGATGTATAGTAAGATTGGAATAAACATTAGCATTTACCATTATGATACATAGAAAACTAAGATCCTTTTCAATCCATCTATTGCTTGATTATCACCTCTGTCTCAAGCCTCTACTGTTCTATGAGCATACTTATTTAAATTTTTACTTCCATCTGCCAAAAATGTCATTTCAACTTCTCCCATCTACTTTTCTACTTTTTTTTAAAGTAGAAAAAAATTTCTACTTTTCCCATGAAACTCCTTCAGCAGGAAGATTGAGGTTCCTCAGAGAGCATGAATTGACACCTCCTCTAAACTACAATTCTATATATTCCTACTTTTTGTACTTGTCTCATATTTCGGTCCATATATCTCCCCCCATTGCAAGCTCTTTGTGGACTGGAAGTTCTAGATTGGCTGGGGAGAATTGTCAGCTTTCTGTTCACACCTTAACTCTTGCTGTTGTAAACACAGGAACAGCTAAAGTTGCCCTTGTATGAAGCAGCAGAGTCATGAATCCATTTCCATAGTCAAAATCATCTTTACTGGCACTTTGGATTTGGGACTCATATTTGAAGCCCACATTTATTTTCTCTATCTTTTCCTTCATGGAATGTCTCTTTTGACTGACAGTCACATGTCTCTCTCATTGTACGTCAGTTTCATTTGATGCCTCCCCATGGCCTTCAAAGTAAAATTCATGTTGAAACAATTGTTGGTATATTTATTCAATATCTTTAAAATTTGATGGAAATCCATTTAGATGTTTTCATCTGGTGAAGCAACAATAAATTAATAATGGTAACAATATAAATTTCACAATAGTAATTATATAACAATAAAATTATATGCAGTTTAATAACATAATAGTATAATTTCAGCGATTAGCATAGTTCCAGGTCCATGCTTCCAACCAATATGTCAATTATAAACATTTCTACCAAATGTTCAAACATAAACACACAAAACTCATTACACCCCTTTCCCTCTTTTTGGTCTCTAGGCCTGGGATGCAGCTATCATCATCTATCTTTGTCTCCTCTCAAGCCTGTGTTGGATCTCTCATTTACTGGGTTCTATATAATTCTCTTTTTTGATTTACTTTCCATTTTATTAAAGCTCATCTGCAAGTTTTTGAATTGATATTTTTTATACTTGTATATCTGAACATTTTTATTCTACTCTTTTACTTCATTGATAGTTTAGCCAGCTATAGAAAGTTAGTAATCATTTTTATTCAAAATTTTCATGACAGGGTCATGGTCTTCTAGCATTTGATGTTTCTGTTGAGATGTCTAATGCCATTCTGGTTCTTACTCCTTTGTATGTGATGTGTTGCTCCTTTCCTCAATTCTACCCCACCTCTAAAATCTTTTAGTGACTATCTTGCATCTCAGATGTTCTGAAATTCCACAATGATGCATCTTGGTCTAAAACTTTTCCTCTCCCTCTCTCTTGTTCCTTCCCTCTCCCCTATTCTTCCTCAGCTTAATATGGACAACTTGATATGAAAACACACATTATTCAGTTCTGTCAAGCATGTTTATTATTATTTTTTGATAATTTCCTCCTGCTTTTATTTTCTGATTTATTTTTGGAACATCCATTATTTGGGTATCACACATATGACTTTTAAAACAATATACTAACTCAAATTGTCTGTTTTGTTGTCTTTTTATTTTATATTCTAGAGATTTATTTGACTTTGTTCTCTAAATACTCCTTTGTTTTAAACATCTTTGATACAATATTAAAGCATTTAAAAATATTTATTGTGTTTTTTGCTTCCCTCACTCTTCCCTCTTTTCTTGCTTTTTAGAGGCAATGGATTCTCTCTCATCTTTGGAGATGATTTAATTTAGGTGTTTTGTAATTTTCTCCTTCTCCCTAGATTATTAGTTATTTTTTATTTCTGGGACTCATATTTAGGAACTCTTCATTCTCTAGACTTTCCTTTAATGTCTGGTGGTTCTTGATAGACAGTTCACACATTTAGGAATACACTAAAAATCTGTGTGCATACTGCAGATAGGGTGACTGTTATCTGGTACATTTCACCTTATTTTTTTTAAATTATATTTTATGGATTATGCTATTACAGTTGTCCTGATTTTTCCCCCTTTGCTCCCCTCCACCCAGCACACCCCACTCCCTCAGGCAATCCCCCTACCATTGTTTATGACCATGTGTCATGCATGTAAGTTCTTTGGCTAGTCCATTTCCTTTGCTGAAATTTACCTCCCTATGGCTATTCTGTAACTACCTACTTGTACTTCTTAATCCCTCATGTCTTCATCAATTTCCCCACACCCCCTCCTACCTGGCAACCATCAAAATGCTCTCTGTATTCATGATTCTGTCTGTGTTTTTCTTGTTTACTAAGTTTGTTTTTTAGATTCAATTGTTGATAGATATATATTTTTGCCATTTTATTGTGCATAGTTTTGATCTTCTTTTTGTTAAATAAGTCCCTTTAACATTTAACATATTAATGGTTTGGTGTTTATGAACTCACTTAGCTTTTTTTTTTTTTTTTGGTCTGGGAATTTTTAACTGCCCTTAGATTCTTAATGATAGCTTGGCTGGGTAGCACAATGTATGCTATAGGTCCTTGTTTCCCTTTTTGTTTTCTTACTTATTTTTCTTTCTCCCTTTTTTATTGTTGTTCAAGTACAGTTTTCTCCATTTCCCCCCACAACTACTTCCCACCCCAGACGTCCTTACTTCCCACCCTCAATCCCACCCCCCTTTGGCTTTTTCCATGGGTCCTTTATACACGTTCCTTGACAACTCTTCCCCCTTCCCCCCTCATTATCCCCTCTCACCTCCCCCTGGTTACTGTCAACTTGTTCTTCATTTCAATGTTTCTGGTTATATTTTGCTTGCTTTTTGTTTTGTTGATTAGATTCTACTTATAGGTAAGATCATATGGTATTTCTCTTTCATCACCTGGCTTATTTCACTTAGCATAATGCTCTCTAGTTCCATCCAAGCTGTTGCAAAGGGTAGGACACCCTTCTTTCTTTCTGTTGCATAGTATTCCATCGTGTAAATGTACCTCAGTTTTTCACTCCAGGAAGACAAAAAGTACAATTAAAAAATGGGCTAAGGACCTGAACGGATACTTCTCCAACAAGGACATACAGAGGGCCCAGAGACATATGAAAGTATGTTTGGCATCACTAGCTATCAGAGAGATGCAAATTAAAACCACAATGAGATACCATTTCACACCAGTCAGAATGGCCATTATAACCAAATCAACAAACAACAAGTGCTAGTACACTATTGATGGGAATGCAAACTGGTGCAGCCACTGTGGAAACATTATGGAATTTCCTCAGAAAACAAAAAATAGAACTGCCTTTTGACCTGGCAATGCCATTGCTGGGACTATACCCTAAGAATCCTGAAACACCAATTCCAAAGAACTTATGCACCCCAATGTATCATAGCCAAGTGCTGGAAGCAACCTAAGAGCCCATTAGTAAATGAGTTTTTCATGACTTTAAATATTTCTCGCCAATCCCTTCTAGTCTGCAAAATTTCTTTTGAGAAATCAACTGACAGTCTTATGGGAACTCCTTTGTAGGTAACTCTCTGCTTTTCTCTTGCTGCTTTTAAGATTCTCTTTATCTTTAACCTTTGGCATTTTAACTACGATGCCTCCTGGAGTGGGCCTCTTTGTATACATCTTGTTTGGGACTCTCTGTGCTTCCTGGACTTGCATGTCTATTTCCTTCATCATATTAGGTCATTTTTTTCATTATTTTTTCAAATCAATTTCCAATTTCTTGCTCTCTCTCTTCTCCTTCTAACACCCCTATGAGGTGATTATTGGACCTCTTGAAGTTGTCTCAGAGACTGCTTATACTATCCTCACTTTTTTGGATTATTTTTTCTTCTTGTTGTTCTGCATTGTTGTTTTTTTGCTTCCTTATGTTCCAAATCATTAATTTGATTCTTGGCTTCATCTATTCTATTGTTGTTTTCCTGTAATTTTTTCTTTATTTCAATTAGTGTATCCTTCATTTCTGACAGGATCTTTTTTATGCTGCTGAGGTTCTCACGAAGTTCCTTGAGCATCCTTATAACCAGTATTTTGAACTTTGCATCTTATAGATTGCTTATCTCCATTTCATTTAGCTCTTTCTCTGGAGTTTTTATCTGTTCTTTCATATGGGCCATGTTTCTGTGTCTCCTCATTTTGGCAGCATTCCTGTTTTTGTTTCTATATATTAGGTAGAGCTGCTTTGACTCTGTGTCTTTGTTGTGTGGCCCAACATAGTAGGTGTCTTGTAGGGCCCAGTGGCACAGCCTCCCCTATCACCCAAGCTGGGTACTTAAGATGTGCCTTCCATGTGGGCTGAGTACATGCTCCTCTTGTAGTTAAACCTTGGTTGCTATTGGCAGATCAATAGGAGGGATTTACCTAGGCCAGTCAGCTGCAAGGTCTGGCTGTGACCACTGACCACCAAACTCTGCCCTCTGTGGAGGATCTTCTATACAGGGCCTGAGTGGTGGTGCTCTGATGTGGTCTATAGCTTTGAACTTTGTGCATTGATTTTGGGGTTTCCCAAGTGGTATAGACCAAGGTCAGCTGCAACCTGTGTTTTGCCCTGGGTACCCTGCCTGAGCTATAAAACAATCTCAGATGTCTGCTACTTGTGCTGGGCTTGGAGATTCCCAGGTGAAACCAATCTGTGAATCTAGGCTGGGTGCTGCTAGTACCAGACCTGGGGCTCACTGAGGTCAGCTGTTGCTTGTTCGAGAGGGTTTAGGAGGTTGTTAAGCATGATGAAGACCAGCCATTCATATGAAAAAGCAGCTTGGGTGGGCCATAAATTGGGTAGGTTGGAGTCTCTGGAGATCTCCAGGGGGATCAAACAGTGTTAGCCAAATTGATGGAGTCTCAGTTATGGCACCAGCTTTCCACTCTGTGAGTGCAGGGTTTAGAAAATGGACTATGGCCTCTGCTTGCCTTGATGCCAGACACTTCAGTTTCTCCCTGTATACCACTGGTGTCTTTCAAGATGTTACCCAGTGCTGGAGCTCAGAGGGATTGAGTCTGTGTAGATGAGTCTCTCTATGGGTGGATTCTTTAAGAAGAACTGCTTGGGGCCCCAGCAGTTTCTTTCACCACCTCAATCCCCACTGATTTTTGCAGTTGGAAATTGTGGGTATTTATCTTCCTGGCACTGGAACCCTGGGCTGGGGGAGCCTGGTGTAGGTCTGGGACTCCTGGATCCTGAGATATCCCTCCTGAATTTTTATCCACCACATGTGGGTGAAGGATCAGCCCATTCTGTGTCTATACCCTACCTACCAGTCTGGATGGATGTGGTTTCTTTAATTCATAGTTGTTAGACTTGCATTCAACATGATTTTTGATAGTTCTGAGTGATGGTTGTTCTATATTTCAGTTGTAATTTTGATGTGGTTGTATGAAGAGGTGAGCCATGTCTGCCTACACCATCATCTGGACCAGAGGTCCACATTTTACCTTAAAGCAATCTGCCAGTGTTGCACTCTTTTAATCAAAGGACTCCATAATGTTAGTAATAGAGATCTGAAATTTGCTTCCCTGGGACTTTCCAGAAATAAAGCTTCCATTATTTCCCCTGGGAAAGTAAATGCTTGGTTGCTGCTATTCTGAGACAGGGAACCTCAGTCCTTGAATGTACCTGATATCCCTGGATTTGTAGGCTGTTAACATTTTTTCAGAAAATACACCTTTGAGTTTTTGTAGTGGCCATGATGGTCTGTGGAGGACAAAAAAAAGGGTCTAACTCATCTCTGTGAAATGTCTTCTTTCAGCCTGGATACTTATTCTTTCCATTTGAGGTAGTTAATTTTCCCAGGGGAAAACTCTCAGGATTTCTGTACCCCTCCCCAAACAGTTGTAATTTCTTCCATTTTAATTTCCCATCTTCTATTGTCTTGCATCTCATATTCTTTGTTGTCCTTTTCGTTAATGCCTTGTCTTCTTTCACTGTCATTTATCTTTTTTTTTGAGTGAAGAGAGGTGCAAATGGTCAGTTGGCCATTGCTCCACAAGTAACTTTTAAGTATTCATCTCTCACCTTCAGAGACCTCCCTTTGAAGTCCCCAACTGAAACATACTTGATGTTTGCAGTGCCAGGCTTTTATGTCAGTGTGGGTTTTCTCCGGCTGTTGGATCACTTTTATGGTGACACAAAATCTTCTTCTGCAAAGTCTGTTCTCCCAAATAAGCACAATCCCTGAAACCAAGTGTAGAACAAATCAGCAGGTTTAATGAAAGTGATTTTATTGGTTTTTTCTCTTTGTTCTTGAACAGCATGATAAATGTTTGTTGCATGAATGAATAAATCATTGAACAAAGGTCTTGCCTGTTTGAACGGATAGATAAATATCATAAAGAAATTAGAACTTGCTTGGTAGAAGTGATACTGAGAGTTGACCCATAAAAAATAATGGAACTGCTGTCTCCTCAATTCAATGACAGTAGACATTTATGGATAATCTACAAAGTTCCAAGAGCGTGCTATATTCTCTAGTCACCAATGAATAAGATAAATACTGATAATTTTATTATAGTTTGGTTTGTAAAGTATTAGTATATATGTAGATATTTTCCTTTTCTGCATACTTATAGACTAATGCATATATGATTAAAAAATACAGAATATGTACACATAATTATCAACCTAAAAAGAAAAAGGTCTGCCCCCATTATTTTTAAATAAAAGTAAGAAATGAATATGGAAGATATGAAGTGAAAAGTTCAACCCATTCCCACAGTTCCTGTCAGTAAAGTAATTAATAGGCAACAGGACTGTATCAGTGTGTGTTTCTTTTTATACACAAATTGAAACATCTTATATAATGTTTTAGCTCTCTTTTCCACTTAATGAATTTTAGATCTCATTCTTTTTTAATAGGTGCATACTAGATCACTCTCTATATAGAATATTTTAATCAATATGCTTTAGACAATTTCCTTTCAATTTTTTACTATTACAAAGTCATGGCAATAAGCATCCTTGTATTTATGCTTTGCATCAGGTGGAAACCCAATATAGGCTGAAGGAATGACTTCAATGATCTCTCCAGTTTGGATTGACATTTGGTATCCAGCCAGTTCCCTCCTCTGCCTGATGTCTGCATGTCACCTAAACACAAGGTAAGAGTGAAAAATTTGCAAAAAGCCTACCTTTCTGAGACTTCTAAATGCACAAGATGGAGATCTATTTACTCCTGAAGAAAAAAATGTCAACCCCATCTTCTAAATTCTCCTCTAGTTTAGATACAACAAAACTTCTTTTATCATAACCCCCTCTCTGTCTCTTGGGGATAATTCTGTTCAGGTTCATAATCCTCTTTTTGTTGAGTGAATGAAAATGACTTTCTTCACATCCACGTAGAGTAGAGGGAACCACCTCATCTTTTGTGCTGCCACAGTATGTATTCCTATCTGCTTGAGAGGCCAAGTATAGCTAGGACTTTATCCACTGTAGCAGAGGGGGCAGGGAGTGTGGTGGTAGGACATACTTCTGTACTGATTGTGACTGGGCAGAATGTCTTTCCCTGTTAGCCAGAGTGAAACTTGAGAGTGGAAATTTCCAAGTTGCTGTCAAGGTGAAAACATAGAGTCAGAACCATGGGACCAGGCGTTAAGGTGTTAGGCACAGTTGAAATGAGGAAAGCAAATGGTGAAACAGAAGCTCAGTGGTTTGGAGATGGTGTGGGGGAAGCAGAGCACCCACAGGTGGTCTTTGTACAAACAGGGGCTTCCTGTTAGCATAAACAACAGGGTAAACTCAGATGATTCCTTCTCACTTATTGCCATAGCTATTTGTCAGTGTGTTTGTCTTTATGACTGATCTATGAGAGCCTTAAGGTCAGGGGCTGCTTTGTCTCTTTCTTCTCAGTAGAGGGTCTCTCTCACAATAGGTGTGGAAGCTGCATTTCTTAAGTGAAAACAAAGCATTCCACTAGTGTCCCAGACCTGGCTCTGTCTGCATCAGAACACCCGAATCACTGGGTTAAAACAAAACCCCACATCTCTGGGCTTTACTCTTGATCAAAATCAGACTGTCTAGGGGACAAGTCCTGAGCAGCATCTCTTTAGACGAGATCACTGGGTGGTTCTTATGCATCTAGTGCTCTACTGCTTTGTGGTCCAATTACTCACACCATCACTTCATAAACACTATGGTTCTTATCCCCCACAACCCTCCCCCCCACAGTGTCCTGTGAGTGGCAAATATGTCATAGTCCTTATGGAAGGACCCAGTCTTCAGACTGTTCCAGCCAGTGCCCCTTTGTCAAGGACTACAGAGGAATTTATAACATCTTGCCATGGGAAGCCAGAAGAGGGAATGTTTCTTTCTTTCCCAGGGGTCTATGGTATATGGATAGGCTGCAGCCTGGGTGTGCTTGGGTATTCCTCCCTGGAAAGTTGCATTCCTCCTGAAATATTTACACTGGCAGAGATAATGGGTTATTGATGAACTAATCAGCTGGGATGGCCCCTGGTGAATTAGCTGTTGGCCACTGGCCTGCCTGGATAAGGAACTATTGCTGAGCTCAGCAGCAGCTGGGAAAGGTCTAAATCATGCCCATCACCTCCTGCAATGCCAGTAATCTCTGCTGAAGGCGCTACCCCAGCCAATTCCTCATATGGGGAAGCAACTAATTTAATTTATAGTTAATTGAATGCTTGGAGCTTTAGAATCAGATAGACAAGGCTCCTCCTCTCTTTCCTAGCTCTATAACAAATGCAAGTTATTCAACATTCCTGTTTTAGCTTCCTCTCCTATGAAGTGATGATCCTGTTACTGACTTTGCAGCATTGCTGTAAATAGTACATGAAATAATGAACGTAGAACATTTCACAGTTTACAAAGCACTTTCATGTTTATTTTCTTTTTTAATTCTCACAATAATCCTATGAGGTATGTATCATGAACTTATTTTCATACATAAATATTACGAGGTTCAGAAGGTTTGGGTGTCTTACTGAAGAATCAACCCCTCCCTCACCCTCCCTATACACACATTTTATAGATTAGGAAACACTCAAGAGGACATATGATTTGCCCAGGGTCACATGATCAATAAGTAGTCAACTTCATAGCTTCCTATAGTCCTTAGAATACAATCTAAACTACATATATTGGCATTCAAGGGCCTAATTGAACTGGTTTCTATCTGCCTCTCTAATTGTGGAATGTTAATAAAAAAGGCACCAATTCTTTACCCCACTTGCTATTCAGGTCCTTTGCCATGTAATGTCACAGTACCCTCCCATTCTGACTCTGAGCTCAGCCATGTGACTGGCTTTGGCTAACGACATAATGATGGTGTGACAGTTCTGAGCCCACACCTCAACAGACATTGCACACATTCATACGTACTCGTGCCTTTCTCATTGTCATGAAGACATGTCTGGGTGAGGCTGCTGGACGATGAAAGAGACATGTGGAGCAGAACTTAGAGCTGACCTTGAGCTGACCCCTGATCCACACGTCGTAGATGAGTTGCTGTGTATCACCAAAGTTTGTGGGGTTTTGTTATGCAACCTTGTGCCAAAGACAGCTGATACGCTAGCCTCATCTCAAGGTGCTATCTCCCTCCCTCACTGCCCTCCATCTACACTGACTTTCCCTCAGTCCCCCACACAAGCCACGCTTGTTCTCTCCTTGGTCTTATGCAACTGTAGTGCTTTGCCTGGAATGCACCATCCTCACTGATTCTGCACAACTCTTCATTTCTTGGCCATTAAACCTCAGCTTAAATGCTACCTCCTTAGAGAGAACTTACCTGACTGTTCTGTCTGAATTAGAGTATAATAAGACATTTTACATGAATATTATTACAGTATCCTGTTCTTTTCTATCATAGCCTTTATTACAATTTATAATTACGCAGTAATTTTTATTTTTTTAGCTTAATGAGGCCCATGATGACAGGACTGGTGGCTGGATGTTTTATTCACCACTCGATTCTTGGCATATTACATGGTGCCTGGGACAGAGCATGCTCTCAGTACATAATTGGTGACTAAATGGATACAATAATGAATGAAGGCAGAACCAGGATTCCAGCTCTTCACTCTTTCCTCTCTTCCTTCCATGCCACAACCATGGCATTATTGGAGATTTAGGGCTTATCTTTTTGGGAGAACGCTATCTAAAATGAACAATTCCCTGATAAAATTCACAGAGCGTTTAGTCTGTGTAGCCAGCATCTTTTCATCAGTTTACATTCAAGTGAATAACTTAACACTTTAAGAGATTAGCTGACAGTCAACTGATAGAAGGCATGGGAAATAATTCAGGGAAGATCAGAACATGGGAATGAGAGCTTCAGGGGAAAATAAAGGGAAGCTGAGACTGTGGCAAGAACATTTCTTGGGTTCAGCCATGGTCCCATTCTACATGGGGGCAATACTGAATCCAGGTGTCAGTTAAAGTTGCAACAACTGGCTGGTATGTTTCAGTCCCCAGATTTATTCTGGAGGAGACAAACCTGGAAGGATGGGTGATTGCCATCTTCTTGCAGACAAGCATTTTAACTTGGGCCACTGGTCATTGCCCTCTAGAACCCAGAGCTTGATGTACTTGGGTCTTGCTGCTTCAGGTGCTTGGCCACAGTATATACTCTGGACCAATATCCAGGAGGGCCAATGCCTTAGGGGCTCAGCTGTTTTAGGTTTTATGAATTACAAAGGGAGGTGGATGCCTCCTGTGGTCAAGTCAGAATCCTGAGCAAACAGCCTTCTTAACAATGAGGCCCCTGGTATGGGAGGTGGGGAGATCAGATGCAGAGAATGCAAAAGTCAAAGTAAAAACACAGCCTTCCATAGCAGGGCTGGGGGAACACCTAACAAA
Source organism: Anoura caudifer (assembly GCA_004027475.1). Taxonomy (NCBI): domain Eukaryota; kingdom Metazoa; phylum Chordata; class Mammalia; order Chiroptera; family Phyllostomidae; genus Anoura; species Anoura caudifer. Next base: position 802,068 of record PVKU01000050.1, on the reverse strand, counting down.
AATAGACTATCTGGTGGTCCCCATATTTACATGGCTTTCATAGAATTGAATGGAGTAGTGAAAGAGAATAAAACAAATCAGGCAAATTCTACTCGATACTACTCACTGCTCTGGTTGTTGGGACCATTACCTCAAATCGCCAGAAATTTCTAGTGAAGAATGTTTGATGAAACTGTGATAATCCTACAGCAATGATTTTTCTAAAATATATACTTGAAAGCAGTGTTCTGTAAAATATTAACAAGAATTCCAGGGAGGAAAGAAAGAGTTTTGTTTATAAATAAATTATAAAAACATGTATACTTTATCTTTCTTTTGGAAAGTCACATGCACATTCACACATGAAAGGCTCTGAAAAGTCCTGCAAAGAAAAATAAAACATTAAAAAGATTTTTATCTAAATTTTTAGCCCTACCTAAACTTGTTTCACCAAGCAACTTTCTTCTTCCTTCAATACCTCCATTTTTCTCTTTCTCCTTTCCTTTCTAATCTGTTCAATTTTAATACCAGTTAACATAATTCTGCAAATTACAATTTGTAAAATATTGACCTTGAGAATTGTTTTTCAATGTATTCCACTTTGTGTTCATGGTTAAAATAATAAAAACAAAAAGAATGATTATTTATTGAATCTGTTGTTTGTCAGTCATTGTGCTAAAGCACTTTTTGTCTACCTGAACTTAGTTTTAAAACCATAGTGAAGTAGGGAATATTATAGATTTTTCAGGAGAGGAAACTGAGGCATAAAGAGGTAGAGTTATTTGTCTAGAGTTGTACCAAATAAAAATAAACTGGCTTATTTCAAATCCAGAAAATCTACCCCCAAGTCTGCCCTTTTAGCCACCAGGCTTTTATAGTCTAGGAACTAAAAGGTAGTCTCCTAGCTAACCAGAAAAACCTATAAATTCTGTGTTTAAAAAATTGGTGATTGTAACTTTATTTTACCCAAGATGTGCTGACCAAGGGATCTCCACATTTCTAGGAGATACACGAGTTAAACTGTCAACCAGTAGCATCAAAAAAGATACCAAGTCTATTTGCAAGCTTGGTGGGCTGAGAAGGCTGTATCTGAACTGTTTCCATTTTCTCTGTGATGCGTGGATGAACATGGTCAATAATTATGTCCTGTGGTTACATGGATGTATAATTATATCTATTTACCAGTTAATTTTATTTTCCAGAGGGAAAGTACACAGCCTGCTGAGATTTTTATGAAGAATAAATAGATCTGTCCTTGACTGCATTACAGATACTGTATATCCCAACATCGTCCCAATGCCTTCACAGTATAGGGCTGACTCTGGCCCTCTGCCTCAAAGCCTGCCAAACATGATTCACTCATCACTGTCCTGTTTACAGAAAGAGGAAATTGCTCCTGGTTCCTTTCACCTCATGTCTACCTTACTTTGTATTCCGCATTCTGTTTATGCACCACAGTGGACTAGAATATTTAAGAATTTGGAGTCAGATAGAGTTGGTTTCCAGTCATCCTTTTGATGCTTTTGTTTCCTAAGCACTTTCTTTGTATTACTTTATCTTATTTCCCTACAACCTCATGTGGCAGATTCTATTGTGATCCCTGTTTTAAAGAAGAAAAAGTTGAGTTTTAGAGTAGTTAGAAACTTGATCACCCAGATCATCCTATTTGCATGGCTCATGCTAGATAGAAGATTGGTAAGTTAGTTATCCATCACTAACAAGTTACCTTAATATGAAGCAGCTTAAAACAGCAGAATTAATTATTGTACAGTTCTGGTAGATCAGGAATCCAGGCATGGGTTAGCTGGTGTCCATGTCTTAGGGTCTCTCAAAGGCTGTCATCTGGTATTAGCTGAGACTGTAGCTCTGACGGGATGATCTACTTCACAAATCACTGATGTGCTTATTGGCAATTCACTTCCTTTCAGGCAGCTGGACTACACTCTCAGTCTCTCAAGAGCTATTGGCCAGAGTTCTCAGTTTCTCACCATGTGGGTTACTCTACAGAGTACATTAAAACGTAATAACTTCATTAGAGTGAGCAAGAGAGAGCACAGGAGAAAGAATACTAGCAAGATGAGAATCATCCTCCTTTATAGCCTAATCATAGGAATGACATCTCATCATCTTTGCTGTGTTCTATTTATTAGAAGCAAGTCACTAGTACACACTCAAGAACAGGAGATTACACAAGACCATGAATGCAGATGGTGGGGGAACACTGAGGGCCATATCAAGACAGCAAGGGGTCAAGAGCCCATGCATTAAAGTATGGTTTTCTCAGTTCCACCACTTAGTAAATCCATAACTGCAGGAAAGCTATGCTCCTTCTCCAAGCCTCCATTTTTTTACCTGCCCAATAGTTATAATAATAGTACCTATCTCATAGTTGTTGTTAGTGTTAAATAGGTAAAGAGATGTTAAGTAGCTGACAATATTCTGGTTTCTTCCTCCAAACCACTGTTGGCTGAGTGTCTATAGAATCAATGGGCTATTCCTTCCCATGTGGCCTCTGGAGAGGGTGGAGCAGAGGAAAGAACAAGGGTGCTGGAGATGAGTGTTCTAGCACTCTAATTTGCTGTATCATTTTGTGCATGTTTTTTATTGTTTTCTCTTCTCTTAGACTTCATTTATTCATCTGTAAAAGTAGGGTGTTGAATAGAGATAGCAAAATGATTTCATTTTTTTTCTGTGCCAATTCTGAATGGTTGGTCATTGATTTCTAGAGCTTTGTATTGAGAAAGATTTTACTGGTGTGAAGGAGCCGGTTCCCACAGGCTCTTGAGAGCTGAATGCACAGGACTCTTACTGACTCTGTGGTCATTGATGTCACACTGAAGTCAGCCATGATACAGCCATGGGAGTATTTCCATCGTGGATGCAGGCAGATGTTACAAACCATGTTTCTCTCTTCCACTCCTACCCTGATATCAGGTTGTTAAACATTTACCATTGCACTGCTATTTCCAAAGCTCTGTGGGAAAGAGGACAATAATTTATTGCAACACCTACCAAAACCTCAGGAAGAAGCTGTGGAGGAATGAGAACCTAATGCCTATTTGGCATCTCTAGTTAGTTAGTTTCTGTCATTCTACCTGCACTGACATCCTTGGAGTGTCTGTATTTTTAGAAGAAAGAATTACTGGGGCAGAGGAAAAGTTGTTAGCAAAGACTCTGTCTCTGAAATAAAAAGCATAAAAAGGTCTAGTTTATCATCTGCTGACCATGTTCACTCCTCTTGGTTTTTAAAAATGTCCAGGAAGCTAGTAGCTGGGCAATGCCCGGATAGACTCATCAGAAATGATGGAGTATCTTTTCCTTTCTCTGAATGGATGGAATGCAAACATATCAAATAACATATGAGGGGGGACCCCCAAATCTGGGAATTTATTTATAAAAAGTTGTATGTTTATTCTTATATGTTTAAATTTCAGTCACCTTCAAAGTACTCTCCTTTTCATGCAATATGCATATTACATCATCTTTTATCACCTATTGAGACATCTTTTCCACTGTTCAAAACAGTTTTTGAACTTGTCAATTTTGATGCCTTTCAGTGCTTCTGCTATTTTTTGTTTCACCTCTTTCACATCAGCAAAACATTTCCCTTTGAAAACTTTTTTCATCCACAGAAACAAAAAAAGTTACTCAGGGCAAGAACCTGTGAATGGAAATGGTAGGACATGGGGGTCATGACATTTTGGGTCAAAAACTGCTGAACATTGAGTGAGGCATGGTCAGGTGTACTTGTAAATCACCCATCCTGAAATGGGCAAACATGTTGAAAGAGTCTTTTTTTTTTTTTAATTGTTGTTCAAGTACAGTTTTCTGTCTTTTCCCCCCACCCCTTTCCACCATCCTGGCCCTCCCTACCTCCCTCTCCTTTTTTCACCCCCCCCCCTTATTATTTTCCATGTGTCCTTTATAATTGTTCCTGTAAACCCTTCACCCTTTTCCCCCTTTATCCCCTCCCCTCTGCCCTCTGGTCACTGTCAGCCTGTTCTCAATTTCAATGTCTTTGGCTATACTTTGCTTGCGTGTTTGTTTTGTTGATTAGGTTCCTGTTAAAGGTGAGATCATATGGTACTTGTCTTTTATTGCCTGGCTTATTTCACTTAGCATAATGTTTTCCAGATCCATCCATGCTGTTGCAAAGGGTAGGAGATCCTTCCTTCTTTCTGCTGCGTAGAATTCCATTATGTAAATGTACTATAGTTTTTTGATCCATTCATTTATTGATGGGCCCTTAGGTTGCCTCCAATACTTAGCTATTGTAAATTGTACTGCTATGAACACTGGGGTGCATAGGTTATTTTGGATTGGTGTTTCAAGAGTCTTAAAAAAATTAACTGAAGCCGAACACAGCCTCTCACAACAATGCCAACTAGTGTACTGATATAGATGGGTTCCTAAAACACTCCAATACTGGGGGAAGCCTGTATTCCAAGAAGCCTGCACTCTAGAATATAATTCCATTTTTGAGGGTTCCCTCCTTGTGTGTGCTTTGAAGTCAGTAATGTGCACAATTGCATACCTGGATCTTCTCAGCCACAACCACCATACCTGCTGAATAGGTGTATTGGTCAAGGCATGCCAGAGAAACGCAACCAGTAGGATATATTTTTATGTATTTATTATGAGCAATTGGCTCATGTAATTGTGGAGGCTGAGAAGTGCCATGACCTGCCATCTGCAAACTGGAGAACCAGGAAAACCAGTGGTGTAATAGTCTGACCCCAAAAGCCTGGGAACCAGAGAAGCTGATGACATAAATCCCAGTCTGAAGGCAGGAGAAGATAAGATGTCCTAACTCAAGCAGTGAGGCAGGGAAAAGGGGGTGAATTTCTCCTTCCTCTACCTTTTGTTCTATTCAGGCCTCCAACAGATTGGATGTTGCCCACCCATATTGAGGAGGGTGATCTGCTTTACTGAATGCACTGATTCAAGTGCAATCTCATCTGGAAATACTTCACAGGCACACCCAGAAATAGTTTAGTCTGGACACCCCATGGCCCAGTGAATTAACCATTTTGGTAGAGAAGAGGTTATTACCAACTCCCCCAAATACCCAATCCTGAGAGTTGAAGGTCAGAGATGATGTAAAAAGATTTACTAATGCTCATTCAGTAAAAAGTGGCCAGGCTAGAACGAGTACCCAGGTCTTCTTACCATAGCCCTTATTTTGTAGACATTAGAATGAGAAAACCTGGGGTATAGTGGGGAGCAGGGGGCAGGACCAATCATTCTCATTGCCCCTTTATGCAATGTCGATGGTCTCCAGACTAGTGAGACGTGGCCATAATCATGCTATGTTACCCAGAGAGGAGCTAATGACATAATCATGAACTCTCTACAGTCAATTATTGCAATTACTGGGAGCCACTCTCTTGTCATATTTCATTTAGCACAAAATGGCACAAAGGAGAAAAGTGACACCAAGGGTCTTGGGTCCATTGTTGCTGCCCTCACTGGAATAGGAATCTAAAAAGGAGAATGCCAACCCCAATAAACTGTTTCTGCAGAAGCCATTAGGCTGGGTGACATGTTCACTTACAGTGACATATATTGATCATGTAAAATACGCACACTGTGTAATATGATTAAACAAACTCAACCAGTTCCAGAGAAGGCCAGCTGAACCATGTGTGGCAGCTGGCTCTGCAACAAGAGCCCTGTGGTCCTGGTTGGGACTGCCTAGCTCAGAGCAGGAACTACATACAGAATGTGTCCATCAACAATCGTTCTTTCATTCAATCAACAGGTATTTATCGAGTGTACATTATGTGAAGGGCACTGTGGTAAGCACTGGGAATAAAATGAAGAATGATACACACAATTGTCCCTACCTCCATGAAATTTGTAGTCTAGTGAGCAACACAGGTATCAGCAGAGTAATCAGTGTGAGTCACAAACAGAAATAAATGCTCTGAAAGAAAGGATTATAGTTCAATGTGAGTATATAATGGAGGAATCTAACTAAGCAAAGGGATCATGGGGTAATTACAACAGTTACAATTCATTGTGCACCTCCTGGAGTGGGTTAAATAGCATCCCCCCAAATTCATTACCACCTGGCACTTCAGAATGTGACCTTACTTGGATCAGGTCTTTGAAGATGTAATTGGAGATCTTAAGATGACTTTATACTGAATTTAGGGTGGACCTTAAATCCAATGATTGCAATAACTGGTTTCCTTGTAAGAAGAAGAGAGGATGCAAAGACACGTGGAGTCACAGGAATGAAGGCATGTGAAGACAGAGACAGGGACTGGAGTGATGCTGCCACAAGCCAAAGAAAGCCTGGAGGCATCAGAAGCTAGAAGAGGCAAGTGAGTGTTCTTTCTTAGAGACTTTGTGGGGAACAGGGCTTTTCCTACAGCTTGCTTTAGGACAACTGACCTTCAGAACTGTGAGAGAATTCACAGTTAGCAAATTTCTGTTGTTTTTAAGCCACCCAGTGAGTGATAATTTATGGCAGCCCTAGGAAACTAATACACCTACTAAATGATAAGTGTTAGAAACTGTACAGGAAGACCTTAGAAACTCTTGCCTTCAAGGAGCCCAGAGTCTTATTGGAGAGACAGACAGCAAGTAGATAGCTAAAATCTTCTCTGTCAAGTGCTAAGATCAGCATAAGTCCAGGAGCTGTGGGGGCACAAAGAGAGAGCCCTAGCTCAGGCCAAAGCAGCATCAATACCCAGAGATGAGGCTAATAGCACTGTATTCACTAACTCACTTGTCACCTGTCACCTGAGGCCTAGCTTACATCCCCAATGAAACACGCAACACTGGAGTTCATCTCCATCATTCTTAATGAATGCCTAGCATGCAAGAATCTCTAGCTATATTCTCACTTCTTGGGTGTTTGAATGATCCTATTCCTGCTGCCTAATTTCTTATTCAACTTTTTATTTTGCACCCTAGAACTTCCATGCCCATGGCAAAGAAACTCCTCTAGATCCTTCACCCATACCTTCTAGGCCTTCAGCTATTAAGGAGATGAAATTGATTAGACTTGGGTTTGGGGTACAAGGGAAAGGTAGATGATACTGTTGCTTCATGGAGAAGGAAATATAGGAGGTCAAATAGGTGTGCATGGGGAGCTGGGGGCTCAGAATTTGAATTATCTGTGGAATGTCTAGTGATAGCCAATAAGCAGTTGACTATATAACTATATTTGGAGTAAAGAGAGATGTCTGAGCATTCTGGATTGTTCTGTGATCATCACAGATGACTCACCTCTGTTTCAATCTCACACTAAGCTATTAAAATTTAATTATACTTAGGATAGTGAAATGGTAGAGTTCACACCTCCCATATAATATCATATACTCCATAGCCTCCAAGAAAAGTGGAAAATATAGGGGTCTTGACAAGCCATTGCATACATCCTGGCAGATATACTGTGGGAGTGAGCTAGTCAGGAACCTATGGGGTTTAAAGATTTGCAATAATATAGTTCACACAGGAAGTTGGTAAGTTTCATCCTCAGAGATCTAATTTATCTTCTTCAGGTGGTAACAGTCTTAAAGTATTTTCTGGAATATCAATACTTTGCATTTTGTGGTAGAAGTTGCTATTATTTTAATGATTGAAATGTCTCCTTCAAGGAAGTGTGCACACAGCTTGACCTTCCTAATATAAGTATGCAATTAATGGGGAACTGATAAAATTTTACCATTCAACATCATGGTGTTTTTGTGCTTTTTGGTTCACAGAGAAAAAAATTGAGAAAGTGGACATATATGCATATCTATAAACAACAAAGATATATTTGAAATAGAAAAGAAAAAAACTTTACTTCTCAAATATAAAAGATGAAAAAAAGACCCCAAAAACTTGGAAGGAGAAAAACACAAACTTTAGGCTATGGGCTTAACTGCTTTTCTCATTTGTAAATGAGGATAAGAATAAGACCCAGACCCACCTGGATGCTCTAAGGATTAAATGAAATACTGTATTTTTCAGACTATAAGATGTACTTCCCCCCCTGCCAAATTTGGGAGGAATGATGGTTTAATGCTGCCATTGAGTTCTGTTTACATTTACATTGGTGAAATATTATGTTATTTATGTTATTAAATATTTTACCACATTGTTTGCTTCAATTTTTCCCCCTATTTTCCTCCTCTAAAACCTAGGTGAGTCTTATGGTCCAAAAAATACAGTAATACTGCAAGCCTCCTTCCATAGAGACTGGTAGATAGTAGTTGCTCAGTAAATGACAGCTTTTACTTAAATTTGAAATAATGGAGAGTCCACTCAAATAAAGAGAGTGCTATTGATTGCAATTTCAAATAGTGTAGCTATGAATATTTTCCTTAGTGGGGGCATGACTTAATAATCATAATCGTAACAGTCATAACATTAGCAAGCATGTATTGAACACCTACTGTTTGAAATACTCAGATATATGCAGTGCTTGCATTATCTCATTTAATCCTCTCAATGATTCAGTGAGGTTGTCATTATTCCATCTTTTGGTATGGAAAAGGGCAAGGAGAGGGGGAGGGAGAGAGAGAGAGAGCACAGTTCCTTGAACAATCAGTAGCTGAATGGAGCTCCACGAAGGTAGGTGAATTAATGATAGAATACATAAGCAAAAAAAAAAAAAATTGGGTGGATGAAAATAAAGAAATAAGCGATTGGGGCCTAAAACCCTGGCAGGCCTGGTCTGCACTCCCTGTAGAACTATACTCTTAGCTCACAGGGTCCTGGGCATTTTTGGAGCATTTTTGTTTTTTTGTTTTTTTTTTTCTCCCCTCCAAGAGCTGAGTCAGGAACTCACTGCACCATCTTTTTCCCTTTGTGGCTCTGATTACCTGCTCATTGGCATGCAAAGACCTTCTCACCCCTTTTCCTGAGAGGGAGTGGAAATTCTGTGAGAATCATACCCATTAGGCCTTTTATGATCACCATTATGTAATAAAGAGCATCTGGACCCTGAGGAACTATTGCCATCATTTGTTTTGTTTTAAATGTAACTGTTCCTCATACCCCTCTTTCTTAGATGACTGCAGTAACAGTGACAACTATGTTCTCTCTTTCTCCCATTCTCTCAGATCAGACTCTATGGTGGACAGCATCTTACTCCCTTCCTCTTTCTCAACAGAAACCCAATCTTGTCCTGGTATCTCCCCTTCTCTGCGGGCATGAGCCTTCAGCTCCACTGACCTCACTCTCAGTCTTACACAGACCTGATGGTTTAAGAACTATGAAAGAGATGATTTCTCCCTTTCTTCCTCCTCCTTTATCACATTCTTCTCCTCACTCAGTAAAACAGTAGAATGAAGAATTTTTTTAAAGGACCAGTGCAGGTTTATTTGTAAAAAATGGAAAGAGGAGGAAGACTGCAGGGGGAGGAAGACCACAGCTCCTTTGTGTCCATCTTGTGAAGAAGAATCAGCTATCTGCTCTACCAAAAGAGACAGGAAAGGCCTGGTTGCAATCAATGCAAGCAGTCCAGAGACAGGACACTTTTTGGAGTCTCTTTCTATAACAAATGAACACAAAATAAGCAAACAACCAAATGTAAATACAAGTCATCTTGGTCCAGATTATGCCCCTTTGACAACATTCTTGAGATGTTAGGGCTTTCTTCATGCCCCCATTTCTTCTCTAATGGTGGAAAATCTGGTACCATGTTAGAGAACTACCAAAACTAAAGACTAAAAGCCTTGTGATTTCTCTTCTAATTTTCTAGTTGGAATTTGTGGACCATTGAGCAGGCCAGTCTATGAAAACCTATGGTGTTTTGAGACACTGCAAAAGCATCCACACCATCTCTGATGCATAAACCAGAGGCTGTAAATCAGCTATTCATCACTGCTCACATCTCCCATTAAAAGACAGAGACAGGAAAGGTCAAACAAAGTTTTGAGTATTAAAGGCTAAAGTTGGGCACTCTTGGGCTGGAAACAGAAACACGCTGGCCCCTGTAATGTCCAGAGTTGCCCCATTAAGATGCTTTCTCAAGCCACACAGGCCAGATATCTGTCCCAAGGATTACTCACTTGGCAAACACCAAAGATAAATTTCAAACTCATTTTTTCTGATTCTGAGTTTTGTACACTTTTCCGTTTTATTTCCCCGTTCTTTCCAGTCAACTCCTGAGAGTTTAGAAGAAATTGACTAAATGCTCCATGTTTCATAGAACAAGTTACTTGCTAAATACCTTTAGTATGAAAACTACTTTTAGGATACTGAGTATAGGTGCTTTTGGATCCACTGTAATTAGAGATGCATCCCAATTATGGCAGTGGAGTATATTTTTATTTTTTCAAATTATCACAAGATAGCCATTGTTGAACACTGAATGAGAGACAATTCAAGGGGCTCTAATGTCTCCTTATTTCCAAGCAGACACAAACCCAAGCATCAATTATCAGCCCTACTTTCACTCTCTGTGGCTAGGAGTGTTCTTTGACAGTCTAAGCAACTCCAACCCCTAAATCTGGCATGGATTACTTGATCCTGGGAGTAAATCAAAGGGCTTGGTCTACAGTCCAGAATTAAACCACTATTGGAACAACCTAGCAACCTCTCAGTAAATGCATGGGTGTTTTTATCCTTTTTATTATCTTTTTTGGGGATAGAAATTTTGAGCTCATGCTGACAATTATGACTTCTTCAGCTTATTTGGGAAGCAAAGGATGAGTCCCTTCCTTCTCTAGGAAAAAAAAAAAAAGAACAAGTAGAGATTTAAATATAAAGGAGCAAGCAAGCAGAATTTCTTTTGTTTTAAATTGTATATATTTACATTTACATAATTGTATAAGGTGTACAACTTGATGATTTGATATATGTATACACTGTAAAATAAGCACTAGAGTCAAGCTAATTAACATATCCATCACCTGAGAGAAGGAAGATGGTGGCACTGTTGGAAGAGGCAGATTCCACTTCTCCCTATACACAGGAGAAAAACCTAGCCAATCTACAGAGGAACAGAGCAGGCAGCCAACAGTACCAGAGCATATATGAAAATAGAAGATCAAAATCTGTAGTGGACATTGCAAAACTAGATGGTAAGGAGAGTTCTTCAGGACCATAAGAGCCCAGGGATCAATACAAAGACCAGGGCGGCTGAAGCCCTGGGCCCGGCACTTGCCGGATCTGCCAAAGGGCTCTAGGGAGGGAGCCAGGTCAACCACTCACTCTCCAGCCAAACAAGGGTTGAGCAGCAATGGGAGAGACCTGGTAGCTTGAAGTTGCAGAGAGAGAAGTTAAGCTCTGAGTGGCAAACACGCTGGGGCTGTGAGCACCCACACATAGCCCTGGGGGGAGTGCACACTGGAGCCTGTGTGACTGGAGGCACCCACAACTGGAGGAGGGGGCTTTGTGGAAGCCGATGCAGGAACCGGGGCAGTGCAAGTGATCCATGGGAGAACCAAAGCCCATGCATGGGAACCCAGGGAGTGCACACCATCCGTGGGAAACCCGGAGCTCATGCCCATGAACTTAGGGTGAGCGGGCAAAATGTGGGAAATCTGTGGAGCCTACACTAGTAACCTCAGAAAACCCAGAACCCCCACCTGTAAACCAAGGTCGGCATGCATGCCCCATAGGACACCCAGAGCTCACACTTGTAAACCCCGGTGAGTGCTCAATCTGTGGGAGACCCAAGCTCACAACCATAAACTCGGGGAAAGTGCGTGCTTGGCAGCAGGCCCAAAGCCATGCCCAGAGGTCCTGAGCAAAGAGGTGCTGGGCAAGCCCTGGGGAGAGTAGCCCAAAGATGACTGAGTGCTGAACAGGGAGAAAAGTGATACCATCACCCCTTGGCCATTGCAGCCAGCAAGAGCAGAAAAACTGGCTTGGCAAGTTTGAAAACAGCAAGAGGTGTTTGGTTTGTTTTTTTTTTAATAATTATTTTTATTATTTTTTATTATTTTTATCTTTTTTACCCCTCAACTCCTTTTGCTTCTCTTTATTTCTTTCTTGTTTTATTCTTTCTTCCTTTCCTTCCAATTTTATCTCTTCTACCTTCTTCTTTTTTTTTCTTTTTTCATTTTCCCCCTCTTTTCTCTTTTTAAATACCCATAAGTGAGACAAAAAAACAAACAAACAAACAAACAAAAAAACCCTGGAACTGTGAAAAAACAGAGTTGGTCCCAAAGAAGGGGCATCCCAACAGCTGAGAAAATGGAAGCTGTGAACACCAGGATACTCGAAGGAGACTGAACCACTGAATCTTACAGGTATTCTACCACAGAAGTTCACATCACACCATAAACTCAGGGAGTTAGAACAGATCAATTTAAGAAGCTGAGGCTAACAAGAAGAGTCTTGCAAACAATGGGAAGACAAAGAAACAATCCCCAAATGAAAGGAAAGGAGGAAGCCCCAGAAAGAATGCTAAATGAAATGGAGGCAACTCAACTACTAGATATTGAGTTCAAAGCAATGGTTGTCAGGAAGCTCCATGAGCTCTCAAAGAGCTACCAGAAACTACAGGGAAACTACAATGAACACACTGCAAACTATATCAACATGAAAAAGGAAATAGAAAACTATCAACAAAGGCCAAGAGGAAATAAAGAATACAATTTCTGAACTGAAGAACACAGTAGAAGGAATCAAAAGCAGAATCGATGAAGCAGAAGATTGGATCAGTGAGTTGGAGGACAAAGTAGAAAAAAACACCCAGAAAGAGCAAGAAAAGGAAAAGAGGCTCAGAAAGAATGAAGAGGGATTAAGAGAAATGCAAGACAATATGAAATGTAATAATATCTGTATAATAGGGATACCAGAAGGAGAAGAAAAAGAGCAAGGGATAGAAAATCTATTTGATAAAGTAATGATGGAAAACTTCCCTAATTTGATGAGAGAAAAAGTCACACAAATCCAGGAAACACAGAGAGTCCCAATCAAGAGGAACCCAAAGAGGCCCACTTCAAGACACATCATAATTAAAATGGCAAAATTCCAAAACAAACAGAGAATCTTAAAGGCAGCAAGGGAGAAAAAGGAAGTAACATACAAGGGAACCGTGATAAGGTTTGCAACTGACTTCTCAATGGAAACACTCCAAGCCAGAAGAGAAAGGCAAGAAATATTCCAAGTAATGAGAACCAAAGGCCTGCAACCAAGACTACTTTACCCAGCAAGGCTTTCAATCAAGATAGAAGGATAAATAAGGAACTTTCCAGACAAAAGAAGTCTAAAAGAATACACCTCTACCAAACCAGTTCTTCAAGAGATGCTAAAGGGACTGCTTTAAGGAAAGGAAGGAAAAGGGAGAGAGAGAGAGAGAGAGAGAGAGGAACACAGGTACGAAAATGGCAATGAATAAGTACCTATCACTAATGACCTTAAACGTAAATGGATTAAATGCACCAATCAAAAGACATAGAATACCTGAATAGATAAGAAAGCATTTGATCCACACATATACTGCCTACAAGAAGCCCACCACAAGAAAAAAGACCTACACAGACTCAGAGTGAAGGGCTGGAAACAAATTTCCCAAGCAAATAGCCGGGGTAGCAATACTCATATCAGACAAAACAGACTTCAAAAGAAGGGCCATAAAGAGAGACCCAGAAGGTCACTTCATAATACTCAAGGGAAGAGTCCACCAAGCAGACATAAACATTGTAAATATATATTCACCCAACATAGGAGCACCTAAATACATAAAGAAAATCTTAGAGGACTTCATGAAAGATACTGACAGGAACACAATTATAGTAGGGGATTTTAACACTCCACTGTTAAAAATGGACAGATCTTCCAAACAAAATATCAACAAAGATATTGTGGCATTGAACAACATTCTAGATGAAATGGACTTAACTGATATATATATAGAGCCCTTCATCCCAAAGAAACTAAATACACATTCTTTTCAAATGCACATGGAACATTTTCAAAGATAGACCACATGATAGGACACAAAACAAGCCTCAACAAATTCAAGAAAATTGAAATCATACCAAGCATTTTCTCAGATCATAAGGGCCTGAAACTATAAACCAACCTCAAAGGAAAAGAAACCCAAATCCTCAAAATCATGGAGATTGAATAGCATGCTATTAAACAATGAATGGGTCAAGAATGAAATTAGGGAGGAAATCAAAAAGTTTCTGGAAACAAATGAAAATGAACTCACAACAACACAAAACTTATGGGACACAGCAAACAAAGGCAGTCCTGAGAGGGAAGTTCATAGCGATACAGGCCTACCTAAAAAAGATAGAAACATTTCAAACAAACAACCTACCCTACACCAAAAGAACTTGAAGAACAACAACAAAGACAGCCCAGAGCAACTAGAAGGAGGGAAATAACCAAGATCAGAGCAGAATTAAATGATATAGAGACTAAAAGCACAATTCTAAGGATCAATGAATCCAGGAGCTGGTTCTTTGAAAAGATAAACAAAATCAACAAGCCTTTAAGCAGGCTCATCAAGAAAAAAGAGAGAGGACCCAAATAATCACAATCAGAATGAAAGAGGAGAGATTGCAACTGACACCACAGAAATACAAAGGATTGGAAGAAATCACTATGAAGAACTGTATGCCAAGAAATTTGAAAACCTAGGTGAAGTGGACAAGTTTCTAGAAAAATATAATCTTGCAAAACTGAATGAAGAAGCAGAAAGTCTGAACAGAGCAATAACAGCAGGTGAAATTGAAGCAGTAATCAAAAAACTCCCGACACGCAAAAGCCCTGGACCAGATGGTTTCACAGGAGAATTCTACAAAGCATTTAAAGAAGAGCGAACCCCTATCCTTCACAGACTATTCCAAAAAAATCAAAATGATGGGAGACTCCCAAATTCTTTTTATGAAGCCAGAATCATTCTAATCCCCAAACCAGATAAAGACATAACAAGGAAAGAAAATTTCAGGCCCATATCGCTGATGAACATAGACACTAAAATCCTCAACAAAATACTGGCAAACCACATCCAACAATACATTAAAAAGATCATACACCATGACCAAGTGGGATTCATCCCAGGGATGCAAGGATGGTTCAATATTCGCAAACCAGTAAATGTAATACATCACATAAACAAAAGCAAGGACAAAACTCACATGATCATATCAATAGATGCAAAAAAGCATTTGATAAGGTACAACACCCATTTATGATAAAAACACTCAGCAAAGTGGGAATAGAGGGAGCATTCCTCAACATAACAAAGGCCATATATGAGAGACCTACAGCCAACATCATACTCAACGGGCAAAAAGTAAAATCTTTTCCACTAAGATCAGGAACAAGACAAGGTTGTCCACTTTCATCACTTCTATTCAATATAGTATTGGAAGTATTAGCCACAGCAATTAGACCAGAAAAGGAAATAAAAGGCATCCAAATTGGAAAGGAGGAAACAAAACTATCGTTGTTTGCAGATGACATGATAGTGTACATAGAAAATCCTATAGACTCGGCCAAAAAACTGCTTAACCTAATAAATGAATTTGGCCAAACAGCTGGATACAAAGTCAATATCCAGAAATCAAAGGCATTTTTGTAACCAACAATGAAACAGCAGAAGCAGAAATCAAGAAAAAAAAATCCCATTTGTTATAGGAAAAAGAAAAAGAAAATACCTAGGAATAAACCTAACCAAGGAGTAAAAGACTTGCATGCAGAAAGCTACACAACACTGAAGAAAGAAATCAAGGAAGACACAAACAAACGGAAGCATATACTGTGTTCATGGATTGGAAGAATTAACATCATCAAAATGTCTATACTGACCAAAGCAATTTACAGATTCAATGCAATACCTATGAAAGGACCAATGGCATATTTTACAGGCATAGAACAAACACTTTAAAAATTTATATGGAGCCATAAACAACCCCAAATAGCTGCAGCAATTTTGAGAAAGAAGAGCAAAGTAGGAGGGATCACAATATCTGATACCAAACTGTATTACAAGGCCACTGTAACCAAAACAGCCTGGTACTGGCATAAACATAGGCACATGGGCCAGTGGAACAGAGCAGAGAGCCCAGAAAATAAACCCAGGACTCTACGGTCAATTAATATTCAACAAATGGGGCAGTAACATAAAATGGAGTAAAAATAGCCTCTTCAATGAGTGGTGTTGGGAGAACTGGACAGCTATGTGCAAAAAAATGAAACTCGAGCGCCAATTTATACCGTACACAAAAATAAATTCAAGGTGGATAAAAGATTTAAATATAAGCCATGACACCATTAAAGTCCTAGAAGAGAACATAGGCAGGAAAATCTCAGATATTTCATGCAGCAACATTTTTACTGATATGTCCCCTGAAGCAAGGGACATAAAGGAAAGAATAAACAAATGAGATCTCATCAAAATAAAAAGCTTCTGCATGGCTAAAGAAAACAGTATTAAAATAAAAAGAGAACCAACTGTGTGGGTGAACATATTTGCCAATGATGCCTCAGACAAGGGTTTAATTTCCAAAATATATAAAGAACTTACAGGACTCCACTCTAAGAAGACAAGCAACCCAATTAAAAAGTAGGCAAAGGAGTTCAATGGACATTTCTCCAAGGAGGACATACAGAGGATCCGGAGACACATGAAAAGATGCTCAGTATTGCTAGCTATCAGAAATGCAAATTGAAACCATAATGAGATATCACTTCACACTGGTCAGAATGGCCATCATAAACATAGCAACAAACAACAAGTGTTGGAGAGGTTGTGGAGAAAAGGGGACCCTAGTGCACTGTTGGAGGGATTGCAGACTGGTACAACCACTATGGAAAACAGTATGTATTTTTCTAAGAAAACTAAAAATGGATCTACCTTTTGACCCAGCAATTCCACTGCTCAGATTATATCCTAAGAACCCTGAAACACCAATCCAAAAGAACCTATGCACCCCAATGTTCATAGCAGCACAATTTACAATAGCCAAGTGTTGGAAGCAAACTAAGTGTCCATCAGTAAATGAATGGATCAAAAAACTATCGTACATTTATGCAATGGAATTCAATGCAGCAGAAAGAAAGAAGGAGCTCCTACCCTTTGAGACAGCATGGATTTAACTGGAGAGCATCATGCTAAGCGAAATAAGCCAAGCTGTGAAAGACAAATATCATATGATCTCACCTTTAACAGGAACCTAATCAACAAAACATACAAACAAGTGTAGTATAACCAAAGACACTGAAATTGAGAACAGGCTGACAGTCAGCAGAGAGGAGAGGGGAGGGAATTTCAGGGGAAAAAGGGAAGGATTTAGATCAACAAGTATAAAGGACACATGGAGAAAAACTAGGGGGGCATGGAAATGGGAGGGTGGTGGGGAGGGCTGGGGCGGTGGGCTGGGATGGGAGTAAAAGACAGAAAACTGTACGAGAACAACAATTAAAATAAAATTTAAAAAGAAAGCAAAACATATCCATCACCTCACATAGGTACTTTTTTTGTGTGAAGAGGGTAAATTTCAAGTATGCATTACACTATTGTTACCTATAGTCACCATTCTATACATTAGATCTCCAGAGCTTACTCATCTGAAACTTTGTACCCTTTGACCAATATCTCCCCATTTCCCCCATTCCCACCCCAGACCCTGGTAACCACCATTCTACTCTCTGCTTCAATGAGGTTAACTATTTTAGTTTACACATATACGTGAGATCATACAGCATTTGTCTTTCTATGTCTGGCTTATTTAACTTTAGCATAATCTCCTTCAGCTCCATCAATCACAGTCTGGATATTGATCCAAAGAAATTAAAATCAGGATCTTGAAGAGATACCTGCACTCCATGTTCATTGCAACATTAATCACAGCAGCCAGATATGTAATAAATATGCAACATAAATGTCCAAAACCAGAAATGGATAAAGCAAATATGGTATATACATATAATGAAATATTATTCAGCCTTAAAAAATACAGATGCAGGATTTATAAACATAGGGTCCTTAATCAGAAGATTTACAGTTTTTTTTCTTTAACTTTATTTTTTGTGTGTCTTCCCTATGTGCAAATGTGCAGCTTATCTTTCCAGAAATGATATAAGGCTTTAGCTCACTCTGTGTTAGAACAATACACCTTTTACAGGTTAATCCTATTTCAACAAAAGGAGAAAAACTGGTAAGCTGTTGTTGCTATGAGATTTCAAATCCTGTTTAAATTAGTCCCTAAATCTTTGGTAACTACAGGGTAAGAGCCTAAGATTTGAAACAGAAAAAGCCAGGTTTGGGTCTGGGGCACTGCCAATTTTTAAAGGTGTGAACTCAGATAACACATTTAACTTCTTTAAACTACCATTTTCTTATCTGCAAAATGGGAACAACAATTATACCTTATAGGTTTGTTGGGTAGCTCATAAGAAACCAAGTAGGTGAAATTTTTATCACAGGTTCTTACAAAGAATGAATGCTCAATAAATGTTAGCTTTTGTTGGTTTTATTCATCCCTTGCAGTCCAGGCCCTGGGCATAGGGAGCTGGCTTAACCTCCAAACCATAGTCCTTTACTATTCCTTAAGTTGTCATCTTGAGTTTATTGATGTGACATCATACTCACTTGGGAACTCTTTTCTCCCAAGGGGTGAGATGTTAATACGTAAAGAATTAAAGCTGGGTCAGGAGTTTGGAGAAAGCGCATAGTACCATCTGGTGCCAGAGAGGGGCCCCACACAGCCACCAGCACTGACGGTCTAAGGACTTCTGCCCAAAATCTCTTTGTGGGGCTCAGGAGTCCAGTCAGGAGGCTGGATCCTTGAGAAGCTAGTTAAGGAATCTCAGCTAAGATGAAATAGAAGTTAAGATGAAAATAGAAGTAGACATGGGGCAAACACATGAACAAACACATGAAGAAATGAAACTGAAAAGTCTGTGGAGTGTTAAACATGGTACGCCAAAGGCACTACCTACTTAATCTTTCTCAAGGACATGTACTCTATGCACTGGCTCAGTCATATTCACTCATAATGGCATTTACTTTCCAAACCACTCATTCAGTCACTCATTGACAAGGACAGAGTAACTGCCTTCTAGAGCCCTTGAGTCTGACAAGGAACTGGCAATGTTCTATGTTCTCAGGAAAAACATCACACAGGTCAATTGGATGTGACGTTTGAGTCCTGCACTGGAAGGTGAATCAGATGTGATGGACAGGGTGCCAGACAGATTACAGCATATTCTGGGTGTGCTGCAGAGTAATGGGGAGTGCAGCTTCTTTCTGATAGGGCCACTTTCCCTGTTTCACCAGAGTAGATCCAGGGTAGTCTGGTTTGGCTAGTTAAGCATAGCTCAACATCAGGGTCCCACTCACTTCACTGATGGATTTGTGTAGTTATGACAACAATTTCCAGGAGATGGCAGTAAAGAGGTTAAGGATGGGGATGCCATTTTGCAATTTCCTTATGGATCCTACTGAAACTTGGTGTAGAACCCTGGGGCAAGCAAGTGAGCTCTGACAGGAAGCAGTGTCTGCCTTGATGGACAGCAATGTGTACCCCCACTGCAAATAGCAAGGATGATGACCACAGGTAAAACTGGCTCTGGTGGGAAATAGTGAGGACCCTCACAGGATACTTGAATTGACAAAAGGAAAACTTAGTATGTACACATTCCCACCCCATTTCTTAAGTACGTGCCACTAATGGATTGAACAGAGATGGGGATTATTTCCAATAGCTATCATTGTTGCTATTATTATTGTTGGTATTTTATTGAGAACTTTTCTTAGTGAATTTCTTCATAGTGAATCGTTGCCACAACATTCTCGTGATTCTGAAATAAATTTTGTCATAAAGTTCTAATAACCTCATGGATTTCTGTGTTGTCAATAAACTCAAACTGTCAAAGGCAGTATTAACTCCACGTGCAATGATTCAAATCAGCAGGATCTTGACTATATGGGTCTCTCTCAGTGTGTCTCTCTCACATGCAAACATATACACAGACACACCATAATTCTTTTTAGAAGTATGGTGCTTGCATTGATATATCACTATAACCAGCTGTCTTCTTTCAGTGGACTTCTGTTGTCTTTATTTGTCCATGTTAGTTTTTGGTGCTTTTCATCGAAATATTGCCAGTATTCATCTGTACTAGGCACATAGTAGGGTGCATTTTCCTGCCCCATAAAGTTAGGTGGGGCCACATGACTTACTTTGGGAAAAAAAATAAAGTGGAAGTGATATGTCTGGCTCCCTAGTCAAAGCCTGTAACAGTCAGTGTGAAATTCAGTATGCCCAATTTTTCCTAGGTGGGCAGTCTTGGAACTTTAGAGGTGCATCTTCTTCTGTCAGTTTGAGTGGGATGATATAAAGCAGAGTTCCTCACCCTAGCCTCAATGCACATGTGTGATGAGAAGTAAACAAGTGTTGCTTTAAGCTACCAAGGATTATTTGTTACTGCAGCATAACCCCTCCTATCTGACAAATGCATTTCCTTTCTTTTATTCCTCTTTTACTCCCATTCCACTTCCTATGTGGTTGGGGGGAAAGTGATGGACTGACTGCCTTTCCTTCTCCATTTCACAGCTGATTACATAGCCACATCCCAGTGAAACAAAACATTTCCTCCTTCTGTCCTCAATTACTGGTTCAAAAACAGGCAAATAATTCAAGCCAGGGAAATGAGAATCAATCTCCAGTTAAGGAAAAAGCTCTCTCTTTACACAGGGGGACTCATTAAGCAAGTAGGACATAAGCCTAGAGGTATTGGGGGGCCATTTTTACTGCCACATGGGATGAGCCCTTCTGAGAATAAAGCCTATCCAAAGAAGCAAGAGCTGAAATATGGAGAGGCATAGATTCATGATAGTATTTTTAAGCATTCAGATTCTGAACATTCTTAACTTCTTGTGATACTAAGTAGGAACTTCCTTTTAATTTTTTTTTTCTTGGCTTCTTGTCATTTGCAATAGAAAACTTTTAGCTAATAGTCTTCCTAACACACTGGGGGAGGAAGATGGCTTTTTAAACATATTTATCTATGGAATAAAGTTGAAATCTCTCAGCATGACCTTCAGTATCTTTTAGGTTTTAGGTCCAACATATACTGGAACTTTACTCCTGGGTCATATCCTTCACCCCACCACCCCTCCTCTTCCCCCAGTGTTATCCTGGATTGCACAGTGGCCCTAGTCTGACTACAAACCGGACTTTTCTGCAGACATGATCATGCTGCCTCGTGTGTATCTGCTCTCCGCATTTGAACTTCAGCTCCATTACATGGAGTGGGGCAGTATGTCGTTTCACTTTTATGTTATTTATAGTATCAAACACCAATTCTTGCAGAGTCACAGGTGCTGAGGAAATAGTTGCAGAACCGAGTCACATTCTGCATTCTAAGAAATCTTCTCATTACCTACTCCACATGCTCAGACCCCTGGTAAATAAACTCCATGTTTGGCTGAGTTTTTGGGAAAATCACATTTGCCTCTGTTTCTGTTCCCTCAGACATTATATTTTAGGGCTCCAATGGAAACTCAATTTTTCTGTAGGCTAGATCTTTAAAAATTTTTTATTGGTTTTTGAGAGAGAAAGATGGAGGGAGAGAGAAACACTGATTTGTTGTTCCACTTATTTATTCATTCATTGGTTGTTTCTTGTATGTGCCTCGATGCAGATCAGATTCACAACGTTGGCATATCAGGACAATGCTCTAACCAACTGAGCTACCCAGCCAGGGCTGATCTTTAAATATGAGTCTCCCTTCCAGAAGTCAAGAGGCTCTTGATTGATTAAAATGAGTAACTTTTCAAAGAAAAAGTATATATGCTGTGCTGTGTTAAAAACGTACATTTAAGAGACACAATAGCTCTAGATTGATAGTTTCATTAACTCCATTTTACAGATGGGAAATAAAATCCAGAGAAGTTGAGTAAATTGCATAATGTCACACAGCAGTGCACAGATTGGAACCCAGACCATTTGATGCCAGAACCTTTGCTATTTTTTTCTCACATGCATTCCTGAATTCAATATTGAGAAGTGGTCATGCATCTTAGGTTTTCTGAAAATAAAGATACTGCTTTTACACTGTTTTGAAGTCATATTTATCTATCCTAATCAAAACTGGAAACTGACACTCTCTTGAGCAGCTGGCAGTGAAGTGTAGCACAGAAAGGAGGGTGGATTCTGAAATCATGGTTCTTCCCTCTCTAGCTCTGTGACCTTTGACAAGCCACAGAAGTGTCCCCAGTCTTAGTTTAGTCATTTGCAAAATGGAGATAAGAATCGTGCATGAAGTTGGGAGGATTAAGAGTGAAAACAGATGAAATGTTCCCAAATAGAGGAGCTGGCACAAAGTAATGCTGTGTCAATAGGAACTATAAATAATAATGCATCAATGTCTAATTTTAGTAATGCATATGTCCTGTATCATCATAACTATTAGTCTGTGGAGACTCTGTCTTGTCTATGTCTATCTTCTTACTGCCTAGAAGGTGCCTGGCATAAGGTAATGCTCTGCAGTCCTTAGGAAAGTCTTTTAGTCTCCTAAATGTTGTTTTCCACATTTTAAAATGGGGCAATCATATCTACCATGTGGGGTTATTAGGATGAAATGAGGCCTACATGCAAAGTCATAAGCATAGGCACTGGCACCTAGAGAGTAAATTTAAATGAACTGGATTGAGGCAACTAACAATATAGAACCCATTACAGAAAATTCCCCAAATGCTTTCTGAAGTCCCAGTCCTCACCACCCCTCCTTCTTGTGTCCTCTTTGCTCACGGAGCCTTCAAGGAGATCTCTATGATGCACTCAGAGCCTTGCCTTCCCCACTATGCGGACATAGCAACAGGGTCATGTGAGACACAGACAGGTAGTTGCCTATCAATAGAACATAGGTAAACCCTGGAGATGAGGCTGGGAAGGATGCCGGGGAAAGTTACCCTTCTTATTAAATGCTAACTTCCTTTCTGCAAAGTTGTGGTGAGATGTTAAATTTCCTAGTCTCTCAACAAAGGCAAGATCCAGGTTGTCACTGTTTGCAGCATATGCATAGAAGCTCTGGTCATAAAGAGGACGGTTTATGAGGACATATGCTACATGCCCAGAAGCACTGCCAGGCCTGAATTTTCTTCCTTGGCGACACCGCGATTATATCTCCATTGAGTCCAGGGAAGCCTCTCAGGCCTGCAAGGCTGCAATTTTGAAATGGATTTCACAGCTGCAAACTATAAGATGACCCAATTTGTCTTTTCCATTTCTGCCTCCTCTCCTATAACTACGGAAATCTGCATCCGTGTATCAGTGATGGGCTGCATAAAATATGCAACAGGACTTAATGCTCAGATTTGAGAGCTGCAAAATTTCAGGACAGCTGCTAAAGTGGTCTTTGGCTGGGGGGTGGGGGTGGGAGCAGACCCACGGAGGGTATCTGCAGATTTCTGCTTTTCCAGACACAAAGGCCTTCTTTTTCTAAAATGCTTGTCCCAAAGGCAAGAGGGGAGGATGTATATGCCCCCTTATCTTTTCCAGAGAACCCGGGGCTACCCATCCTCCAAAGAATATCCCAGATGGTAAACGCAACTGAAGTTTGCACATAAATTCTCCCCAGGGAATTGGTGGTTGGTGATAGCAGGCCTAATGAAATTTTTTATTGTGGTTATTACATACAATTTGTACAGTATATCATGCACGGAATTTTTTTTCTATTCCTATAAATCTGGAATTGCCAGCGTAAATGCCCAGGCTTACGAACTGCTGCAGAACACAATTACCTCTAGATACAAACTCTCTTTAGGACATAAAAATTGTTGCTACTGAGAAGGCTGAATTGCACCAGCAATTTCGTAAATATTTGAGTGATATATTTCCTTTTGGATAAGTTTTCATAGCCTTGGGAAGCTGTCTTGTTTCTTAATGCTTTTGTTCTTGGTGTTTTTTTTTTTTTCCTGAGTATCACTTGTGGCCTGATTGTTGTTTTCAATCATGCTTAGCAAATCAGACTGTTGGACACATGTCATTTATAAAAGGCTCAGGACTGCAAGGCCTTCTGCTGGCATTAGGAGGACTGTCTCCATGACACGCTTCTTAAAGATGTAAGAGGAAAGAGAAAAACAAAAACACAATTGAGGCACATCTTATACTTCCTCCCCCTACATGTCAGTTTTTCAAGTTAAAAGTTGCAGGTGAGGATTCCATTTTTAATGAGGGCTGATGCACAGTGCCCTCCTCTTTCTGCTCTGGTCAGTGAGGGGAATCACTCTCAGATATACCACGTTGATTTTCACACTGGCAAAATGCACCAGCTGTGTGAAGTGTCTGCACCTTTTTTAGTTAGACTTTATTATCAAGTATGATGGTGAAGGATGTTATATCCTCGGATTGATTTTCTACAAGTTCTAATATTGGAGATAAGGAGAGTTCTTCCATCAGCTTCCAGCAAACAGAGAACAGAGACTGTTAAACTCCTTGTAACAGTTTCCAAAGAAAGACAACAGTGATGGATTATAGACTACCCTGGAAGTGAGGAAATGTGCTCAATGAGCAAAGAGAAAGTGTTCTAATACAAGGCACACTAATGAAAAGGGAAAAATGCCCTTTTTCTTCCTACTTTCCTCTCCTTCCTTCCTTCTTTCCTTCCTTCTTTCCTTCCTTCCTTCCTTCCTTCCTTCCTTCCTTCCTTCCTTCCTTCCTTCCTTCCTTCCTTCCTTCCTCCTTCCCTCCTTTCCTTCCTTTCTCCCACTTCTTAATTTATCACATTTAGATGTCATAACAACCTGTGAGCTAGCTTCCTATTATTATTTCACATTTTACAGATGAGGAAATTAAAGGACTAAGTTCCTTGCTGGAGTCATACAGCTTGCAGTAGGGTAGCTGGAAACTGAATCAGGTCAAATCAGAGTTTCATACACAACAATGGGAGGCAGTCAGTTGCCTGCCTCTCTGAAATTTCTTTATCCATGTTCAGCCCAAGAGTCTGACACTCACAGGACTGTAGAACTCCACCTGGTGGTGTTCTTCAAGATGTTTTTGCACCATGAAATGGATATTTGAGAAAGTAAAAGAGAGTTGATATACTTTCCCTAAACTAATAGGACGAGAAATTATATTTGCATCTATGCATGGGAGCCTGAAAATGGATTTCATTAAAGGCAGATAAAGGCACAGGGAAGCTTTGGGACTAAATATAGAAATTCTTCGTAAGTGTGGACTGATTTTTTATTAAATAAATTGGACAAAGAACATGAATTCATATTTACCAAGAAGAAGTAAATAATAAATAAGAATGGAAAAAATTTAATATTCCTAGTTATTAAACTAATGCAAAATAGAATAATAGGATCTCAGTTCTCATAGATTAAAATAAATTTATATTTCTAATCATAGTTTCTGCTTTATTGAGGAGCAAAGTGAAGGTGCTATGACTGATAAACATATTTGCATCCACTAATAGTGGGAATAAATGTTGATAAAAACTCAGTGGGGAGATTTACCCATTCATGCCTCTAATTTCCTGAGCACATACTGTATGCCAGATTTTACTGGATACTGAAATCCATAAAAATGAGTGAATCAAGTTCTTAACCTTGTGGAGTTTAAATTCCAGTGGGGAAAACAGGCATTAATCAAATAAATTCACTGGTGAATGTAGAATGGCAAACTAAGAGTTTTTTTTGTTTGTTTGTTTGAAAGGCATGTAGCAAAGTAAATATAAAAAAGAAACCTGATCTTGACCAGGTAAAATAAAAATATTTCAAAAAATTAAAAAAATCCTGAGGAAGTAATGCTATATAAAAGTATTCAAAAAGATAACTTTAATTCAGAAATTTTCTATGAATCAAGTTTTTGCAACTAATAATTGACTTATATAAATCTTTAGGCACAAAGATTTTCATTATAGTGTTGTTTATAATAATAGGAATTTGGAAACAATATTCAGCAATGGAAGAATACTGAATGTATTGGTTTAAATACACAACAAAACTTCAGGCTTTACATAGAAATCAGAATTTTGAAGACTTTAAGTGACATGTAATTACATGCAGAAATAATGTCAAGTGGAAAATACAGGCTACAAAACTGCACATATATTATGGTTTTAATTTTATAAAACAGGAAAAGGAAGTGTAACAGCAGGCAACAGTGGGGTTACAGGGAGTCACATTCCCTTTGTTATACTTCTATGTGTTTCCCCAGATTTCTGCAATGAACCTGTGTTAGTGTATTACAAAGAAAATGATTAATTTTTAACAGGCTGTAGATTGAATTCTTGAGTAGCTGTTGGGTGGGTATCAGGGATATATGTGTAAATATAAAAACAAAGGAAGGGCCTAGTGCAGTTTGGGCTTGGGAAGAAGAGTGACTCTTTTTCTTTTGTATCAGATCTACTCGTGCCCCTACCTTACACTATTTGTGAGCTTTTCTCCTGTGAATAAGAAAGAATTCAACTTGGCAGCTAACACTCGCAGAGTGACTTATTTAATTAATTTAATGAACAATAAATAACACTATTCACCAGGTAATGTCTTAAGTGCCCTACAAATATTAGCTTACTTACCTATGAGGTTATAAAATGGTGCCACTGCTTTAGAAAGCAGTTTGGCATTTCTTCAGAAAGCCCCATGTAAAATTACCAGAGTATCCAATAATTCCACTCCTAGGTACAGTTGATCCTTATTATGCATGGATTCTATATTTGCAAATTCACTTGTTCAGGAAAATTTATTTGTAACCCCCAAATCAATACTCATGGCAATTTGGGGGTCATTTGCACAGTCATGATCATGGTGGCAAAAATCTGAGTGGCCCATCTGGCAAATTCCATGTTGAGGACAGAGACGGTGACACTTTGTCACGTTGTCTCCCTCCCTTGCAGAGCTAACCAGGGGATGGAGGCAGTAGGGGTGGTGCTGTGTAGAGCAAGAAGCTCCAGCTCTGGGGCCAGTTGGATGGGGTTAGTGGGGTGGCTTCAGACAAATCACTTAGCACTCCCAAGCCTCATTTTTTCTTTTGTAAATCCAAGAAAATAGAATCTCCCAGAATACATTTTTTTTCAAGATATCAGATTATAACCTGTGTGATACATATCTATGTATTTCCCCTAGGATGAAAGACTTAGTATTTGCTAATTCAGGGTGAGCTGCAATTTTATAGAACATAACTACAGCAAGAGAATTGACTGTATATGCCCAAAAGAATTGCAAAGAAGTATTCAAATACTTATACAAAAACATTCACAACAGCTGAAAGATGGAAAACCTCAAATATCTGTTAACAAATTGAATAGGTAAGCAAAATGTAATATATTCATTTAACGAAATATTACTCAGCCATAAAAAGGAATAAAGTACTAATACATGCTATAACACAGATGAATCTCAAAAACATATAACTAAGTGAAAGAAGCCTGTCAGAAACAGTCACATATTATATGATCTTGTTTATCTGAAATGGCAGCAGGTAAATCCATAGAGGCTGAAAGCCAATTAGTGGTTGGCAGGAGTGGGACAGGAGGAAATGGGAAGTGACTCTTTAATGGGTATGGGATTTCCTACCAGAAAGATTAGAACATTTTGGAGTGAAATAAAGGTGATAGTTGCACAATCTTCTGAATGTGTTAAATGCCACTTAACTGCATTTTTAAAATGGTTAAAACATTCACACATGTTCTGTGAATATAATCTTACCAACCCCCCCCAAAAAAATTCTATAAAGTAGAGATTAGTATTGTGCTCACTTTACAGGTGAAGAAATTAAATCATTTGTCTAAGGCACCCAATTGCAAGAAGAGGAGCTAAGATTTGAACCCAGGCACTCTGAGTTACATTGTACATGCATTTAACCACCACCATGTGCTATAGCCTTTGTAGAACAAACATAGAGATTGACCCATTGTAGATTCTTAACAGATGTCAGTTTCTTTTCCTACTGTTTCCTTTGCAAGCAGGAAGTGTGTGTGACTCCATTGGACTCCACATTGTCATTTGTACAGAAAACAAATGCATGCATTCCTTATTCTCTTCATTTTCTATTGATATAGGCTCTAAACTGTGCCCAGTTGTAAAAATTGAACATGCACAACAAAATTTGGCATGGAGCTGAAGAAAACATCCATGAACCAAAAAAAAAAAAAAAAAAAAAGTCTAGACTTGCACTTTTTGAAATGATGTAGGAGAGAAATAATGGGCCAGAGGAGAGAAGCCCGGGGTTGCGTTCCCTCCGGTCCCTAAGATTTATCACTTGCTCCTGTAGGATGCTACAGAAAGAAGATCTAGTGACCATGGCAATAACTCACAAGCCAGCTATGCAGCCTGCTCCTGGCTGATAGGAGCTGCAACAAGACATGTGGCCTCCATCATCTGGGCCTCATTTCTAAGAACCCTCCTCTTCACTCCAGTCCATTTGTCTATAACAGTAGCACATTGGGATTTGGGAAGGATAAGTGTTTCAGTTGCAGACCTGATGCTTAAAAAATGCAGTAAAGATTGGGGGGAGACAAAGCAAAAATAACAAAACCAACCCAAACTGTGAGCCTTATGTTTGGGGAAATATTCCACTCTTTTCTGATAAAGAAAAAAGGCTCAAATAATCAGAAGATTTCTTTAATACTTGGCAATGTATTTGCAGGCATATTTGATACATTTAAACAAGTATCTAAAAATTGCTATTCATCCAGGGTGTCCACAGTATGAGTGGATTATAGAGAATCAAACTTACAGAAAATAATGGTTTGGTTTTGAGTGGTAGAAGTAAATTTATATTCATTTGCTATAAACATCATTGTATTAGCATAAGCAAAATAATGTTTTCATTGAAAACTCAATTGAAAATGACTCTGAACTCATGGATGATGAAATGTATTTTGCCCTCCTTTTTTTCTCCTTGAAAAGTCCTTATAAAATTTTAAAAAATTTTGATACCTCTGCTTCTTGTACTTGTATATCAGCAAATATGGTAGTTCAACTTCTTATATGTTTTTGACTCTGAATAATATTCTTGCACTCTTCATTCATTCATTCATTCAGTATTTACCATGCATTAACTAGGCTACAGGAGCTTATGATTTAACAAGAGAGATAGGTATCCACTGGGAACAAGTTTTAATATGTGCTTGGCTTACCTACATGGATTTCACTATTCTTATTGATAGCTACTTCTGCTCCCAGTTCACAGAGGAGGTCACAGTTGAAGTGGGTTGTGAGTAGTAGATCCTAGAATCTCAACCTTCTGGCAACATTGACTACTATATGCACTGGTGAAGTTTCTGGAATTTTTTAGGGAGAAGACAAGGTATTTTTACCAAGAATATCTTTTGGAAATGCTCTTTGCCTTCACCTGAAATAATTTGAAGATTCTGAATTATTTATACAGCTTAATGTTTGGGTAGGGTCCCTCTATAATTTCTCTTGTGGTGTGATTTGAGGAACCCAGTAATTTCTCTCCAAATATCACTCATGATGACCTATGCCTATAATTCCACCAATTAACATGGATATATTTAGGATATTTATTGTCTTTTTTTCTGAGCTTCTCCACCTAAGGCAAAACTAAGAGATGAAATATTCATTCCAGCTCTTTAAATATGTTGTTGGCAAGCCATGCAAAGCAAAATAAACTGGACCAGAGTCTCTCTGCTATAGGCTCAGACAAGGCAGGTCTGAATTCTACTCACATCACTTAGTAGGTGCATGGCACTGGGTCAGTTCCATAAACACTGAGTCAGAGGTCCCTGTAATGCCTGCTTCCTAGACTTTCCTATGGGTTGAAGTAACTTATGCACTTATGGCCTTGGAGAAGTATAGTGAGACATGTAAAAGAGGTGTGAGAATCCACATTCTTGTCTGGACATCTCAGCTCTGTCCCTTAATAGCAGGATCATCTTAGGCAAATAACTTTTCTGTATCTCAGTTCCAGTGACACTGTCCCCGGAGGGTTGACTATCAAATATTCAGGAATTTTGTGAGCGGGTTATTAAATTCTGTTTATCTTAAAACTGGTCATGGTTCACCCTGGCCCAATGAATCAGCTTGTTGGAACATCATCCCATACACCATAAAGGTCATAGGTTCTATTTCAGGTCAGGGCACATACCTAGGCTTCAGGTTCGATCCCTGGTTGGGACGCTATGGGAGGCAACAGATCAGTGTTTCCTTCTCACATAGATGTTTCTCTCTCTCCTGTCCTCTCTCTAAAAATCTACAAACATATTCTGAGATGAAGATTAGAAAGAAATTGGCCATGGCAGGAGATTTTACAACATAGAAATCAGCAAACACTAAAGAGTAGGGTACCACCCCTCACTTCTTCACTTCTGAGAACTGACTTAACAGCACACCACTGCTTGGTTCTTTCATAAGTTTCTTGAAACAAGTTATCACAAGATAATTTATGTAAAGGGCGCAGCACAGTGCCTGGAATTTAAGACGTTGCTTATTAAAAGTTACTTACTATTACTACTACCACCAATAATAAAATAATAATAAATAATAATAATAATAATAATACAGGTATTGTAGTGCTTTAGACATAGTAAGTACTAGAAAGATCTTACTTTCTTCCCTATCTGTTCATTATTACAGTTGCTATAGAGAGAATATAAAGTCAGTCTATGCCCAAGTAAAGATTCCAAGGGAATAATTTTTCTTTAAGGGTCATTTTTGACCCTTCAACAAAGTGGAAACTTCTTTTCTTTTCATTGACCACAGTTCAGGGTGGGCACTTGGACATCCATACAACATGTAAACAGAAGCCAAACTTGTTTCCATCCTCACTTTCTCCATCTCACTGAGTTTTCCTCTCTGGCTGCCACTGCAGCTGAGTGACTGGGGGTTCTCTTCTCAACACCATCAAGCTGTCAACACCCATGGTGGGTGCTGCGAAGTATAAAGGACAGTTTATCCACAGAGCAGTGGCAGCATCATTGCTTATGAAATGATAACTGCTTCAGGTAGCAGCAAGTTCCAACATTAGCACAACAAAAGCTTTGAGCTGGACCATCTGTTGCCACGTGGACAATCTGGTAGGTTTGCCAAAGCCATTTATCCGCGTCGAGTGCGTATCCACACCAGCCAGTCCTCATGCTGAGCAGAAAGGAAATTTAAAGAAAGGCCCATCATTTATCATTGTAGACAGCTGGGCTGGAGTGTGGGCCGAGAATATATTTTTTTTCTTGAGAGAAACAAAGACCCTGAAGATGCATAATGCTTGCTCAGCTCCAAGCTTCTGTTAACACTCCCTCTAGCTCCTTCTTTCTTTTTGCTTTTCCAGATTGTAGAAGGGAAACTGTAGCCATGGATGCTGGCTTCCTTACACTAAAATCTGATGACCTGGTCGCCCCCAGAATTCTTTGATTTTGAGCTGGAGTTGGCATGTTTATTTGTGCCTTCTGAAAGGGACCTCTGAAACAGAACCTTTCCACTATGTTCATGGAAACATCAACAGCCAAGGCCATTGATCTTGGAGCTTATAGCCCTCAATGTAGGTGCAGGCTCTGTCTACTGTGTATGAGCAAACTGGACCATGAGAACTCAGCTCTCTGAACCTCAGCTTTATTTCTTGAAACATGGGGGTGATCACTTCTACCTGTAGTCCTATTTGTGTGAGCAAGACTACATTGTGACTTTCACAGGCCCTACCTGTAAAAATATTAAACAATATTATTTTGTGACTATGCTGATATAAAGACAAAGATATTACTATTATACACAAAGACATTTTCTTTAACCTAAAAGTTTATTTTTTTTCCTGTTTTTAAAAGAAAACATGTTTATAAACCCTGAAAATTATTGTGATCCCTAGGCATTATGTTTACTATGCCTAATGGAGGAGTTGGCCCTGTGTGTGTGTGTTTGAGATGACATACCATGTGTGGAAGGACCTAACTGTTAGCAGCAGCATAACAGCATCATTAAACATATGGTCTAAGAACTGGAATTTCTGAATTCAAATCTTGGCTGCCTCTGTTGCTTACAAGCTAAATGAATCTGGACAAGCTACTTAATTTCCCATATGTTATACACACACATACAATATGTAAAGAATATATGTATTATTTATACATAAAATGGTTATGAAACTACTACTGCAACTATTTACCTCAAAGAATGATCGTAAAGGTTGTGTGAATTGGTTAATGTAAAATCCCTCAGACAGTACATGGTACAGAATAAGACTTTGCTAAAGTTGACTCCATATCTGCTCACTTTGATAACTGTCTTATAAAACAGCAAGCATGTTGGGAAGCAGTAGACCTACTGGTTAAGAGCAGAGCCCTTAGAGTCAGGTTCTGCTCATTATTTCTTATGAATAAAAAATAAATGCCTAAAACCATCATTACTTTATTGGGGTCCCAACTCAAGCCCTTCCTCTCTGCAGCACTTTTTTTTTAACCAAATCCCAGTGAAATGACCAGCATTGCACAAATACAAAGTTGGCTAGGTGGTTAGTGACATGTGAGCACATTTTACAGAATCCACTTGACCTGCAAGGGATGAACTCCATGACTTGATTAAAGACTTAACCTTTCAGAGTCTGGATCTGACCCCACGTTCATGGATAAATCTCCAAAGCTGACATATTTTGGCATTTAAGAGTTTGTCCCAAGAAAAGGTGATATTCCATTTTCCTAATAGAGATGAAAGAGATCCAGCATGCTATTAATTAGCTGCATAATTTTGGACAACTCTCATTTGCTCTCTTGGCCTCAGTTTTCCCACTGGTAAAATATTAACAACAAAGGCTAAAGCAGCATAGTTATAGGGAATTTATAAAGTACTCCAGTGGCTGCTGGGGAAGTCCCTGCCCTCTTCTCCTTCTTCCATAAAGTTCCATTGCTATCTCATAACTTCTTGATATCACACCAAAAAGAGTTTATGGCTAAAAAATTAAGTGTATAAAACACTGAACTAGTAACTCCATTCAATCTTAATTATGATACTTGGAAGCAGTGGGCCAAATCTGAGATAAAAATTGAACAGAAATATGTGCAAGATTGCACACTGAATTCTCCAAAGAATAGCATCCAACTACAGAATGAGGGATGCACCAATGAAAGTGACTTGGGTGTTTTGGCTGTTGAAATCTCAGTGTGAATTAGATTGTGATGTTATTGCAGGCCAATAAGCCCAAGCAACTGTTAGCCACACAGGAACCACCATCACCCTGGTAAACCAATGTGTGTTGGGGCTAAATGGACAGCAAGAACATCCTTGGAACCATAAAGGTGAATTTATTTCCCTTTGTACTTCCTGCTGGTCACAACCACATGTTTTGCATTGTAATTGTTTAGGGGTAGAAGTATCATTACAATGGTATTTTATGGTTTAGATAAGAAATTCCAGGAACATCCCTATCCTTTCCAGTCAAATACCTCTTCTCAAAGTTCCCTGCAAAGTTATAAGCCAATGGAAATACATCAAAATCAAATCATCGTAAGTATTTACTTACAAGGTTAAGACATGTTCCAAGTGCATTGTATATATTATTAAATCTCATTTGATTTTCATAATTACCCTGTGAAGTTCTTTTTGCTCTATTATTGTTTTTTCAGAGGAGGAAGTTAAGGCACAGGGATATTGAGTAATTAGTGCAACATCATAGGGCAAGAAGCAGAGCAAATGAAAATCCAAGTGTGATTTTGCCAGTAGCTAGGTCCAGGTCAAATAGAAAAGAGGTCTTGGAGATTTTGGTTTAGGTTGAATTCAAGGCAACTTCTCTACCTCCTCCTTCAAACATGAAGATGGATCTTTCCATTCTGGCCAGCCAGGTGGTATAGGAACTTAAGGGAGTAAACTTCAAGTTTATGCAAGAAAATAGGGCTTCATTCTGAATGTCCCTGTGAAATCAAGCAGCCTCTGACCTTTTTATTTTCTGTCAATGTGATGGGAGCAAAGCAAATGAGAGAGTGGTGCCTGGGTGCATGCCTTTGAACTCCAAAATGCCCTTGCCCACTGTAGACCTGGCCAAGCAATATCTGTACCCTTAACCATCAGATCACTTTCCCTGCCCTTCTGGAGGAATCAGAGAAGCAAGCCAATGGGATGGAAGCTTCCATTATTGCCTCTGTTGCAATCCGCCAGCAAATTCACATGTGTAGGACCAGGAAAAGAGAATTCAGAACTTGGTCATAAAGCAGTTATCCTCATATACTATCTGAAAAGCTGTGACAGAAAGTCTTGTTGTATGTGGGTCAGAGGTAGAACCTTGGCCCAATGACTGTAGAGAAGTAGGCTTTGGTTTCTGATTATCAGAGCAATGGAGTGAGTTGCCTGGTGAGGTGGGTAGTCCCTGTTATGATAGATGTTCAGAAACTGGATGACGCTTGGCAATTCTACTCAGTGTGCGGTCTGAGGACCAATTCTCTCCTATGTATTACTGCTCATCTGCAGCTAAGTAAATATGCACATTGAGAGTAAGCATTTAGAGACTTTATAGGCATTTGACATAGTCATTTTTATATCTGTTGATTCTAACAATAATAAAAATATATAAGTTTGGACTTGCATATTGGACATTTTATTTTATCTTTTCTAGTCTGTGGATGCAGAAAAAATGTAAAAAGCAAGTCCTTCTCCATCGATGGTTTGAGAAGCATCACTAGAAGGTTTTCTGGTATTGGGTATAGATTAGGCTATACAGACCTTAAAGTCCCTGGTAAGCCTGAGTCATTCTCACTCTAATGGATAATGTATGCAAATTACCTAGCACAATTCCAAGCACATAATAGGTACTCAACACAACCTTTCTTATCCTAATTTTGTGATTATTAGAGTGCATACACTGGGAGGCCACTCATTTGTGCACAAAAAGTAAAATATTTACATAAGAGAAAAAAGTTGGGAACTTCATTGCATTACAAAGTGTTGGCCTCTATGATTTTTGCTTTATCCTTACCTGAGGACATGCTTATTGATTTTAGAGAGAGAAGAAGGGAGAGAAACATGAGTGTGAGAGAGAAACACCAATCAGTTACCTCTGGTATGTGCTCCAACTGGGGACTGAACACACAACCCAGGCATATGCTCTTACTGGGAATCAAACCCACTTTCCTTTCGGTTTACAGGATGATGCTTCAACCAGCTGAACCACATCAGCCAGGACTATCCTCTATGAGTGTTGGTGCACACTTGCAAATACACACACACACGTTCACACTCACGCTTTCTTTGTCCTGTTAGCAACTGAAAATGATGCCTTCCTTTCCTTTTTTCACTATGGTTTTGCTTTTTCAGTAGTAGAGCATGCAGTAAATGAAATGAAGTCAAGTAATCATCACCGATCATCACTGAGTTTTTTTCTTCTTAAAGCTTTCTCTTTGAACTGAAACTTTGGGAGCAAACACTGATATTTCAGCTCTGGCATTCTAGTGACTCATGAACAACTCCTATATTCTAGCCCAAGTTTGGGAGGACAAAATGGGGCATGACTAGCCATCTCACTGGCCACTAGGTGGAGAACTCAAACACTCACAGCTTTTACTGTCAGCTACTATTCAAACACACTGGCCAGGATCCTTTCACACACACAAAAGATGATGGACGAGAAGTGAAATGTAGACTGGAGCAAGTTGGAGTGAATTATCCTGAGCACACCTGTCCAAGGACTTTATTATTTCCTTGGGGGAGGGCTGAAAATTGTGCTTGAGTTAAATCCATAATAAAGTATTTCTGCTTTGCATCCCACAGGCAACCTTGTATTTTTTTTCCATAAAATACTAAATTTAAGAATCCCTCCAGATATTTCTACCTACCTATGCATCCCTCCTCATGAATTTGGCCACCATTCAGGGAAGTGCAGTGGAATCAGATGTCAGGTCACCTTACGGAATGCTGGTTTAATAAGCAAGGACTGTTTCTGCCCAGGTGTATGAGATATTGCATATGCAGCCAGTAGCTGGGACACAGTTAACATCCGGATAAGTGTGTGTGCTATGTTTGGACAGATGAGACCCCAACCTACCGTGCTGTTGCAGACTGATGGCTTTCACATTTGAAGGGAACTGTTCCCCACCATAAAGCTGGAAGGCAGCAGTGAGCCCATCCACTCTGGCAGGTTTGAGGAGTCCAGATGTCCATTGTGAAATGGGTTATTTAATGTATCTGTGGGCTGTTTGCAAAGTGGAAATGCCTTTGTTTTTGGAAACACCAAGTGGGAAAATGCCAAATGTGTTGGCTACCAACGTCAACGTGTACTTGTGTACCAAACACACATAAAAGGACCCTTTCTATTCAATCCAATGCAAATCAAACATTTTGCATTTTAATTCATGTCTACTTAATTCTATTTCCTACATAGAAGTAGCTCCATTAGGTCACCCTGTCAAACTCTGGTGACAGAGGTGTCTCTGTGGACCTTCTCCCTATGGGGTAATTTTCAAACTTATCTGTCTTTGTAATGCTTGGATGTGGCATGATGCTGACACTTCCTCACCTTCATTGTAACTCATCAAATCCCATTTTCCCAAAAGGAACTGAAAAAATAAACCTGGTTTACTTAAGACACCTCCCATACCTGATTCTGGACAAAATAATTGATTTGGGGCAGAAAACAAAGTATAGGCATTGTTAGGCTGCCAATACCGAATGCCTGAATCTTATCCCCTAAATCTGTGACTTCTGATGTGTGTGTGTGCACATGCACATGTACAGGCACATTGGTGTATGACACTAACATCTTTGAAAGTGTGTTTACAGCAACATGTTTATTCCTGGAGGGTTCTGGAAATTGTACTCAAAATCCTGTAAACACATTTAGGGAACTCATGTACCTTCCAGATGTCTATGGATTAAGAACCTGCACTACATTTTCTACATGTGGCTCAAATTACTTTGAAAAGTCCATTAAAATTCAAGATGATAGCCATCTGAATACCCATCTTTTATTTTCATTTAGTATGTTAGGTGGGATTTAATTAATCAAATTCTGTAATTTAAAGTGAAGATTATTAAGGAAGATACCTCTTCTAAAGGTCCTGATGGAATAGGCAGGTATACTGAAAGTGTTAATAGTCAAGCTGGAACAGGAAGATTATTTTGATCCAACTCAATGCATCAAGTTTGTAGGCAATCTATATAGTGTCTATAGTGTCTTCTGTTCTCAAAGAAAATTTGACCCTTAAGGAATTAATGCTGGTTCTATTGCCTATTTATACAAACCCATCTTCAAGTCAGTCAATCCCAAGATCTCAACATCCAGGAAGATAGTGGAATCAGATATAATGACCAACATTTCACAGACCACATTGTCTTCTGGTCTGTGCACAATCTGATCAATGTAAAAACTAGCCCCTTCTGCAAATTCTACATGATCCACCTTTGCTGACCATTTTTTTTGCCTACATAACAGAATGTACCATCCACATCATTAGGTAATGATAACAATTGCAGTATTTGAATTATTCTGCTTTCCCAATTTCTTCTCACTTGGGCCCACTGAGTCAGTCTTTCTCCTGCCGTTTACCCTCTAAAGACTTGGTGTTAATCTTATTTTAGTACCCAAGCCAATTTTGGATGAAGCTAGAAATTTATCAAAGCCTCATTTGTACCATCTTATGAGGACTTTGAATTTGTCCTCCTGGGTTCTCCCATCCTAACTTCATTTGAAGAAGATGTAGTTCAGAAATCACCTCTTCTAGGACATCTTTCTTGACTTACCTTTGCTGGGTTAGATATCCTTCCTCTGTATGCTCGTCACTCTTTTTTCTTTTCTTTTTTTTTGTAGCACAGTGTTTATTATCCTATGTCATGCTTGTCTGTTTATAAGTCTGTCCCTCAATCAGACTGTGAGATCTGTCAGGACGGAGATTGTATCTTATTTTTTCTGAATCCTAGCACATAGCGCAATGCCAGGCACATTGTCACCATTTTGTAGTGATTATGGAATTCTCAGATAAGTCTTCTCATTGAGTCCCAACCCTTAGTCTTTTCTACGCTAACCAAGTTCATCATACTTGCTTCTCTTATCACATGACCTTCTTTCTGGGACACATGCTTTCCCTGTTTGCCTGCCTCCTACTGGTTACTGACCTGCCTGGGTTGACTGGACAAAATTTCTTTCTCCTGGATCCTTTCTATATCTGAGTTATTTTTCCAAGTCCCTTCCTTCAGCTAAGCAGACAAGCCTTCTCCAAATTCCATTGTCTCCCTTCCTTCATTCTTCTAGTTCAATATCTGGAAACTTAGTTTTCCACATTGCCAATGGTATCTCTACTACCATTTTAACTTCAAAAAATGATTCTTGTAAGTCTCACAAATTGACATCTTTCTGGGCCACTTATCTTTGTTTCCATAACCCAGTCCTGAGCACCTTTTGGAAAAGACAGAGTCATCTGACTGACTGGGAGTTTTTTCTCTCTTCACCTCAGTGTGGTCTATTTTTGGAGGGTCTACTGACAAGGGAACATTCCATTTCTTGCAGAAGACATAAAGGGTTTATAAACAGTCTAACTCTGAACCATCCCCCAAAACCCACTTAGACACAGAACAGTGGTTCTCAAACATCCGCATGAATGAGAATCACCCGGAGATGCTTAGTGAGACCAGATTCCCACACCCCGCCTTAAAGATTCCATGTCAGTATTCCTGAGATGGGGATCAGGAAGCTGCATGTTTGATAAACATCCCCAGATAATGCTAATGCCACTGTTGTATAGCTCACAAATCAACCAGTGTCTCTGCAGATTACTGATAGACTATCTCTGGTGAAGAATGGGTAACAGAACAAATCCTGAATTAGCTCTCTCCTACATGGGCTAAAGAAGTGTCCATCTTGGAACTTTACATTTTACATTGGAGATGGCATGACACACTGGCATGAGGTTTTGTTTTAGAGATAGACAGACATTGGTGAGAATCCTGGCTGGACCACTTACTGGCTATGTTCATTTGAGAATACCACTTAACACTTTTTGGCATCATTTCCTGATATGTAAACTAAGATTTACATTTCAGAGTTTTTAACTGACTCAGAGACACTGTAATTGAGTAGTTTCCATGGTGCCTAGCATGTGATAAGCACTCAGTAAGTGGTGGATTCATTTTCATATTATTATGGTTAATATTCCTTTAAATTCTAATGATCAGATCCTAGTAAAAAAATGAATTGGAACAAGGAGGGTGTTCTAGAATGCTATTTTCCCACTCCACTTTCTGCTTCTCTCTCTCAGTTTCTCTTTAAGTAGTTGCTGGTTTCAAATGAGAAGTTCCCTTCATTTTACTTTAAATGCCATAGGAAGTCAGATTTTGACAGCTCTTGTCTGCACGAATGTGATGCCAGGAGGGGGATAAGGAGGAAAGCAAAGACTCTGTCTTTGCCCACGTGGAGGTGTGCAAAGTGGCTGATTAGCTAGATATTTTTAAAGTTTCATAGGTGTGAGGCAGCCTCCACTAATGAGAGTTTTAGGGGATTTCTCAAATCTGAAGTGAAGGGTGCCAAGAGTGGAACATGACCTTGGGGCTTTGCTGTACATGTTAACTAATATTACAAAGAATGCTCAGAAAACCCTCTGAAGTCAACTTTTGCAGGAGGTGAGGGGGGAACAAGTGAGGCTCTGGGGACTGGCAATGGAGAGTTAATGATGGTTGCTATAAATAGATTTGTTCCAAAGGCTGGGAAAGAATATCTTAGGTACTCTGCTATGAGCAGGAAATGGAGGGCTCTGAGCCAGAAATCAGGTCAAGGGTCCCCACAACAGGGTTTTATTTGGAAGCAAAAGTTAAAGACATCCACGTATGGAGTCACCAAAGTGCATGGCTGAATGGGAGCTTCACAGCCCTCCTGCTTTCCAACCTCCCCTGGGACACCCCATCACCAGCTTTTTCAAAGATGCAAATCTGTCATAAGTAGAGATCTATCTTTTAGGACCTCAGTTCTCTGAGAGTGGGTGGGCTTGGTGGAGGGAGATCCAAGGTTTCCTGAGCACAGATTATATGTCAGCTTCTGTTTTGTGCAGTTCACCTGAGTTAGTTCCAGCCTCCCATTGAGGTGGTGAGACATCCTGTTCTATTTTACAGGCAGTGGTGCAAGTGATACCTTGGAGAGCCTGAGAAATGCTCCAAAGTTCAGACCAATACTGAGTAGTCTTCAGGGGTTGGACTCCTTGTACCCATAGCCGCTGCCTTATTGGGACACAGGGTATGAAAGAGGAGACAAGTGCGCTGCATATATGGCCCTGTGGGACAAAAGGAAGGCACCTCCAATAGGATGAAAAGGCAAAACTGGGATGCCAAAAGGAGTCATATTCCTCTTGATGAGGTGGAGAAATGCAGGTGCAAATAGCCACAGTGTGCACTGCAATTGGAGGCCCAGAGAGCAGGTGAATCACTGGGGAGTGGGGGAAGGTGAGATTACCGCATATTTGGTTATGGCAAGAAGCTGTGTCCAAGCAAAGCAAGTTAATGGCAGAGCTTGAAGTCTCATGGGAAATTCTGTGGCCTTGTGGGGAAACTGAAGCATAAACTAAGGCAAATGTACTGGACCATTATGGAACTGGGCAAGGAAGTGTTAATGAAAAGTATGACTCAAGGTTACCTGGGAATTGAGTCTAGTAAGTGCCAGGTATTTTTCCAGGCCTACCAGATGTTTAAGTTGAGGGTTTTTATATCTTTTTGGACCCTTCCAATCACCATTGTATCCCCCAAAACTTAGTGCCTGGCTTACAAGGTCACTGGGATCTCGTCCCTGCCCCTGCCTAATTGGGAGCTTCATGCACATGTTCACAGAAGAAGCTAGAAATCTGAGATTTAGGACTCATTCTGCAGCTCACTTCTGGGTTGACTTGAGCAAGATGATCAACTTCTTGGCAGAGTTGGTAAAAATTTTTTCTCTACACACTTTGCAGAGGGGCTGTTCTGAAAAGACATAACCATGCTCCTTAAATCACAGCCATCTGGGGCACAGCCCAAAGTGGTGGAGCTCAACCTTGAAATATCTTTGAAGTCTCAGATTTTATCTTTAAAAAATGTCACACAATTCCACATTCTGCTGCACAATATATTCAAGTTTGATTTTAATAAAAAATCATGTTGTTTTCACCCCAAATTGAGTACAGTTGATACTGTAGGAAGATGTCTCTTCCTCGTGTATCTTCACATGACTCCTGGTACTGTGTGCCCCAGTTTTAAAAAGCCTTTTAAAAAGAATAAAGCAAAAATAAAAGAAAACTATAAAGTGCTGAACAAGTGCAAGGCATTATTAGAGTTCTTATTTATTAATAAATAATTGCTTTTAATAATTAATACCAATCAAATCCACTTAAATGGCCCAAGTCTTTTAGGAATTAGAAGCAGCCTCAGCCACAGCTAAGGAAAAGCACAGCCAGAAAGAGAATATCTTCATTCCTGGCTCAGCACTGCCGAAAGTTTTATTTTTATCCAGCATTACTGGCTCTTATATTGAGTTTCATTTTCCATGACATCTGATTGGGATAGCCACACTTGAAAAACAAACACACACAACAGCAGCTGCAGCAAACAACCACGTCCAAATGCCACTTATTCTAAACATGAAGCATATTGCTATATGTTTGATCAGCCTTCTCTCATTCTTCACAGCAGTTACATGGTAGGTATTACATGCCATTTGCAGAAGAGGAAACAGAAAATTAGGGAGGGCAGTCATTTTTCCAAGGGCACACAGGTAGGTGGAGGTGGAAGCAGGGTTGAAGTGTAGTTCTAAGGCAGAGGTCTGTCTGCAAACTATAAACTACATCCTATGGCCAAATCTAGCCTACCACATAGTTTTCTTAATAAAGTTTTATTGGAACACAGTCATGCCCATTGATGTATATATTGGCTATATACTGGCTATACTTTTAGGCTGCAATGGCAGTTGAGTTGTTATTATAGAGACTGTGTGGTGCACAAAATATCAAATAT
Source organism: Anoura caudifer (assembly GCA_004027475.1). Taxonomy (NCBI): domain Eukaryota; kingdom Metazoa; phylum Chordata; class Mammalia; order Chiroptera; family Phyllostomidae; genus Anoura; species Anoura caudifer. The sequence continues at coordinate 760,331 of PVKU01000050.1, read as the reverse complement.
TTACCATCTGACCCTTTACAGGAAAAATTGGCCAACCCCCATCTAGACCTCTCATTATTCATCACAATCCTTATTTTTATCACCTGAGTTTTTCTTTTTTGAGAACCTGACCCTGAAGCCCCACAAGATGCAGAACCACCTGAGAGCTGAGGGCAACATTTGGTCCAGAAGAGGAAAGGCCCTGATGGGAGAGCAGGGTTCACACCTGCTTCACTTTCAAATGGGGTTCTGCAAGACTCTGTCCAAATTACCTGTTCTTTACTCCCCTTATGCAGTAACTTTTGAACTCACATCCAACTCCTCCCACTTACTGAAATTTCTTCCATAGCTTTTGCTGAGTGGTGATCACATCCAAATTCCTTAACATGGCATCAGAAGGTATTCCATTCACACCTCCCTAGCCTGGGTGCTTGACCTTTCATTTGTTTGTTTGTTTGTTTGTTTTGAGGACAGGATTTCTACCTCTGTGCCACACTTTCATGTGTCTGAGCATCCTCCTAAAATACATCTCTCTTACCCAAGGGAGGAGCTGTGGAGAGGACCATTCAGAATCTAGGCTAATGTTTATTGATAAATGGGGTTCCTGTGCCTCTAAAAAGCAGATTCCTGTGTGGTCTGCCTCTTACAATTACTGTTCCTGGGTGCTAGAAACACTCGCCTTACTTGTCTTCTTTCTGTTTCATTTCCCTTCTTTTTCAATGCACAGGTAAATAAGGATGGGCTCTCTTCTGCCACTTCGAATATTGTAGCTTCAGAGGCTAAGGCAATTTGCTCATCTCATCTCATTCCTACTGGTCTCATCAGAACTAAGCGAATGTAGATTTTAGCATGTGGGCTAAACTGAAAAGAGTCTGTTTCTGTGGCTAGTGTGTGTGGAATTTGTTCTGTTGGGCAATGCACACCCAAGAAGGCATTGGTGGCAGGATTTGGCCATTCCTGTGCTCCTGGGTGAAAAGCACCATAATAATCTCAAACTCATTTTGCAGTCTTACTCTTTCCTCCTTTATCTTCACACTAGACACACAAAACTCCACTTGACTACCTTACGTGAATCTCTACATATGGCTCTTTTTATGAAATATGCTGCTCTCTTTCTTTAACTAATTGACTAACTTCTACTCCTTCTTAAAAGCACAGTGCAAGATTTGTGCTTTTTAAAAAAATCCTCACCTGAGGATATATTTATTTATTTTAGAGAGAGAGGAAGGGAAGGGGAGAGAGACAACATCTAACAGTTGCCTCCAGTACATGCCCTGATCAGGGTTTGAATCTACAACCTTTTTGATGTGTGTGACAACACTGTAACAACTAAGCTATGTGGACAGGGCAGATTTGTGGAGGGTTTTTTTTTTTTTTTTTCTTTTTGAGGGATGGAGACAGGGTCTTCTATAATGCCCTCAGTCAGATTAGTTTGTCTCTCCCCCAAGGCTCCAAAGCTTTTCATGCCTGCTTCTATCCTGGCAATGATTACACCTTCTCATAATTGTGCCTTCACTTGTCAATACTCCCACTAGACTGGGAACTCTCTGAGGGTGGACATTGCTTTATTCATTCATTCATCTCTAATGTCCCCAAGTTAGCTCACTATCTGGCACAGGGTATGTGTATCAGTTAGGGTCCATCTGACAACTCTTGAACAGCCCTGGCTGAGACCAAAAATCTCATGTTTACTTAAATGGAAGTCCAGCACTTGGTCCCAGGGTTGGTTCAGGCTCTCAGAAATGCCATCTAAGATGCAGTCATGTTCAGTCCTTCCATTTGGTCATCTTCTACATTGGGACAGTCTCCTTTATGGCCACAAGGCAGATGTCTCAGCTCTGGGCAACACATTCTCACATAGTGATTTTCAAAGAGAGTAGCAGGAGGAGTAACAGGGTGCCCAAAATAACTACATATGTGGTATTTCTTACATTGCTGGGGGGGGTCACTCTTAGAAACCACCTCTAGATAATTTTTCCTCATATCTCATAGGCCAGAATGGGGTTACATGCCATCTACTAAACCACCTTCTAGAAAAGCAGTATCTTTCCACGGTGACTAGCTTATAAGAGTGAAAATTTATTGACAGAGAATCCCCAAATGTGTATTTATGCTATAAATTCTGTATGTAGGGGGCAATTTATATTCAAAGAGTTATTGTCATCATTAAAAAGTGGGTGCTTCCACAGGGCACTTTCATAAGGGAGTAATTTCCTAGTCAAAAGGAGGAGGGAAAAGTTACGCAATTCAATACTCCACACTGTCCCACCTCTCCATAGAGAGAACAAGGGAATGTAATGGAACAAACATTGCTGCACCAACTCTGACTACACTGATTCTTTGAGAACACATTTCAGTTCTCTTTAGTTCACCACCAATTATTAGAACTTACTAAGTGCCATTTGCAGTTTGAAATACTGGGATTAGAGCTGAGAATTAGACAGAGGACTGCCCTTCACAAAACTTATACCAAGGAGAGATCCACAGTGGAAAGAGATGATGAAGGAAAGGACTTACCTTCACTAAGGGTTGTGTTCAGTCATTCATTCCATTCATTCAGTCAAATCTTTATTGTAAACCTGATGTGTGCCAACCACTATTATTCATATGAGAGATCCGGCGATGAACAAGACAGAAAAGATCCTTGCTTCCATGAAGTTTTCATTCTACTCAGGGGGACGTGTAGAAGTAAGTGTTAGTAATAAAGAGGGTAAGAGATGGAAAGCGAATGGGAGAAAATCCAGTTACATGAAGGTATGTGTGTGTGCACTCTGAGCAGAGGGCACTGCAAGAGTAAAGAGGTAGGGGCTAATTTTGCCTGTTTAAGGCATGTCCAGGGTGACTGATCAGGGTGAGCAAGGGTGAGAAGTTAGGGACAAGGTGGGTTTATGGAGGAAGGCAGGGCTTTGTAGGCCATGTTAAGTAACTTCTTTAAAATACATTTGCCCTGGCGATTCTTGTGCCAGCATGAATGACATAGATAAGAAATACATAAAATACTTCAAATAGCAGCAGTGGGGCTTGTTTGAACATATTATTTGTTATTATGTTCTTTGAATTGTAGGATGCAGCTAGCATAAATACCACTGTTTGCATAGCCTTATTTGCTCAGTATACTGTGGTCCTGGTTAATGCAAGCATCTATGTAATCTTCCTGTGTTCTATGGCTTCCCGAGAGAAGCTCCATCGTGGATTCAATAAAGCCAGTAATAAAGCCCATATTAATAATGTATGCAGAGCTATATATGTCTATTTATAAGGTGCAGAATTGCAGTCCAAATGCATCACTTCTCTCTCCTCAGATAAATGTAAGTGGTCCAAACTATGTTAGATGAGGTTTCTCTCCCAACCTGACACCCCCTTTCACCACACTGCATATTAAGAGCTGAGCTAAGTGCCGTGCCAGCACTGGGACCATTGCATACACATTTCCCCTTGGATCAAGGGCGATTATTTATGCAGGAAATGGGAGATAAAGCATGCTTAGAAACATGCTATGATTTACAGCTGAAAATGGGAATAAGTAACTGGGAAACTATATGAATAAGGAGATGGATAAGTTTTCTTGGGAGACATTCTTATATGAGAAGAGTTTAGCAAGGGAGGAGAATGATAGAAAGAAGGCATGTAATGCGTGTTGTGTACCTACTGTGTACCAGATAAGTGCTAAGACATATGTGCATGTGTTTATGCTTCAGACTGAATGTTTGTATCCCCTGTGAATTCAAATGTTAAAACTTAACCTCCAATGTGATGATAATTGGAGGTGGAGGCTTTGAAGGGTGATTAGATCACAGAGGTAGAGCCCTCATGAATGAGATTAATGCCCTTATAAAAGAGAGCTTCCTTGTTCCTTCTACCATCTTTGGACACAGCAAGAAAATGACCATCTGAACCACAGAGTGGGTTCTCACCAGACACTGAATCTGCCAGTGCCTTGCCTTGGCCTTCCAGTCTCCAGAACTGAGAGAAATAAATTTCCATTGTTTCTAAGCTACCCTGTCTGTGGTATTCTTTTATAGAAGCTGGAATGGGCTAACATGATACACACACACACACACGCGTGCGCACACACACACACACACACACTTTTTATTCATGATAACAGAAACACTTAGGACATCAACTTAAAGGAGTCAATTCATATTTATGGAAACCTACTACGTGCTAGATAGTTCTGTATACATTGTTTTATTTCACTGACTTCATACAACAAACCTATAATATCATTGATCAGTTAGAATAAATTAAGTATTGCTGCTACAACAAGTGACCCCATAGTCTCTGTGTGTCTTCTAATAACAGAGGCTTAATAATCTCAATCAAACAACAAGCTCATTGTGGGTCAAATGTCTCTTTGCTTCATGACATCTTCACTCTGAGACCCAGATTGCTGAAGTGGTCTCTCCCTGGAGCATTGCTTGTCATTGTGGCTGAGGGAAAAGACTACCAGGGACTACTAAATCTTCTGCTTGGAAATGACATAAGTCTGTTTATACTTCATTGGCCAGAGCAAGTCATATGAGCAATCTGAATAGGGTGAGGATGTATAATCTTCATAACATCCTCCTCACAAGTACCCCTGCCTCTGGTCAGAAAAATAACTCACCCAAAGTGCAAATCTAGCCATACTTTTTCTATATTGGAGGCTTTCATTTTTTCTCTTTCTTAATAATTCCAGTCAGAAACTAGTTATGAAGCACCTGCTATGTACAAGCACTTAGTAAGCTTTAGGATCATATGATTGGCAAAAACCACATTCTCGCTACCTTTGTGGGGTTTACAATCTAGAGGGGAAACCAAACTTAGCCAATAATACAGGCATGTGTAAAATGGTGATTGTGTTAAATTCCGCAAAGGAGGGATACACAGTGCCATGGGATAAAGTCCAAACTCACAAAGGATGCATCATGGTGTGTTAATATTTTTGTACTGTCCTTTTCTCTCTCCTCCATGAAACTTGGGACTATACAACAGGGAATGTGTTTCCTTCATAAACTTATTCTCAGAGACTTCTCTAGAGCCTGTTACACAATGGGAGCTCATTATTCCTTGTTGGCTGATTGGATGAATAAATAAACCGCGTATTTTATTTTGTGAGTTATACTTGTTTGTATTTCCAAACCCGGGGTGAAATGGGTGAGGTATTAGTTAAGGGGAATGAAAATAAAGGTAAGTAATGTTTAAGCCCATGGGAGCTGGTATCACAGTACCTCAGGCTGGCTCCTAATAATGACACTGATGAGCTACAAGATCCTGAGTAAATAATACCAATAGTCTAATCCTTAGCACTTTCCCATAGGGTGGAATGAAAATTGAATGACAGGAGGCATGTAAAGCACTAACTATGATGCCTGAGCAATGGTAATCACCCAATAAGTGCTACACCACACTAGCATTTGTATTATTTATTAAGGACATACTATGAGCTTAACACTTGGGAGGGACTTAACATGTATCATCCAATGTAATTTGCATAGCAAGTGCCAGTCATCCCATTGCACAGAGGCTCACACTAGAGAGTTGAAATAATTTTTACTGAAGCCCACAGAGAGTAAACCATATAAAATTTTGCCTTAACTATTTAAGCATGAGGGTAAATGATAAAATAACTCGCCATTGGGGACTTATTTAAATACTGGTCTTCAGCAGTTTCTATCCTTTTCCTAACAGTTGCTCTAGGCCCCAGGGAGTTGGCGTAACCTGTTAGTTTGCAGAGACATTCTGTCCCTTCACAGGGCATCCCCAAGTAGAATTACTCTTAATATATTTTACTTTTAGTGTTTTTCATCTGTGAAAGCAGTTCCATCTTTTCAGAACTTCTGTGAATATTTAAAAACACATAAAATGCTGCAGACATTCACTAAGGACATAAATTGATTTAAAAAATACTTGGCACATAGCAAGCACTAAAAATGTTGGCAATTATTATTAAGAAAATAGAGGGTGGGAAATTAGTTAAGAAAAAAAGGCATTTAAATTGGAAAGAAAGATGTAAAACTATCTCTATTTTTAGATGATATAATCTTGCCTAGACAAAATACTGAGGAATCACATATGCATGAATAATTATTAGAGCTAATAAATGAGTTCAGTAAGTTTGCAGGACACAATATTTCCATATAAAAATCAGTTGTATTTTTATATACTAGCAATGCACAATCTGAAAATAAAATTAAGAAAACAATTTTCTTTGCAATAGCATCAAAAAGAATAAAATATTTAGGAGTAAATGAGCAAAAGAAGTACAAGACTTGTACATCAAAAATGGAAAATTATTGTTGGGAGAAATTAAAGATGACAAGTGAATAAAAAGATATCTCATGTTGATTGATGGATTGGAAGACCTAGTGTTTATATAACAATAAATTGACATATTTAATATAATTCTTATCAAAATTCCAGGTGCTCTTTTTTTTTTTTGCAGAAATTGGCAAGCTGATCCTAAAATTGATATGTAAATGCAAGGGACCCAAAAGAGCCAAAGCCATCTTGAAAAAGAATGAAGTTCGGCCTGACTGGTGTGGCTCAGTTGGTTGGGCATCATGCCGTAAATGGAGTGGTTATTGGTTTGATTTCCAGTCAGGGCACATGCCTGATTTGTGGGTAGGGGGACACATGTGAGAGACAGCTGTTCCATGTTTCTCTCTCACATCTATATTTGTCTCCCTCTTTTTCTCCTTCTCTTCCCCTCTCTCTAAAAATAAATAAAATCTTTAAACAGAATAAAACCTAATAAAAAAAGAAAAAGAACAAAGTTGGCAGATTTACATTTCCTATTGGAAACAATCCAATTATCAACTAGTGATTGGGAAACAAAATATAGTATATCTATGTAGTGGAATATTATTCAGTCATAAAAAGGAATGGACTATCGACACTTGCTATAACATGGATGCACCTTGAAAACTTGCTAAATAAAAGAATCCAGATACAAAAGTCTACGTGTTGTATGATGCTCCTTGACATGTCCATAAAAGAATGAGATTGACTGCTAGGTATGAAGTTTTGGGGGAGATGTTAAAAATACGCTAAAATTAGATAGTAGTGGTGGTTGGTTGTACAACCTGTGACTATACAAAACATCCCCACTGAATTATGTATTTTAAAAGGCTTAATTTTATTGTATGTGAATTATATATCATTAAAAATAAAAAATTAGTGGAACATGACCCATACTTCTCCAGTCAATTGCCTCTTTTTATATCTCAGTTTGATACTGGCTGTGAGTCCTTGTATATGATCCTTAACTTGAAAGTGCTGCAGTATCCTAATCTGTCTAAGGGAAAAGGGTCTCTAAGTTGAAAGATGCGTGTGAAGTGCCTAGGACAGTCCCTAGCATGAAGTAAGAGCTCAATAAATCACTGTCTTGGCCTGGAGGAGCTATAATCTAGACAGAGGGTTAGCACACAAATAAACCAATGACAATACAGCATGTCATGAACTTTAATGGTGAGAAGCCCCAGGTGTTTTGGAGTAGCTATCTCACCAGCCTGTGGTAGCAGGGAGGTTTTCCTGAAGCAGATGATATCTTGGATGAGCTTAAAGGACAAGAAGGGATCAAGCAAGCAAAGAAGATTTTAGTATTTCCAGATAAAGTGGTATATACAAGACTGGGGTTTGAGTGAAAGATCATGGTACCCTCCGGGAAGAGAGAGTTGGGGATGAAAATGGAGTGAGATATGAGGCTGGGGTAGCAAGCAGGTGCAAAACCACAAAGAGCCTTGTGCAATGTTTTAATGTTTTTTTTTTTTAATTGGGTTTTTATCCTGGGGACAATATGCCATTGTAGTGTTTTAAGTGAGAAATATAGAATTAGACTTGCATTTTATAAAGTTCTCCGTGGCCAAGGAGTGAAGAGTAATTTAATAATGGACAAAAAAAAAAAACCCAAACAAACAAACAAACAAAAAAACACATCTAGGATGATTAGTTAGGAGGCTAGGCTGCCTTTCTGTGCTATGAGGACAGAGCCAGCAAGTAGGTAGAAACTAACAATGTGGTGATGAGTGAACGTGATGACCAAGGCAGCTCCTGGGTCCTTGGTCTGGCTGAGAGGGGAAGGTGGTCATTTCTGCTGAGACAGAGAGTGGAGGAAGAAGAGCAGGGAGGAAGAGGAAATAACATGATTTTCAGTTCGCACAGATGAGAATCAGGTGGCTGGGGGCCTCTGGATGCTGCTCTCTGTTCTGCAAGACCACAGCAACAACCATATCCTTAAACTGAAGCATTGGTCACTTTTAAAAAGCCAACATCTTATGAGTTGTCATACTTGGAGTTATTACTGCTCACAGGTAGCTTTGTGTGAGCCTGGCCAAGCCACTTCGTGCTTCACCTTGGATTTCATCACCAGTAAGTTTGGGTAAATAGCAATTCCTCCCCTATGTCATTTACAGGGGTGTTTGAGGGCATGAAATGAAATGCATGTATACAAGTGATATATGTTTTGTCAAGTATTACATATACAGAAGGTGCTATCAATATAACATATAATATAAATAATAATTGTATGACAAATGAAGGCCTTTCAGTGAATTCTCCTAAAAACAGTAGATTTGTGACTTGGTCATAATAATGTTGAGTAAGCCCTGGCACCTGTTTGACGTGTCCCTGTTTGACACAGTGCTTCCACATTTACCATCTGAGAACACAACAAGGTTGAGACTGGTATTTGGTAGATGAGGAAATAAAGATATAGATGTATCATCTAAATGTATTAAATACATTTAAGATGTATCTTAAATGTATTTTCCAAGGTCATCTGGTTATTATCAGAGGTGGTCTGACTCCTAATCCATGATGCTTCCTGCTGCACTGTATTGTGGGGTAACTCAGGACACGGCCCCTCCACCTCAGAGTACAGATGGCTGTCTGACCAGCAGCCATAGGAATGAGGGAAACAGTCTCTCAAGGCCACTGTGTTTCTTAAAAATATTTTGTTTATTTATTTTTAGACAGAGGGGGAGGTGGGGAGAAAGAGAGGGAGAGAAACATTAATGTGGCTGCCTGTCATGTGGCCCCTACTGGGGACCTGGCCCACAACCCAGGCATGTGCCCTCACTGGGAATTGAACCAGTGACCCTTTGGTTTGCAGGCTGTCACTCAATCTGCTGAGCCACAAAAGCCAGGGCTTTTAAAAATATATATATATTTTCAAGGACCCTGTGTTCAAGCCTCCTGTGTTTACCAGAACCCCATAGCATTTTCATATACTACTGCAGCTCCCTCCCCACTGCCACTGCTCCCTAATCCAATAAGTACAACCAAGCCTGCCCCACTCACCACCATTGGGCACTGCTGTGTAATGTGAGTAATAAACACCATCTCCACAACATGTTTACATCTCCTGGTCCTCTGGGTGTTTTTTTTTTTTAATATGAACACTTAAGCAGCTCCCTGGTTTGGCGCTCATGTGTTACATGTATGTTCTGTGGAAAAGGCACTTGATCTGGTTCTCCAGATTCTAGACAATAGGTATTATTTTATGGCAATTGCAGAGGTAGCTATTGCCTACCTAACATCTACTCTTCCCTTGTTACTTAGTAGCAAAACTCTGATTGTATTTGCAGAGCAAAGTGCTCAGCTACTACAGTACATATCCCAACCTTCCTTGTGGCAAGGACCTCAGTTGGAAGTAGATCCTCTTTGCCCTACCCTCTTACTGCTGCCTGAAATAGGGACATGATGTCTGGAGTTCCAGCAGCCATTCTGGACCATGAAGTGACCTTGAGAAGGACAGCCTAAACCCCTAAACCACCTTATCAGTATGAACTGCATACCTCTAAACTTTGTTTTCAGCTTTATTGAGATATAATTGAGAAATAAAAATTTTATATATTTAATGTGTATAACTTGATTTATACACATATATAGTAAAATAATCACCATCATCAAGCTAATTAACATATCCATCATCTCACAACAGTATCATTTTCCTTCCTCCACCCCCCACATTTTTTTGTGGTGAGAATACGCAAGACCTAACCTCTTAGCAAATTTCAGGTATACAAATAGTACTGTTAACTCTAGTCACATTGCTGTGTATTAGATTTCCAGAAATTATCCATCTTGTATAACTGAAACTTCGGACCTTTTGACTAACATCTCCTATTTACCCTCCTCCCCAGCCCCTGCTGACCACCATTCTACTCTCTTCTTTTATGAGCTAAACTTTATTTTTAATAGGAGGGAGAAAAAAATCTACTTCACTTAAGCCCCCATCCTCTTGTCTTTTTAAAAAAATGCAGCCAATAACTTATTGAAGAAATTAATCTATACCAAGACTCCTCAACTCCTAGATATGGGGGAGATGGGGTTTTCCCCACCAGTCACTTAGAGTGAGAGCCCAATGAGAAGTCAGTTTGCATTAGAGATAATTACACAGGACAGAAGGGTTAGAAGGTAAGCATCTTCTCAATCCGTGGTCTTCTTTTCCAATGTCCTTAGGCCAAGGAATCACTGTGCACATTTCTTCTATTGCCATGCCTGTGGTCTCATGAGTAGCATTTCTTCTTACCTTGCTCTTTTAATGCCAGCCCATCAGATTGCTGACTGCATCTAAATACTCTACATTATCATCAAGGAAAATGGGTAGCTGGAATCCCCTGGCCAGGCAAGTCAACTGGGGCAAATTGATGTTGCACTGGAGCAAACTGGAGAGCTAATGAGCAGTCTGGGTAAGCTGGGGGACAGCTGACATTGCTTCATGGCTTAGATTTCCAGAGGCAGTTCAATGTCAGTGTCAGTGGATTCTACATTGGCAGCCTCCCACCCTCAACTTCAACTCCTTACCTGCTGACATCTTCCTTTCTTTCAAATTGGCAGCAGAAGCCAGGGAAAACCTAAATTTAACCTCCAGAGAATATACCACATGACATTTGTGGGTCTTGCATGTTCAGTTTAAGACTTTGAAAGCTAATTTAGCCATGCGATGCCTCCGTAAGTGATGAGAGTTGATACACCTGAACTTCTGCCATTGTTAGTCACTGTGGTTTCATTCTGTCTCTTGAGACTTCATTCCATAATAACTGCTATCTTAAGCCCAGAGCATAACACTAATGAGTATTTGAAAATGCCAGGTTCTTGGCACCATGTGCTGATTTTTAAAAAATGAAATAACACCCATCAGTGTAATGGTCACTCAGCAAGGGGTATGAGGGATGTATTATGCATGACTTGTCTCGTCATTTCCAGCTTTCTGTTAAATTCCCACATTCTAAGTATAAGCAATTAAGCAACTCCTGTACCAAATCTTAATTAATTCAAGGTGCTGTGACCAAGGGCCTGAAATAAAAAGCAATATAACATATATATTATTTTATCTATATATATCTATAACATATATATAAGTTTTGTATGTATTTATATATGTTATATATAATCTCACATATTTATGTTTACATATGTTATATTTGTGATACACACATATATTTATACACATATATATAATCTCACTAAGCCATGAAGGGAACAATGCAAGAATTAGCTTTGGAAAGATGAATGATGGCTCTTTAGGGACAAATCTCTCTTCTTAGCCTGGGCATGCCAGCACATAACATTGCTGTTTAAGTCTGAAATCTTTGTTACAAGTTCCCTAAATCTACCATAAAATATCAGAGACTAAACAAGTCTATCAGACAGCAGTTCCTTGGGGCAAAGAGCTTTCTTAGTTGTTTTTGTATTTTCAACACCTAGCACACAGTAGGTATTAAAGTTCTGGTCCAGCTGAACATGATCAACCTTCTCCACTCTTGACAGTAGCACCAGTGTTTCACGCTGCCTGGTGAATCCAGACATTGGCCTGCTTATTCTAGTATGTCCAATCCAGGTCATATATTTGAAGCTGGGGACCTGATGATTTGGGTATTGTTGTACCTAGAAAATTATATTTATTTTGAACAGTTAGAAACTCTATCTTTGATTTGGGTTTCATACATTGCTCTGAAAAATCACATTGACATTACACTTTCCTTCATGGCATTTGCAGTCTTTAAAATGGCAACATAATCTTGAGCACAAATAGTAGGACTCCCATCTGGCAGGCATATGACTACCGTCAGCTATGCGGTTGTGAACACTATCAAAGTCTGCCTGTCCATTTAAGCCTTTGCTGGGCATATTGATTTTCATTTTTACAAATTGTTTAGGTAGTGTTAATATCAAACAATGTCAGGAATTTTAACCAAAACAAACCCATAGGACAGGTCTAGCCAGCTCACTTACATGTTGCAGAGCAAAGTACATTCAGTGTCTGAAGAATAGTACCTCTTTTTCCTGTGTTCATTTGTATTTGTTATAACATGGTCATTTTGTGCTAGCCCAAGACCTTGGAAACATACCGAGAATCCTTTTTTTATGGACATAAATCTCTCCAGTTTTAAAAAAAAGTAATTGCTCAAAGAGGGGAAGAGGAAGAGAAAGAGTAGGAAGAGGGAACCAGAGGAGGGACCTCCCAATACAGCAACACATAAAGAGGCATCAGAAAAAAAATTACTTCTGGTATGTATATGGCACCAAACTCAGCCACAATTCCTCCATAGGGAAAGCATAAATGTGGGATCCATTTGAAAGAACATCCTCAAAGAAAACATAGAGTTAGCCAACAGGTATAAGAAAAGATGCTCCACATCACTAATCATCAGGGAAATGCAAATCAAAACCACAGTGAGATATGAACTCACACCGTTAGAATGTCTATTGTAAAAAAGATAAAGACAGACACGTGCTAGTGAGGTTGTGGAGAAATGGGAAACCTTGTGCACTTTTGGTGAGAATGTAACTTGGTACAGCCACTATGAAAAATAATATGGAGGTTCCTCAAAAAAATTAAAATTAGAACTACTATAGGATCCAGCAATTCCACCTCTGGGTATATTCTGAAAGAAATAAAATTGCTATCTCAAAGAGAATTTGCACCTTCATCACAGCATTATTTGCAATAACCAAGACAAAGAAACAACCTAAGTGTCCATCAGTAGATGAGTGTATAAAACAACTATGGGACATTTACACAATAGAATACTATGCAGCAGAAAAAAGAGAAAAAATTTTACCCTTTGCAACAGTATGGATGGACCTGGAGACCATTATGCTAAGTGAAATATGCCAGTGGGAGAAAGACAAATGCCATATGATTTCACTCACATAGAGAATCTAATGAACAAACTGAACTAACCAGGAAAATAAGGACAGACTCAGATGGAGAGCAGGATGACAACTAGGGGTGGGGAGAGGTTAAGGGGTGGAGGGATTGAGCAAAAAGAAAAACAGACTCATGGACATGAACAACAGTGTGATGATTGCTGGGGGGCAATATAAGGGGACTAAATGGTAATGGAAAAAATACAATAAAGATTAAGTCAAAATGAACAAATAAAAACTGAAAAGATCTACTTAGTAAAGGAAACAGAGTAGGATTTCCAGAAACTGCAGCAGTGGTTCAATTAAGGTCAAAGAAAAAATATGCAGAAAAGTCCTGATACTTAACTCCTGCTTTGAGGAAATCTGCTCTCCAAACTGCTAGAATACTTCATGTCAATTTGAGCTGATGGACTGAATGTGCAATCATAGGCAGTTTTCAAAACAGTAGCTACAGAGAACTGAGATTTCTTCAATCTACTTCGCATCAACATGTATTTGTTCTGGATGGCTAAGAGATTTCTGGAACCCACAACCACAATTAACAAATAGCCTTCTGAGAGAACAGTATTGTGCCTTTGAAAGTTTCAAGCACAGTGGACTGCTTGCTTTTCCTTTCACTTTATTTGGCAAGAACCCCAGTTGGCATCACTTTATTTTGAGCTCAATCCATCAACAATTCAAGAGAATTAATAATGTATTTGTATCACATGCTAGTACTAGCATAAAATTATCTATAAATGTTTAATAAATACTCTGTAATGCTTTTGAAACATGTTGCAAGTGATAAATAAGTAACAATGGATTCCTTATGAAATATTTATTCCAGTATGGTTATTGTTATGTTTTAACTGCTTGAGAAGCCATTACTAACAAAGTGAATTGAGTTATCCAAGTTACAGATACGTTTAGTCCACCATTCATAATAAAATGTGCAACACTTAAAGTGAAATAAAGACCCTGGAAATGGTTGTTGACAAATCATAACTGTTGGAATCTCTAGTAATACTTAACAGTTCACAGACATGAAAGATCGGCAATTGTTTAATAAATTACTTCTCATGAAAGAAATGGGTTCTGAGTATCTTCTAAATTTGGGGGACTCTCGATGAGTTCTCTATGAATGATAACACCGAAGCATTAAGTCTTCCCAAGAGTTGCATAGGTTTGACAGGGCATGGAGCGAAAAAGTCCAAGTGATGACCATGCATTTGATACAAAAAAGGTGCTGCCTCAGTGGGAAAAATACACATAAGATATCCAGTGGTGAACACCTAAGATGAGGTCCATATTTTGAACACTTTTATTTAAGAAAGTCAAGAAGATTTTCATCTTTTTTTTAAAACTGAAGCATCATTTACATACACTCTTTTTGTATTGTTCCACAAGCTGTGAAAAATGCCCATAGTCATGTAATCAACACCAAATTCAAGTACCCCCAATTTTCCCATTCCTCTTTGGTCAACCCCTTCCCCCATCACAGCTTCTGAAAATGAGTGATCTACTTTCCATCCCTATCAATTTATCTTTTGAAGAATATCATCATGAATAAAATAATAATTTTATAGCCTTCTTAGTCTGGCTTCTTTCAGCATAAAGCATATGAAGTTTATCCATGCCATTGTATGTATCAGTAGCACATTCCTCTTTTATTGTTGAGTGGTATTCCACTATATAGATATACTATAGTTTGTTTCTTCTTTCACCAGTTGAAGGGCATTTGGATTGATAGTCAGTTTGGGGCAGTTGTGAATAAATCTGTTATTAACATTTGGTTACAGGTTTTTGTGTGAATACAAATTTTTACTTTTATGGGGTAGACACCTGGGAGTGGGAGAGCTGGGTCATTTTGTAAATATGTGTTTGATTTTATATGAAACTGCCAACTTGATTTCCAACGTGGCTGTGTTGTTTTGGTTTCCGTCAGCAATGCATGAGTGCCAGTTGTTCAGCATCATCATTAGCACAAGGTATTGCCTTTCCCCCCCAACCCCGTTTTTAACTGACAAGAGGATTTTGGTTATACCAATCAATCCAAACACATCAAAATAGAAAAAAAAATTGTTATCAAGTAATACAAACCAAAGGTACACCTGAGTTTTAATCTTTTCCAGTTGGGCATGGAAAATTTTAGATTGGACAAAGGATAGGGTAGACTTCAGGGGTGAGATTCAGCTCTCAGCTATGCATGATGCTTGTTAATGAAATACAAAAGAAAATCATCTAAGAGTGCCTCTTAAGCTGTATAAAAAACATTCCAATTCAAACTAGCTATTCCAAGAGACACAGACTCATAGATGGAGAGCAGGGTGATAGCTACTGGAAGAGGAGGTTAGGGAATGGACAGACTGAGTGAAAAGGAAAAAGGACTCATGGACATGGGCAACAGTGTGGTGATTGCAGCAGGGAGGGAGATATAAGAGAGTTAAATGGTAAGGGAAAAATACAACAAATAATTTAAAAAACAAATTAGCAATGCCAATATGGCAAATATCCTTAGAGTTGGCATTTTGACTGATGTTTTTCTATTCTTTTCTCTTTTCTCATTCTTACTAAGAGACAGGCATTACTATATCCATTTCACAGGTGAGAAAAAATACTCTCAGGGAGGTTGAATAACTCACTCAAGCTTACCTAGCATAGGAGTAAAAAAGTAAGGGTTTAAACCCAGGTTTGCCCCTGATTGGTGTGGCTCAGTGGGATGGGCATTGTACAGTGAACTGAATGGTTGCTGGGTTTATTCCCAGTCAGGCACATGCCTGAGCTGTGGGCCTGGTCCCCAGTTGAGGATATGTGAGAGACAACCAATCCATGTTTCTCTAGCACATTGATATTTCTCTTCATCTCTCTCCCTCTTCCTTCTCTTCTCTCTAAAAATAAGTAAATAAAATCTAAAAAAATAAAAATAGATAAATAAACAGGTTTATTTATCAGGTTTGCCCGTACACAAAGCGCATGCATTTTTCCAAGGTGTTATGCTACCAAAAGTATATTAAAACTCTAAAATAATCCTTACATATATAGCCAAGTGGTTTTGGACAAGAATGTTAAGACCATTTAATAGAGGAAAGAACAGTTATTTTTTTTTCAACAAAAGATGGTGAGAAAACTGGATATCCACATACAAAAGAATAGATAGAGTTGGATCCCTATCTTACATCACATACAAAAATGAACTCAAAATAGAATAAAGGCACAAACATAAGAGCAAAAACTATAAAAAACTCTCAAAACAAAAGATGGAGGAAAAGTTTCATAGCATTGAGTTTGACAATTATTTCTCAGGTATAACACTAAGAGTACAGGCAACAAAAGAAAAAATAGATCAATTGGACTACATTCAAATTAGAAACTTTTGTGCTTCAAAGGACACTATCAACTGTGAAAGACAACCCACAGAATTGGAGAAAATATTTGCAAATTGTCTAGCGGGTAAAATATCAACTTCCAGAATATATAAAAAACTTCCTACAGCTAAAAGAACAGCAAAAAACCTAATTTAAAAAATGGGCAAACAACTTCAATAGACATCTCTTCAAGAAGATCTACAACTGTTTGATAAATACATGAATAAATATTTAACATCATCAATCATTAGGTAAATTAAAAAAGAAACCACAATGAGATAACTAACATTTTATACCAAAGATGGCTACTTTGGTATAAAAATATGGAAAGTGTGAAGAAATTGAAACCCTTGTGTATTGCTGGTAGGAATGGAAAATGGTGCAACCACTGTGGAAAACAGTATAATAGCAGGCCCTCAAAAAATTAAACATAGAGTTACTGTATAATCTAGCAATTCCATTTTTAGGTATATACACCAAAGAATGAAAGCAAGGACTTAAAGAGATATTTGTACACCAAATCCATAGCAGCATTATTTATATTAACCAAAAAGTTAGAAATAATCCTAACATCCATTGATATATGAATGAATAACAAAATGTAAGACACACACAGTGAAAAAGGAATGAAATTCTGATGCATACTATAACACGGATGAACCTTTAAGACACTGTGCTGAATGAGACAAAGCAGCCATTAAAGATAAATATTATATGATTCTACATTTATGAGATACCTAGAAGAGTCATATTCATCCAAATAGAAAGTAGAGCAGTGGTTACTAGGGGTGGGAGGAAGGAGGATTGGGGAGCCGTTGTTGAACAGATAAAGAATTTCATTTTGGGATGATGAAAACATTCCAGAGACAGATAATAGTGATCATTGCACAACCATGTGAATGGGTTTAATGCTGCTGAACTGTATACTTTTAAAAATGGTTAAAATAATAAATTTATTATGTATATTTTACTACAATTTAATAAATTCTTACAATGAGAAAGATTAGCATACAAGGTTTAAAAGTCTTTTACATAGGTTCCTATGTAAAAGAAATAAAAATATGAAGCCTGGCAATGTTTAATAAAAACTTTCTAAGAAGCCAGAAATCAGAGTAGTAGATATAGGTAGTAGGTATGACTCACAATACTTACAAAGAACCTTTTGCATCCTTATGATTTTCCAAGGAAAAAAATAATTCCCACCCTAAAAAAGTGCCAAGTGTTAATAGTTTCCTTCTATTATTCCAACCACTAGACACTCCATAGGTCCATATTCATCAGCTCTTATAATTAAATGGGACAGGTTGAAAAGATGGCACATTAATTAAGGATGAATTACTCTAGACCACTGCAGAGTTCCTCATGTAAGAGTTACATGAATAGTAAAAATCAGCTCCTCATCATTAGGGAGGAAAGGGAGAACTAAGAATGAGAGCCTCATTTTCTGCTAGATATTATTGCCAAGCCAATTTAGGATCTTGTATCTTAAGCTCTTCTTGAGTTCAGTGAAGCTTCACAACTATTAAAATACTCGGGATTCCACTGATACACTGAAAATAAAATGGAAACTCATCTACATAACAAAGGCTGGGAGATAGCAGGCTTTGAATCAGCCATTGCTAGATCTTGGCTTTTCAACAAGCAGGGAGTATAACAGAATGAATGCGGTACACTTAGCTGCATCATTTGAAGGTAAGTGCCTGCTTTGGGCAACCAGTAGAAAGTGATGCACATATGATGTAAACATTCTGGTACTGAGTATACATGTGTGGGGAAGAAGAGAATTTGTTTTTTTTTTATTAGAGTGTAAGCCCTGTGTCCCACTTACATCCATTAAAAAAGATATAGTCACCACACTCATTCCAGCCCACACAATCAAGTCTCAAATTTTATCTGACATCTAGGCAGGGAGCTTAAAACTCCAATACCTGCAAGAAACAGGGAGGTGCCAGAAACTGGAGAAGTGGGTCAGGTACGATGAATCAAAGAGAGGAGTTGGTAAGTCTGATACATATTAAGCATTCCATAATTTTTAACAGTATATTTTTTTAGTATTACAATTTGGACATCACAATTTGGTAGAAAGAGGACTACTTTAGAAATCTCTTCCTTTGTGTTTAATCTAAACTTAATTTAATCTCATTAATATTCATATCTACTTTTTAAAAAGAAATGACTTTTATTATTAAAGCATACAGGTACATGGAATAAAAGACAAAAGGGAAGAACTGGTGATTGGATGGAGTAATACATCTAGCTCTGAGCTTCCTGATAGCCAAAAGAAAGTAGTGAAATGATGCATTAAAAGCTTTCATTGTCTGACTGATACTTGATATTATCAGGTGTTCAGGAACATCAGACCTTTTCAACGAAGTCCGGATATTAAGACAGGACTAGGCATATACTGGAAAAGAATACCATTCAGAAGGAAGAAAGAATAAAGATCCAGAAGAATTATAGTCTTGGGCTGGTAACGATGACATAGTCATTGATATGTACTTGATAGACATATTAATTCACTCAGCACATACTTATCAAGTGTCTACTATATGCTAGAGATCTTTTAGACATCTGAGATTAATGAATGAAGTAAATAAAGATTTCTATTGTTGTTCTAACAGAAGAGCAGAAAATATGCAAACCTAAGTAGTAAATAAGTATGTAGTGTTATGTTAGAAGTGATAGATGCTATAGAGAAAAGAAAATGGACAGCAAGGGAATCAGCTAAGAGATGGAAATTGTAATAACTGCTCTGCTTTTATCTCAATTGTTCTGCAAATCAAATGAAATCATGTGAGTGAAAGAGTTTCATAAGTTATTTTGTAAAAGTCAGTAGATATAATAATTAGAAGGTTGTTTACAAAAGCTACACACACACACATTTAGATTTTGGAATACTCCAAAGAACACATTTATTCTGCTGTTTATCCTAGTAAATGATCATCTGTTACTAGGGGAATACTCCTGGTTTTTGGCCAGTAGCAATTAGGAGATGACATTTCAGAAGATGAAAACGAACAGAGATGTGGTCCCTGTGCCTTGGCTTGTATTTCTCTAGTTCCCAATCCATTGGTGACATCACTAGGGCCACAATGGCAAGTAAGGCAATTATAGTCTCTTTGCAGTCCACCAGTAGCTAGCTCACTTCTTCCCCCACTTGCTAACGACTGAAGGATACACAGTCTCACCATTCCTTTCCTTTATCAAAGCATGCAAATGATGGTTAAATAGTCAAACTGACTAATCTGGTGTTCATCAGGACTGAAAACAGTGAGCAAAAGACAAGTTATATAATTGAATGAGTGGCAACAGAGTTAACCCAGCAACCGAACTCATTGTGTAAAATTTTTGCTTTTTGTTTTCTTTATATATCTACATAATCTTTATTCCATCATTTTCTAGGTTGACAAGATGGTGGAGCCCATAAGATTTCCTGGTGGACTGGGTGTGGGCTGCTTTAATAAGAAAGAAATTAAGGGTGCCGCTAAGGTTTTTCTTCTGAACAGTTACAAAGATCGAGCTCTCTCAGTTGAAATGGGGAAGGCTGTGGATGCAAAAGGATTTGAGGGAAGGATCCAGAGTTTAGTTTTGAATATGTTGAGTTTGAGATATTGATTAGACTTACAGGTAGGGATGTTGAGAAGGGAGGTATATATATCACTCTGGTGTTTGGGAGAGAGTTCTAGGATGGAATTCTGAGTTATCAGCATATATATGGTGTTGTACAAGACCAGAGGAGATCTTCAAGATGGTGAGTGTAGATGAAGAGAGAAGGGTCAAGAACTGAGGGTCACTCAAATACTAAGAGAAAAAGAGAGGGGAAAAAGGAAGAAGCAGAAAAGGAGACCAAGCTGAGTGCATAGTGAGGTGGAAGGGAAACCCAGAAGTATGATTTCCTGGAAAGCAAATCAGAGATTATCATGGAGGAGGGACTAAACTCTATCAAATACTGCAAAGGTAAAATCTGTACTTCAGTACCCATTAAATTAGAATGGGAAACACTACATCTTAATCCCAATTACCCCAGGAACCCTGTGAGTAGGAATTATGGTCCTGATTTTACTGATGATGAAGAGCTCAGTGGGATTGGGTGGTTCCCAAGGTTACAATGCTTGCATCTGACCTTGGATTCAAACCCAAGACCCTCTAACTTTGATGCCCAATCTCTTTGTACTAAACAAACATTTATGTGCCTTCTCACCACTACCTGCCTCCCTCAACTTTTGGGAAAGGTGGGAGGTGAAGAAGAGAGAGCATTAGGGATTTTTGTATTCATTTTATGTTATCTTTCACAAATTAATTCAGTGGAAAAAGTGAAATGAGCTCAGTACCATATTGTGTTTGAATTATTGACAACCATTCTTATCTAACCAGGAAAAAATATCATTTGATAGAAATAAAGCCCCTCATTCCTACTCTACCTTTCTATTATTAAAAAAAGGCTTGCAGTTCTGTGCCTATTATTTTACACTGTAAAGTGATGAGGAATTAGAAAATTGTTAGGTAGCAGGTGACAAATTGCAATCTGATGGGCCAACATGAACCTATAAAAATGTTATCAAGATGATATTAAACAGTCTATTCCTTACTTAACATCCAGGCAGGAAATTGGAGCTATTCTTGCTGGATATCTCACACTTTGATATTTTTCATTTAGATAATGCTATTTAAAATTTAACTGGATTACTAGCAATTTGTCTTTCAAAATGATGTACTTGAGTACTTGGCTCTGCATATCATTTTCCCAGTTTTCAGTGAAAGGTGTTTGGTACTTTCTAGAATTTCTGAATTTTGGGAGCAATAATTTTTTGTTTCATCTACCCAAAAGCTGCTCTAAAAAAAGATGCTTTCATATTTTTCTTTGTGGCAGTTGGATGTGAGTTATAATTGGGTCTCTGAGCATCTTATGACGAGAAGTGTGTCAGTGTAGTTTGCTGTTACATCCCCAGTGCTCAGCAGAGTGCATGTCACATAGTAGGAACCCGTTCACATTTGTTGAATGAATGCTTTATTTATCTATATTACACCTGCACTCGGTATGATATCCAGCACAGTATAGGTGCAGAATTAATAACTATTGCATTGAACCACTTCGGGTATAGGTGGGTAACAACTCCTAGGAGCAGGAAATCACCTTAAAATTTTACCTCATACCCTTTTTCTCATAGACCTTATGGGAGCTGAGATGAATCTCCTTTCTAAGACTAGGCTTTTTTCCCTGCAGAAAAGAGAATGCCTATTCTTGTCTAAAAGTACTGGGGTGGCCAAAAAGTTTGTTTAGGTTTTTTCCATAAAAGGCATATTTTTCATTTTTACCAATAACTTTATTGATTTAGATATTTTGAGTATGTTGGCTATCTCCCATGTGGTATAATGTTGATTGTTCTCAATTAATGTCTTGATTTGATTGCTTATCAATTTCAACTGGTCTACCCAACCCTGGAGCATTGTCCAGTGAGAAATATACAGCACAAAACTTCACAAACCACATTTGACCTGTTAAACCAGTCACAGCATCTTCTCCACACACTGCATAAATCTTTTTCTTTGCATTTCAGTTGCATTTTTCCCTTTCTTAAAATAATAAAACATAATATGCCAAAAATGTTGTATATCTTCTTCCATCTTCCATATTAAAATGGCTACACAAAAATTCACCAAATTTGGTTTTTTTAAATGCATGCTGACATGACAGCTGTCACAATATAATCTAACAAAATTGCTTTAAGTGAAGTTAAAGACAACTAAGCACCACTAAAGCCATCTTATGGAAAAAAAAAAAACAAACAACTTTTGGGCCAACCCAATAAATTAGAGGTAGTGAAATTTCAGGCTACATTTGGTAAGTGTGTGGAGGATCACTGTAAGTATGGTCACAATGTTGTACAGAAAGGCTAAAAAAATCTTAAAAGGAAAGCTATCAGTATGAAAATAATAACATAAAAACCACCTGGGTTTGAGTCTCAGATTGTAGTTAGGAAGCCTAAGAGGAAGGGAAGAAAGGGTGATGGTATTTTTTTACTCAGAACAGTCATTGAGCTTGCGCTGTGTGTGGTGCTTTCTGCTTGGTGCCAGAACTACAGTGGTGGTAAGGCCAAGTTCCTGGCCTCATGAGACTTACATCTTATCAAGCAATACAGTTTTTTAAGTATATTTTATTGATTATGCTATTACAGTTTTCCCGATTTTCTCCCCTTTCTCCCCTCTTCCTCATGGACCCCCCAACCCTCCAGCTTCCCCCTGCCTTAGTTCATGTCCATGGGTTGTATATATAAGTTCTTTCAGCTTTCTGTT
Organism: Anoura caudifer; assembly: GCA_004027475.1. Lineage (NCBI taxonomy): Eukaryota > Metazoa > Chordata > Mammalia > Chiroptera > Phyllostomidae > Anoura > Anoura caudifer. Next base: position 737,574 of record PVKU01000050.1, on the reverse strand, counting down.
TCCTACACCATTTTTTACCTCTCCCCATCTATTTTATGCCTACCAATTATACTTCTTCTTCCCTGTACCTTCCCCCGCATTCCTCCCTTCCCCTTCCCCACTGAAAACCCTCCATGTCCATTTCTCTGATTCTGTCCCTGTTCTAGTTGTTTGTTTAGTTTTTATTTTCATTGTTTTTTCTTTTTTTAGGTTCATTTGTTGATAGCTGTGAGTTTGTTGTCATTTTATTGTTCATATTTTTTATCTTCTTTTTCTTAGATAAGTCCCTTTAACATTTCATATAATAATGGCTTGGTGATGAACTCCTTTAACTTGACTGTATTTGGGAAGCACTTTATCTGCCCTTCCATTCTAATGATATCTTTGCTGGATAGAGTAGTCTTGGATGTAGGTCCTTGCCTTTCATTTCTTTGAATAATTCTTTCCAGCCCCTTCTTGCCTGCAAGGTTTCTTTCGAGAAATCAGCTGATAGTTTCTTTTGAGAAATCAGCTGATAGTCTTCTGGGCACTCTTTGTAGGTAACTGTCTGCTTTCCTCTTGCTTCTTTTAGGATTCTCTCTTTATATGTAGTCTTGGGTAACTTGATGATGATGTGCCTTGGTGTGTTCCTCTTTGGGTCCAACTTCTTTGGGACTCTCTGGGCTTCCTGGATTTCCTGGAAGTCTATTTCCTTCTTCAGATTGGGGAAGTTTTCCTTCATTATTTGTTCAAATAAGTTTTCAATTTCTTGCAGTTGTTCTTCTCCTTCTGGTACCCCTATAATTTGGATATTGGAAAATTTCAAGTTTTCCCAGAGGCTCCTGAGTCTCTCTTCACTTTTTTGAATTCTTGTTTCTTCATTCTGTTCTGGTTGGATGTTTATCTCTTCCTTTTGTTCCAAATCATTGATTTGAGTCCTCATTTCCTTCCTGTCATTGTTGGTTCCTTGAATATTTTGCCTTATTTCATTTTGGGTATCTTTCATTTGTTCTTTCATTTTTAGACTAAGCTCAATCAATTCTGCAAGTATTTTGATTACCAGGGCTTTAAATTCTTCATCAGATGGGTTGGCTATATCCTTATCGCTTAACTCTCTTTCTGAGATTTTGATCTTTTCCTTCATTTGGGCCCTATTTCTTTGTCTTGGTGCACCTGTTAAGTTGTAAGGGGGTGGGGCCTTAGGTGTTCACCAGAGTAAGGCAGCCCACCTTGCTGCACTGTGGTGCTGCCTGTGGGGGAGGGGTCAGAGAGGGAACAATGCAGCTCCCCTACTCAGCTCTAGCCCACTTTCCAATGAACTCACGAATGAGACTAGGAGTTTCTCCCACAGTGGCAACCACTGTAGTCCATGGTCAGCTCTGAGTCTCAGTCTCCTGTTCAGTCAGCCCCACCCCCACAGTCTGCCACCCTGTTGTGGGTTCTCTCTGTCTATGCCTTACTGGTCCAGTTGTTCTGGTTGACTGTTTCTTTAATTCCTTGGTGGTCAGAGTTTCATGCAGTTTGATTTTCTGGTACTTCTGATTGTTTATTGATTTTAGGTTGGTTGTTATCCTCCTTTTAATTGTGTGAGGAAGTGAAAGGTTTCTACGTATGCCTCCATCTTGGCCAGAACTCTCAAGCAAGACAGGTTTTAGAGGTGATAAATATATGTAGTTGTGGAGATGAGTCACACATGATAATATAATTCAAATGATGCTCTTGAGAAAATTATTAGCCAATAATAGAGTAAAAAGTAAGATGAATACTTTTCACATTGTTTGAAAATTTACATGATAAGTAGGTTCTGACACCAATTCTGAAGTGGGGGGAAGTTGCCCATACTAACAATCAATTCTCAGATGCAAGTTGGGTGTCCTGTAGTTCTACTTGGTTCTAGCACTATCTACTCAAAGATAGCCTCAGATCCCACAGGTTAAGAATTCAGTCCAATGAGAATACACTCTATTTCTCCCCCAGAAGCCAGTGGAAAATCCATATTGTTATCTGTGCTCATGACCCTGACTGGCTGGCTATAAATCAGAGGTTCCTGAGACCTCTTCTTTGGGTTCGATCAACTTGCTAGAGTGGCTCACAGAACTCAGAGAAGCATTTTACTCACTAGATCATAGTTTATTATAAAAGGATATAACTCAGGAACAGCCAGACACAAGAGATGCACAGGGCAAGTCACGGGAAAAGAATGTGACCCTTCCATGCTCACCCAGAGCCACTCTCCAACTTTCCTCAGGTTTACCAACCTGAAGGCTCTCTGAACCCTGTCCTTTTGGGTTGTTATGTAGGCTTTATTACATTGGCATGATTGATGAACTCATTGGCCATTGGCGAATGATTCAACTCCCAGGCCTTCTCCCCTCTGCCAGAGGTTGGGGGTGGGACTGAAAGTTCAACCCTCTCATCACCTGGTTGGTTCTCTTGGCAACCAGCTCCCATCCTTAGGTTACTTAAGGGCTTTTCAAAAGTCACCTCACTGATTTAACAAAAGACGCCTTCATTACTCATCTCACCTAAGAAATAAATCACAAGGGTTTTGGGATCTCTGCGCCAGAAGCCAGTACTCTTTTTAGAAATCACAATGTCACCCTTGGAAACCAAATGTAATCCATACAAGAAAGGACAGAAAAAAACCAAAAACTTTGGTGCTTTTATTTTAATAAAGCACCAAAAACAAAACAAAATAACAACAACAACAAAAAAAAAAACCCCAGAAAGTATAAGGTGGAATGACACATGTAAAATATATATTATATATATATATATATATATATATCAGATTAAGATAATAAATCTCCATGGTTTAAAGTCCCCTACAAGAAGAAAAAAAGATTTTCATACTAAGAAAAAAATTTAAAAAAGATCAAACCCAACTAAACATAAAGGAAAATGACATTAAAAGTTAAAATCAGTAAGAAAAGCAAAGCTTTATCTGAAAAAATAAACAAAAAAAAAGGTGGAAATTCTGCTTCTGTGTAAGATGCAAAGCAAACATCATGAAATGAGACAAGGATAGTCTTACATTGATAGAACTTGCAATCCATAATAAAAATATAAGGACCATAATTATTTATCTACCAAACAATATATTTTTTGGTTTGTTGTGTTTATTAAGCCAACATAACTAGAATGCAAAAACATATTTTAATGTGTAAAATAATCAAAGGATTTAAAATTTTGTTTGCTGTGTGTTTTGTATTTTTATTTTCAGCAAATACTAGGAATGCATACCCTCCCTTGAGATGGGGAAAGCTGTGTGGGGAGTTTTGGAGGGAGGATTAGGAGTTCAGTATGGGACATATTGCATTTAGACATCTGCTAAACTTCCAAACACGTGTTTAGTGAGTTCATAGATGCAAAGTCTACAGTGGAGTTTTCAACACAAAAGAGAACCTAGAAATGGGTGAAGAGAAAACAGCTACTTATTAAGCACCTAGTATGTACTGGGAATTCAGCAAGGCCTTTCAGAAAGTGTTATGTCATGTGATAGAACAATTGTGATTATTTACCACTCATTAATTGAGCACCTACTATGTCCAGTCACTGTGTCTAGGGAGATAAATAATACATAGTTCCTGCCTTAAAGAAATTGCTATTGTCACATAGCAGGAGAGGCAACTGAGTTTAAGAGAAGTAAAAGAACTGTACAATTGTCATACAACTGGTGAATGTCATAACTGGATGGCATTGTCATGTGTTCGTATGTGTCTTCAGAGCCACTATTCTTTTCAATCTTCTATCCTGTGTCTATCTACCCATCCCTCTGCCTTTCAGAGGGGAATGCTGCCAATATTATAGAAAAATACTAAAGATAACCAACCCACGGGTTGCTGAATATGCTTGCAAGTTACAGTGTTTCTGCGTAAGCACTGATCATTTTGTTACAAATCTGTCTTGGCAATTATTTAAAGCAGGCCCCCAAAGGGCACATTCAGTCACACATTGTTATCCTCATGACACATCTCCGTTTCTACTGAAGAGTTGGTGCTGCAGGTCCTCATCTTTCCAGAATAACTTTGTCACATGAGAGTGGCATGCTAATGGGAGCAGCAGAGCCGGGCCACACAATGCTGGCCTTGAAAGAACCTGATGTCCGTGGGCAGGAGATGAAGAGCCAGTCTTCACCTTTCTACTCATTTCCCAGATGACAGCCCAGAAATCTGGAGGTCTGTGCAAAGCAGTATTGCTTGCATAATTTCCTCATGGAAAGGTTATACTGCTTTTGGATTCTGCAAACCAGAGAAGGTTGGCCTTTAGAAATGAGGGCTTTCAGGTAATTTAACCTCTGAAAGTGAATGTTAATATTTACATTATCTTGTTAACACCTTTGTGCTTTTTTTCCTCTGTGAGATAGGAGCCTGAGGGTTCAAATATTTTAAACAGATATGTTCCTTTGAGGGAAACCGGCCTATCACAGTATTTCAGAGAGGAAAGAACATAGCCTCGGTAATCTGTCCATTTCAATTTGACTCCCATTATAGCCATGTATTTGGCTGGATACTCTTGAAATGTTAGCTTCTCTGGGCTGTAAGTCTCTCATCTGTAAAATGGGAAACATGTCCCCTTACTTAGTCAGTTACTAGAAGGATAGACTGGGATCATTTATTAATACTCTTATGTCTGGGTACTCAGTAGTATGGAACTTCTGTAGTTATTGTTATAACAGCTCATTCAAATTGTCACAAACAGAAGCAAATCCACTCCAGTTTTGTTCTTTGCCTCTTTTAAAGAAGTCCCACCATTGTCATTGTTAACACACACTGTATTTACTAGCACTTAATTTTTTCCACAACCTAAGGTATCCATTGTGAGAGGTGAACCATGTGATGGTCATGAATTCAGATCCCAGATCTGGATGAGTTCAAATTCGACCTTGGTGCATTCTGGCTTTATAACCCTGAGAAAGATATTTGGCTTTTCTGTACCTCAAGTCCTCCTCCTCTCACTAGTGATAATTATAGTGTCCATCTCATGAGGTTCTTGTGTGTTTTAAGTTAGTGAGAGGAGTAGCCTGGCCAGTAGCACATATTTAGTAAGCCATAATGATTTTTAGTTCATTGGAATTTGATTGCATATGATGCAATACTGTGAGCCATGGAGAGCATGTGACGTTCACTTTCATTTAAAAGGTGAAGAAACTGAGTTATAGAGCAATCTGTAGGCATGGCCAAAGTAACACAACTAATTTGTAGTCAGCTGGGACCAGCACTGCCTCCTTCTGGCTCTCAAAGCAGTTCCATCATCCAGGAAAAGTCCCCACCGCGGGAGCTCCTGCCAGGATTTATTCCAAAGGCATACCCGCTCCCCCCAGCCCCACCACCATTGTTGCAGGAAATTACGCTGTGAGCCATGTATCTTCTTCGACACGCTGTGCTCTTGAAGAAACACTCCCAATTACTGTGGCTGTGTTCTCCGTGATTGCAATGTGTCATGACATTTCCAAGATGTAAGTTTCTTCGAAAAAGGCATTAGCACCAGGCGAGTGGAGCAGCTCATTTTTCAAACTTGGAAACTGTCGTTTGGCCTGCTCCGTGCCGGTGAAGCCTGAACGCACTGTTTAGTGAGCGACCGAGGTTCACCTCATGGGTACGTTTGGCTGCTCTCCCTCTGGAAGATCTTTGGCTGAAAATGTGCAAATGTGTGTGCACATCTACCCACCCTCCCACACACTCACTTTATACTATGCGTCCTCATTTTCTTTCAGGCTCTACCCTATTCCTAATTCCCACCTGGAGCCTAATCCTCTCTCTTCCCTGGAGCCTCTTAACATCCCCTTACAGACTATACTGCACCCTGTCCACCACTTACCGTTTCAAGAATGCGTTACATCCTTCACGATTCCCCATCTGTATCAGCCAGGTTATCAGTTGCAAGCAAAAGAAACTGTTGTGTGTTGATTTAAGCAGCAGTGGGATTTACTGGGAGACTCTCAGTACACAGAATGGCCAGCTTCAAGAAGCAGACAGGAACCAAGAAAGGCAACACAGTCAGAACATGGGCAAGTTCATGCCACAGCACCAGTGTAGTGAGGGCATTTGGTGCGCACAATTCTCACACTGAAGATGGATGCTACTGCTATGTTCCTTTGCCTGGGTGGATGAATCTGATGACTAAGCCTCAGTCACATGCTTCTACCATAGCTGCAAGGGAGGCTGAAAAAGTGAGTAATGGCCGTATTCAAAATAGGTAGCTTAGAACAACAGAAATTTATTGTCTCACAAATCTGAAGGCCATGAGTCCAAAGTTAAGGTGTGAGCATGGCTGTGCTCCCCTGGAAAGCACTAGAGAAGGATCTATTCCAGGTGTCTCCTAGCTTTTAGTAGTTTCAGCTGTCTTTTCCCTGCGCTTCTTTATATCATCTTTCTTCTCTTCATGTCTGTCTCTGTGTCCAAATTTTCTCCTTATAAGGACACCAGTCATATTGGATTAAAATGACCTGATTTTAATTTTATTATATCTGCAAATACTCTACTTACAAATAGACTACATTTGAGGTACTAGGGGAGGGTAAGAATTCAACCTATCTTTCTGGGGGACATAAGTCAACCCATAACATGCTCCTTTTAGTTTATTTGGTAGGAGGGAGACTATAGTGTCTATCAAGGCTTATGCATTATACCCAGTGGTGAGTCTTTTCTTTTACACATGCGCTGGGGTTCAGACACAGGCAGCCACAACACACTAACCAAAAGCCTGAAATACTCCTGATGCCATCACCCTAACGATCCCTCACTTCAAGCTTCTTAAGAGCATTTAAAGTTCTCCTTCTTGACCCAAAACCTTCTTTCTTTCTCTTGACTTCTGCCACTCCCTAAGATATTCCTTGGCCTATAATACAAAACTACATACCATTTCCTGAATATTAAAACTTTTTAACATACAAAAAGCTGTACATAATTACCATACACAACTAGATAAGTCCAGAGATAAGTATTGTATATACCTGGGAAAACATCACCCCAATCTGTTGTAAGCCCACTTATCACCCCAAAAGTGTTTTTTTGCTCTTTATTATATTGTTATTATATTTAGTATGATATTATTATTTTGTGATAAGAACACTTAAGATCTATCTTCTTAGCAAACACATATGCAATACAGTATGGTTAACTATAGGCACTGTGCTGTATGGTAGATTTCTAGGAATTATTTGTCTCCTGAATATTTTGTAACAGATGAATTACTAAGAAAAAAAACCTAATGGTATGAGCATTTTATTTTCCTATCCCTAGCACCAACAATGATTGTTTAAAGGCCTGTTGATAAGAGATAATGTCTATTATTCTCCCTGATCAAAAGCAGATGTGACAAAACCCTGACATTTGAGGAAGACAAGAAAATTTCTCCCAAGATGGGTAAGGTGATGGGGTTTTAGGTAGGATGTATAAGGAAACAACATTATTGTCCTTGCAGCTGCAGAGCAGATTGTCTGCAAAGGGAAACGAGGGATGTTAAACCCAGGGCCCTGGGGCCTTAGGTCTTGAGGAACAGGGAATATTGCAAGGTAAATAAGCATAATAATGGTTACCAGTGTAGCACATGTGCTGGAAGGTTCTAGAATAGACCATTTAATAACCTCAGAGTGTTGCTTGACCTTGGGTGACCCTGAAAAATAGGCATGGTAATAATAAAGATTAAATTTTCGGCCAGCTTAGAATGATGGAGAGTTATATTCAGAAATATCTAGATTTAGCTAGAAGAAAATATATTCTTTTGAAGTATTCTTTTTCTTGCACCATGTGTGGTTGAAAATGTAAACTCTATACAACTCTACATTTTCTTATGAGGCCATTTCTTTGCACAGGCCCATCCTCTTTCCTAGAAATCACTTCCTCCTACCTTGGCCAATTCATTCCCATCCTCCTGTTCCAGGAGCCTTCCTCCCCTCCCCTCTCTAGACTGGATTAGGACACCTCATTATTTGTCTCTCAGCACCTGGTTCTCCATATCAATCACGGAACTCTTGGGTGGTAATTGCCTCTTTCCTGGCCTGTCATCCCCACTGATCTGTGAGTTCTGGGACCATCACTTTATTTGATTTCTCGATGTCTAGCACAAGGCTAGGTGGATAAAGGATACTCAGTCACTGATGGACAAATGGGGGAAATGATGGAAAACAATGAGATAGATGACCAATCCTACTAGACCTTGAGAACAACAGCTCAGCAAATCACCGCGTCACAGAGTGACAAAATGAAGTTTTTCTGTAGGGTAAGAGCTCACTGAGGGTGTCATCTGGGATGCACAGTGCACTGTCCAATATGGTAGCCACTTGCTACCTGCTACTACTTAAAATTACATTTAAATTACTTAAAATTAAATAATTATAAATGCAGCTCCTCTGCTGCACTAACCATAATTTAAGTATTTATTGCTCTATGTGGCTAGTAGCTACTATGTTGGACAGTACAGTTATAGAGTATTCTCATTGCCACAGAAAGTTCTATAGGATATTGCTGACATAGGAATACTGTATCTCAGAAAAGAGATTACATTCTAATTTTAGTAACTGGTCCATTCCCTCTATGTCACATTTATTTTTAACTGATAAAATCACAACATATGCACATAATTAACTATATAAATCACCAATCACTTTTATTTTGTAAAAGTAGTGTTTATTGATTTTTACTAAAAGACATTTGTTGCAAGAGGAATTCTATATACAGCAATAAAAATGTTCCTTTTTGGGGGTATCTTAAGACAAGGTCTGGATTTTAGTAGGAACACTGATTTTGTGCCATCAACATAATGATACCAAGCATTTAACATCTGCTCTCTAGTGCATTGCCCAAAAAACAGAGCTCAAAAGGGGGCGCTCTGAAGATGAGGTGACAGGTAGATCAAGAGTCCCTGGTCCTGGCAACTATGGCAGTTTCTTAGAATGGGTGAGTTTTTAAAACAAATTATTTTCCAAGTACAGTTGACATTCAATATTATATTAGTTTCAGGTGTAAAACAGAGTGGTAATTAGATATTTATATAACTTAGAAGTGAGGGTGAGTCTTATAGTTTCCACAGAACAGGATGGCCACCATTCAAAATGGCATCTAGATATGGTATTCATTGTTTGGATCAACCATGTGATATGACAGCTCCTTTGAATATTTTGAAGTCATTACTGGGCACTAAAATTAACTATGGACTGGGCTCTACACAGAAAGGGAATTCTGTGTAGTGCTGAGAGAGAGAGACAGAGAGACAGAGAGAGAAAGAGAGAGGCAGGGGCAGAAGAAGAACTCATGCATATGTACCTACTATTCCTGGAAGCCTTTGTTTTCTTTTATGGAGGCCTATTACATAAGCATAACAGATTAAATTATTGACCATTGGCAATTGATTCAACCTTCAGCCCCCTCTCCTCTCCCTGGAAGTCAGTGGGATGGGACTGAAAGTTCCAACCCTCTAATTACATGGTTGATACTTCTGGCAACTTTTTCCCTCAGCACATCCTTAGGTGGGTTCCAACAGTCACCTTATTAATATGAGAGATACTTATTGCTCTTACCACTGGAAATTACAAGAGTTTTAGAAGCTGTGTGCCTGAAATGGGGACTAAGATCAAGTATATATTTCTTATTGTAGATCACAATATCATTCACCATAATTGAGTACCTACTGTATGCCAGAATCCAACCTGGATGTCATTTAAATCTCATGATTAAGATCATGATCCATCTCATTTTAGTATTTGAGGAAACTAAGGCTCAGAGCCCATACACAATTTGTTCATGTAAGACAGCTACTAAGAGATCAAAGCTGGAATCCTGTGGCTCTATCAAATATTATAATTAATTTACAACACATTAGCTGTCTTAGCTTGGGCTACTATAATAAAGTGCCACAGACTTGGTAGCTTATAAATAAGACAAATTTATTTCTCACAGTTCTGGTGGTTGGAATTCTGGGATTAGAGTGGCAATGTTAGGTTGGGGTCTTGTAAGAGACCTCTTCTAGGCTGAAGACTAGCCATCTCTTATTATATCTTCACATCGCAGAGAGCAGAGAGAGGAAGCAAGCTCTTTTTTGACTTTTAATAGGGTGCTAATCCCATGTATGATGCCTAAACCTCTTGACCTTATTTAATTCTAATTACTGCCACAACACCTTACTTCCCAATACCATCAATTTAGAGGGCAGAGTTTCAACATACGAACTGGGTGGACACAAACACTTACTCCACAATGCCACCTTTCACACCTTCTAAAATTTGAACTCAGGGCCATAAAACACATCTATTGTAGCTAATCGATTTGACCAGTAGCATTGTTCAGCTTCTCTGATTCTGGCTTTGCACCCCCACTTGCCTTCGGCTTAGTGCTCAGAAGCAGCAGACAAGGCAAGCCACCTCTTTCTCATTATTGTTTATCTCCTGGAGCCCGGGAAAGCCACCTTTGGTGTTTATTCCTTAGCAACATACTCACTTAACTGTGGTCTGCAGGCTCTGCCTTTGATCACCCAGGCTGGGATGAAGACTGCATTTGGCTTCTTTATGATGAGTTTAGCAGATAAATCCAATGCCTTACATAGACATTCCCCCTCCGCCCATCCCTTGAAAATCTTTCTCATGTCCGTGGGCTAAGAACATACTACCATATCCTTTTATAAAGCTAGAAAGTTCCCAGGTCACTGAAAAATAACTGCGTATGAATTGCAAACTATGGTTACAGATTTGATGAAGAAGGAGCAAAAAAAAGGAAGGGCTGTGTGAACAGGGAAGCATTTTAAACATAAGCTGAGAAAGAGAATGGGGAAGAAAAGACAGGGGGGACCCATTGTGGTTCATGGGGCCCCACTCCGGGGTGCTCACACTGATCTTATGTTTAACATTAATAATTACTAATTTATATTAAGTGATATATCAACCAGATTAATAAAGCTCACAATATTTAGGGCATTGAGTTTCCTAAAATCACTGGCATCTGTGCCTATTAAAAATGACAGATGATTAGGATATCCAAAGTTTGGTGGAATCTGCTAGCTAACAAGGTAAATTAAAATTTACATCTTGTTCCAGCATAATGAAGATAATTAAAAAGAGTGATAAAACCCTTTGATTAACCCTCATCTCCTCTTGCATAGCATTTTATTATGCAAATGAAACCTCCAACACTGTAAACTTAATACCAGTTAGGAATATGAAGATGTTCTCGTTTTCAAAGCACAAAGATATATGTGTACATATAAAATATTTGATTGAAGTTGGAGACAGGGCCCATTTTGCAATAAAGTGTAACTCAGGAGTGCAGGTCACGTGGAGCAGTTATGTCTCTGTTTGCTACAGGCTTGAATTCTGGCCCCCTGTGCCACCGACAGTATTTCTCAATAGCTTTGAAATTGTTATTTAATTACCTGTCCTGCTGCATATGTCACTGAGGATGCCCAAACCCCCAAAACAAGAGTGGCTGTGTCACTTCATGAAAACCTTTGTAGTCCTGCTTTTACTTACCTGAGTTAAAGGGCACAGAAGCTTGACTTTAAAAATCAGGAAATTCCTTATTCATCCATCTCTTAGGTTTGAAGAAAAGATTAGGAAGCCCTAGGGAGGAGAATATTTTTGAAGAGATTCTGTTTTGTTTTTTAAGAAATACTGTTTGAATATGGATCCTCCCCAAGGATTATTTCTTCCTTTCCAGTAGTGTTAAAGGAACATTGGGGTAGCAGAATTCCTAAAGAGGGCTGAGATGGTTTAGTGAACTTTCCCTTACCATTTGAGTTCATTGATATGAGAACAGGAATTATTTTTTTTTCTTTTGCCAGATTTCTCTGCCTCCCTTTGTACCACTCTTCATTCATTGTTCCCCATCCTCACTATGGAAAGAGAAGGAGTCTTTAGTTAAGTGACAGAAGCAAATAACATTAGCAAGAGAAATTTGAGTTTTCTTTTAAAACCACTCTTGGAAGATTAGATTCTGAGACAGCTGTAAGATAATGCTGATTGTGGGAATGGACACACAAAATGGGACTTTCAGGCTCATGGACATGGGGCAAATGAAGGTGAAAAAATGAAGGGAGAAGACTGGAAATGAAAGAACAAAGGAGGATTGATGGAGAGACATTTTGGAGGCTCTGCCAGAAAAGAAAACAATGTAAAAATATTATGGAGAGAGGTGCAGTCAGTAGCCAAGGAGTGTGGATAGGGACAGAGCTGGAAGAAGCAGGGATGGCCCTCCCCCCAAGGCCTCTGGAGACAGTGTGGCCCTGCCAACACCTTGATTTTGACTTCTGGCTTCCAGAACTTGAGTGAACATATTTCTGTTGTTTGAGCCACCCAGTGGGTGGTAATTTATTATGGCAGCCCTAGGAAATTAACATAGCTTTTGGTGTCAAGAAATGGGAAGTGGATGAAAAATTGATGGGGAAAGGGGAAGGAACACTTGCATCATCTTCCTGAACTCAAGTACATTCCTGAGCAGCTACAGATGAAGGTGGACCTTTCTGAGGATGGTCCTGATGTCTGTGTATTCTCATCTTGCAAATGGGAAGAATAAAAGTACCTACCTCACAGGGTTTTTGAGAGCATTTAAATGAGTTCATAAATGTGAAGGTCTCAGAACAGCATCTGGCATAAAATCTGTACTCTTACAGTGTTAGCTTTTATTTCTGCTATTGTTGCTGCTGTTATTATGTTTATTATTATTATTTCCAGAATTTGCATGCCTTCTTAATTATTTCAGGGCCTATTTGAATGTTTTCATTTGCATACATATTTATGAAAAAAAAAAAAGAGTAGAAGTTCATCCTCCAAACTATAATAAACAGTTATCTCTGGTTGATGTGTTTGCCATAGAATTTTATTTGCTTCCGCTTGTTTCTATTTTCTAAATTTTCAACAATGAACACATATCACTTTGGTAATAAGAATGGTGCAGGTTTGTTTTTCTTTTTGGTTTTAAAGACTGCTTCATTTCAACTCTTAACACAATGGAGCCCAAATCCAGGAATTTTTAATGGCAATGCGTTGATAGAAAACACTGTATATAACATTTTGATGAAGCCCTAATATTTGCAAGAATTTTAAACTAGTAACTGGGGAGATATGGGCTGGGTCAGAAAACTGATTGGAAGCGAACTTTAAAGGTTTGCAAGCAGATGAGAGTACGATTCTGGGATTTCCAACTACCTTCCCAGCTTTTGCCTGAAACCCCACCACGTGGATTGAGTTTTCCAGTTCAGCACTCTCTTCTCTACGGAGATTATTTCTAGGAAAAGGAAAATGTGAGCACTATAGACCAGGGTTTATCAACCTGGACACAATTGACATCTTGGGCTGGGTAATTCTTTGCTGTGGGGGCTGCCCTTTGCATTATAGGGTGTTTAGCAGTATCCCTGGTCTCTACCCACTAGAAACTGATAGCACTTGCCCCTTCAGTTATGACAATCAGTAAGTCTCCAGACACTATCTTGTACCCCCTGGAAGACAGAGGGTAAATTTTTTCCCTTCTCTGGTTGAGAACCACTGCCTAGACCAAACTCCAATGCTGCTTCCTTCAGATTCTGTTTAGGGCAACCCTTGGCTGGGACCCTGAGCTGCTACAGACCGTTTGCTGGAAAAGCAGACACCAGTGAGATGAAATCTGTGGGTTCGGCACACTTGGGTTGTTTTACAAGCTCCGTCACTCACTAGCCATGTGATCTTGCACAAAGTGCTTAACTCCTCCAAGAGCATTTTCTTCACTATAAAATCAAATTAAGAATATCAACCTTTGCAACTTTTTATGTGAATAACAGATAATATATTGGCCTCATTGCACTATGCCTGGTGCACAGTAGGGCCTAGAAAGTACCAGGTCCCTTCCCAGCAATGTATTTGTATGCCTCAAAAATAGGAGGGATTAATTAAATACACTATGTAATTGACGCTCCCATCAAAAACTCAGCCAAATTACAGACATGCTTCTTTGGCCAAACCTAGCTTTCCATGTCCCCCAACCCCCCAGCAAAAATAAAATAAAATCTATTAGAACTGAAGTTGATGCAAAATTATGATGTATTTTCTTTGTCTAGTTTAGGAGGGTCTAAACCGAAAGCTCTTATCACTGAGCCTCAGCTGCAGAAGGAACCCTTTCATTATGACTGTTGTCCTGGAAGAAGAATGTAGATTTAGGGCCAGACTTGGGCTACTGAGCAAGGAGGAGACTCTGCCAGCAGATGCCCTACCCATTCTTGGCTCCAAAAGGCTTTAATCTGATTGCACTGTCCTTTTGGAGTCTGGAGATATTTGAATACAGAATAATTAGGAAGTTGTGGGCTAAGAGAGAATTTGTTTTTTGTCAAACACATGGCACAGTGGGTAACATGTCAATGATGCTTACAAAGCAGCTGGCCTCTGGTTCCTGTGGTTCCTTAGACCATCCTGGTTTTTCCTGGTGGTGACACCCTCTCTGAGACCTTCTGGAGGGATGGTGGAAATGTCTTCAGGAATCTCTTCTATCCCTGGATCCCCTTTCTCTGTGTTAGTGTAAGTCTTAGGTCTGAAATCACAGTGAACTAGATTTAAAACTCGTTTCAGGTGGTTATGAACTGTGCAACCTTAAACAAGAGACAACCTCTCTGAGCCTCAGCTTTCCCAGCTGTACAGTGAGGATTTTAAGCTTAGCTAAATTAAGTCAACATTTGTTGAACACTTGCTATGTGCAAGGTACTGTTTTAGGTGCTAGAGTGAAAAACCCACACATAATGCACCCAGTACCATGTACTTCATATTCAGAGATGTGCAATAATATTTAACAAATGGGTGGGGCAACACACACAAAAGGTCTATATTTGCCAATTTCTATAGTGTGAATAATCCCATTATAATTGACTTCAAGGTACTAAGAGAACTCTGCTGAATACACAACCAAGAATGATATGCAAGCTCAGCTCTCAGGAGCGGTGCCAGCTGGATTCATCATGTCAGTGCTGTTCATAAAATAGTCTGGAGAGAGCCTTATTTACATGTCACCTACCTCTCTTCTCTCTCTTTTCTCTGACTCTCTCTCTCTCTAAATGAAAAGATTTGGGATCAGAAAGAATCAAGTTCAAATCATAGCTCCACAGCTTATTATCTGAGTCTATTTCCTAACCTGTAAAACAACAACAAGAAAAGATAAGGACTGTGTAAATACAACATAATTTTGAGGCATTTCTACCATAGTTTGATATGCATATGTCTATGTACAGGATCTATCAGAAGGCCTGCTTGAGTGTGGTTGGCAGGGTAATAATATGGGTGTAATAAGTTATAGTTTTAATTTGAAAATTTCACCTAAAATGTCAAATGGTATGCTCAAGTATGATATTATGTTACAGAATTACATACTTATGATTTTGTAATAAAAGATTTTATAATAAAAAGGGAGCATTATTTGTGCTGGATCCTGCATACAAGCAAATACATGTTTTTTTCCATCTTATTACCTTATTATTAGACCTATTAACTTTATATCATAGTGCTAGAGCATTGTTAACTTTATCATAGTGTTAGAGTATTATTAACTTCATTAGAGTATTAAAGTTACAACATATCAAGAAGAAGAGTGAATATCATCTAAGGCTTTTCTTCTTTTGTTTGAAGAGAATGTTGGTGTGTTTCCAGTTCTGTGGAAGATAGTTGCATTTCATTAGGAGGAAGCATAACTTTGCTACTGTGTTTATGTGGAGGTTAAATACTCATATGTGTAAGATGCATATGGGTATTGAATCAGCTGAAGGCCTTAGGAGCAAAGACCGAGTTTCCTGAAGAAGGAATTCTGCTTCTCCAATGGCAATCTATAATCTCTGCCGGGGTTTCCAGCTTTCAGACTCAAGGCGGCAACAAGAACTCTTCCTTGAGTCTACAGCCTTGCTAGTCCCCATAATGGTATGAGCCACTTTCTTGAAATTTCATTTTCTCTCTCTCCCCTTAGTTCTGTTTTTCTGGAGAACTAAGACAGATTTTGGTATTTTCTGACTCCATGTAATATAGTCGATGATCAGATTGAACAAGAGAACATTTGTAAGGAATTGCTGTGGGAAGGAATGTGAGGCTGATGCTCTCGGAGGATTCTCTCCATCTACCACAGAACCTTTCTGAGGATACACACTGTATCTCAACTCAAGGGGCTCCTTAGAGCTCAGGAGTTTGACTTCCACCTGAGGACCCTAATCTAGATGGTCTTTAAGGAGCCACCTGGTTTGATATTGTGATTTTAAATAGGAAGTGGGGAAAGACTGCACTTGGCATGACATGGAACAGTTTCCTTCTACCCCTCCCCCTCCCCCACCCTGGTGTCACCAAACCCTGATGCCATCGACATGGTGGTAGAGAGTGTATTTATAAAGCACATGCATAGGGAGTAGCAATGGGCAGAGAGGGCAATGGGGCAGAGGAGGTGGGGGAGAGCTGTTTGATGAGGGTGTGGAGCTTGGAAGGAGATGTCAGTGAGACAGCAGGCAGGACAGGGGGCTCAGGGCAGGAGGGCACCATGTCAATTCTTTACCCGTGTATTTTACTCTGACTCCAAAATTCTTTCCGCTATAGGGAAGATGGTTGGAGAGAGGAAGATGAAGATACTATAAAAAACGCTCTTTCTATGTATGTTTGGGCAACTCATAGTAAACTTCCAGCCAACATAGGCATTCTAAGATATCAAAGGAAGAAGAAAGGTGAGGACTCCCCACCAGACCTCTGCTGCTGGGACTCAGGCCCTGTACCTGGCCCTGGGGAGACAGCGGTGAGAAAGCAGACCTGTCCCCGTCCCCTGAGTCTGTTGCTGTTTCATGTTGTCCTATATGTCTCTGATGCTGTTTTTTTCTTCCCCCTAGGTGAGTCAGTATGTATCATTTTATTGACTTTCATTTTTCTATGGTATATTTCATTTTATTAAATTTTTATTAAATTTACTGAGGTGTCACTGTTTAATAAAATTGTATAGGTTTCTGGTGTACAATTCTGTAACGCATCATCTGTATATTGTATTTTGTGTTTACCTTTCAAAGGCAAGTCTCCTTTCATCACAGTTTTTCCCCCCTTTACCCTCTTCTACCTCCCCTACCCACCTTCCCCTCTGCTAATCACCATACTGTTGTCTGTGTCAATGAGTTGTTATTTATTTATTTTTGTTAAATCCCTTTACCTTTTCCAACCAGCCCTCCAACCTTTCTCCACTCTGATAGCTGTCAGTCTGTTCTCTGTATCTATGGGTCTGTTTCTATTTTTTTTTTGTTTATTTTGTTCATTAGATTTTGCATATAAGTGAAATCAAAAGATATTTGTCTTTCTCTAACTGGCTTATTTCACTTAGCAAAATATTCTCCAGGTCCATTTTGTAACCACAAAAAGTGAGATTTCCTTTTTATGGCCAAGTAGTATTCTGTTGTGTAAGTGTGCCACAACTTTTTTTATCCACTCATTTACTGATGGACACTTGGGCTGGTTCCAAATCTTGGCTATTGCAAATAACTTTGCAATGAATACAGGGGTGCATATGTTCTTTCAAGTCAGTGTTTTTCAGATACATTCCCAGAAGTGGGATTGCTGAGTCACAAAGCAGTTCCATTTTTAAATTTTTGAGGTAATTCCATACTGTTTTCCACAGTGGCTACACCAGTCTGCATTCCCACCTACAATGCATGAGGGTTTCCTTTTCTCTACATCCTCATCAACACTTGTTTGTTGATTTGTTGGTTATAGCCATTCTGCCAAGTGTGAAGTGATATCTCACTGTGGTTTTAATTTGCATTTTTCTGATGATTAGTGACATTGAGCATCTTTTCATATGTTTATTGGCCATCTGTATGTCCTGTTTAGAGACAAGTCTATCTAGACTCTTTGGTCATTTTTAAATTGGATTTTTTTTTTTTTTGGTGTTGAGTTTTATAAGTTGGTTATAAATTTTGGATATTAATCCCTTGTCAGATGTGTCATTTGTAAATATGTTCCCCCATTCAGTGAAATGTCTTTTTCTTTTGTTGATGGTTTCCTTTGATGTACATACATTTTTTGTTAGTTTTTTTCCCTTTTTTCTCTGTTTCCATTGTTTTTCCTTGCCCAAAGAGATATGAGAAAAAAATATTGCTATGAGAAATGTCTGAGACTTTACTGCCTATGTTTTCTTCTAGGATGTTTATGGTTTTGAGTCATATTTAAGTTTTTAATCCATTTTGAGTTTATTCTTGTTTATGGTGTAAGAAGGTGATCTAGTTTCACTTTTTTGCAATACCATTTATCAAATAGACTGTCTTTACCCCATTGTATGTCCTTGCCTCCTTTTATAGTCAAATATTAATTGACTATAAAAGTGTGGGTTTATTGCTGGGCTCTCTATTCTGTTCTATTGATCTATATGTCTATTTTTTTATCCCAATACCATGCTATTTTGATTACTAGGGCCATGTAGTATAGTTTTATATCAGGTAGCATGATTCCTCCAACTTGATTCTTCTCTCTCAAGGTTGCTGTGGCTATTTGGGGTCTTTTGTGGTTCCACACAAATTTTTGGAATATTTGTTTCAGGTCTGTGAACTATGTCATTCATATCTTTATAGGAATTATGTTGAATCTATAGATTTCTGTGGGTAGTATGGACACTTTAATTATATTAATTCTTTCTATCCATGAACACGGTATATGCTTCAACTTATTTGTATCTTCTTCAGTTTCTTTCTTCAGTGTCTTATAATTTTCTAAGTATGGGTCTTGTACATCCTTGGTTAAATTTAGTCCTACATATTTTTGATGTATATGTAAATGGGATTGTTTTCCTAGTTTCCTCCTCTTATACTTCATTATTGGTGTATAAAAATTCCGCTGATTTCTGGGTATTTATTCTCTTTTCTAGCACTTTACCGAATTTATTTATCAGTCTTAGTAGTTTTGCGGTGGAATCTATACAGTTCTTTACATACGATATTATATCATCTGCAAATAATGAGTTTTCTTTCTGTCTTTTCAAATTGGATACCTTTTCTTTCTTATTGTCTGATTGCTGTGGCTAGGACTTCCAGGACTATGTTGAATAGGAGTGCTGAAATCGGACATCCCTGTCTTGTTTCTGATCTTAAGGGAAACATTTTTAGTTTTTGTCCACTGAGTATGATGTTGGCTGTGGGGTTTGTCATATATGATCTTTATTATGTTATGTTCCTTCTATTCCCACTTAGCTGAGAGTTAGTATCATAAACAGGTGATGAATTTGATCTAATGCTTCACTTACTTCTATTGATGTGATCATGTGATTTTTATTCTTCATTTTGTTTATGTGGTATACCATTTTTATTGATTTGCAGATATTGTTCAATCTTGCATTCCTAGAATAATCCTACTTCCCCATGGTGTATAACCTTTTTAATGTATTACTGTATATTGTTTGCTAAGATTTTTTTTTTTGAGAATTTTAGAATCTATGTTTATTGGGAAAATGACCTATAATTTTCTTTTTTTTGTAGTCTTTATCTGGTTTCAGAATTAGGATAACTATGACCTTGTAAAATAAGCTTGAGAGTCTTCCCTTCCCTTAAATTTTTTGGAATATTTTAAGAAGGATGGATGTTGGTTCTTCTTTGAGTGTTTAGTAAAATTCACTTGAGAACCCATCCAGCCAGGGCTTTGTTTGTTAGAAGGTCTCTTTTTTATTATTACTGCTTCAATTTAATTAGTTGTAATTGATCTATTCTGATTTTATGATTCTTCCTCATTTAGTTTTGGAAGATCATATGTTTCTAGTAATTTATCCATTTCATCCATATTGTCCAATTTATTGACATATAGTTGTTCATAATATTTTCTTACAATTCTTTGTATCTCTGTGGTGTCAGTTGTTACTTCTTTTTCATGTTTAATTTTACTTATTTGAGTCCTCTTTTTTTTCTTGATGAGTCTGGTTAAAGGTTCGTCAATCTTATTTGTCTTTTCAAAGAACAAGGTCCTGGTTTCATTGATCTATTGTATTGTTTTATTAGACTCTATATCATTTATTTATGCTCTGATCTTTAATATTTCCTTTCTTCTACTCATTTCCTTGTTTCTTGAAGTAAGCCTGTAATACCATTAATTTCCCTCTCAGGAGTGCTTCCACTGTGTTCCATAAAGTTTGGGTTGTTGTGTTCTCATTTTCATTTGTTTCAAGGTATCTTTTGATTTCTTCCTTGATTTCATTGTTAACCCATTTATTGTTTAGTGATATCTTTGTCTTTGTGTGTTTTTCAGTTTTATTTTCTTGTGATTGATTTGTAGTTTTACACAATTATGGTCAAAGAAGATGCTTGATATGGTTTCAATATTCTTAAATTTATTGAGACTTGTTTTATGTCTTTACAGGTGTTCTATCCTAGAAAAATGTTCAATGTGTACCTGGAAAGGATATACATTCTGCTGTTTTGGGGTGAAATGCTCTGAAGATATCAATTAAATCCATCTGATTCAGTGTGTCAATTAAGGCCACCATTTTCTTGTTGATTTTCTGTCTGGAAGATTTATCCATTGATGTCAAATGGATGTTAAAATCCCCTACTATGACTGTATTACTGTCAATTTCTCTTTTTATGTCCATCAAGATTTGCTTTATATATTATGTGCTCCTATGTTGAGTGCATAAATGTTTACAAGGGTTATATCCTCTTGTTGGATTGTTACCTTTATCATTATGTAGTGTCCTTTTTCTCTTACTATAGACTTTGTTTCAAAGTCTGTCAGATATAAGTATTGCTACTGTAGCTTTTTTCCTTGGCATTTGCATGAAATATCTTTTTTCCATCCCTTTATTTTAGTTTGTGTGTATCCTTTGTTCTGAGGTGGGCCTCTTGGAGACAGCATATGTGTGGGTCTCACTTTCTTATCCATTCAGCTACCTTATGTCTTTTGATTGGAGTATTTAAGTCATTTACATTTAAAGTAGCTATTGATAGATATGTATTTATTGCTATTTTATTCTTTATAACTATTTTTCTCTTCCTCCTCCTTCTTCTTTTTGTTATTTGGGACACTCTGCATTTTCTGCATTTATATGTGTTATTATTCTCTTACCAGATTGGGGAAGTTTTTAGCTATTTTTTTTCTTCAAATAGGTTCTCAATCCCTTACTCTCTCTCTTCTTCTTGTACCACTATAATGTGGATGTTGTTATGCTTATTGTCCCATAGGTTCCATAAACTATTCTCATTTATTAAATTCTATTTTATTTTTGCTGCTGCGATTGGGTGTATTCTTGTACTTTGTCTTTCGAATACTTGATTCAGTCCTCACTTCACCTAATCTCCTGTTTATTCCTTGTTGTATATTCTTTATTTCAGATATATCTCATTTTTGACTGATTCCTTTTTATGGGTTCTATCTCCTTTTTCATGCTGTTGTAGTTCTCTTTAAGTTTCTTGAACATCCTGAGAAAGTTTTTTTTTTTTTTTTTTGAACTCCATATGTGGTAGATTGCTTCCTCTATTTCCTTTAGCTCTTTTTTTCTTAGAAATTTCTCCTGTTCTTTCAGTTGAGGCATGTTTCTTTATCTCCCCAATTTGGCTGACTCTTTGTGGCTTGTGTGTGTGTGTGTGTGTGTGTGTGTGTGTGTGTGTGTGTGTGTGTGTGTGTGTGTGTTAAGTAGATCTTCTGCATCTCCTAATCTTGGCCTCATGTAGTAAGTGTCCTGTGGGACCCAGTTGGTGCAGGCTCCTTGATCACCTGAGCTGGTTGCTCCAGGAATACCCCTTGTCTGCATTACATGGGCCCTCCTATTATAATTGAGTCTTGACTGCTATTGGCACATTCATGTGTGTGGAGGATTCTCAGGCTGGCTGACTGTGAGGGTCAATCCCAACCACAGTGTACCAGCTGTTGTGCAAGTGCTGTCTGTATGAAACATATTTCACCTCAGCAGGGTCTGGTGTCTGCCAAGATCTCCCTTTCGATATGCTGTTTGGGGAGCTGTCCACTGGTACCTCTTGGGAGTGACTCTGTGCAGACCAATCTCATATGCTGCCTGTGTCTGACCCTGGGCAACCTGTTTGGAGTTACAAAGTAACCCACAGTTTGTGGCTGTCTGCTCTGGGCCTTGGTGTGCATGAAAAGACCAACCTACACACCAAGGCCAGCTTCCACCATCACGGAGCCCAGGGGCTAATAAGCAAAAAGTGCAAGGCACCCTGAGTTCTGCCTCTACCTCTTTTCATAGACTAGCTCCTTGTTAGGTTCAGTCACTGAAAGTTTGAGCCTCTCTTGGTACCTGAGTTGCATGAGGTAGGTTTTCAGTGAGTCACCAGGAAGGGGCAAGCTCAGTTCACCACATTGATACAGTTTCAATAGTCCCAGGATATACCAAGTCTAGCTATTTCTTGACAGGTATCTGTAGACCTTTGTGGTGGGGCCAGGTATCAGGGAGTCATCAGGGTGAGGCCAGCAGAGTTTATCAGGCCAAACAGGCCAAGACTTGGTCATGTGAAGAAAAGACCCTGCACTGGTTGGCTATACTAGGGAAACATGGCCCCAGTCCTGTATCCACACTACTCAGTCTGTTCCAGTTTCTGCCAGATGCCTGCACTCAGCAGGGCTGGGCTGCACAGAGCCTTGGGGATGAGGCTAGCAGATCTCCCATGTGAGGGAGGAGGACAGGTTGCCAGAAAGTTTCAGGGGAAGGTGGGGGAAATGGCCTCTGCCTCAAGGACACTCAATTCAATCAGACAACCACTGAGTCTGCCCAAACCTCCACACCAGCCCAGTTAGCTGACTCCTCAGCAGGGTGTGAGCTCCACAGGGTGGGGCTACAGGGAATCCAGAGTGTGGGGCTATTGCATTCTCCAGGCTGCTGCTGTGAGAAGGGGAGTGCTCCATGCAAGAAAGGTGGTATCTGCAATGTGGGAGAGGGAATAAGTACAGGGGTTGTGGTTCCTGCCCCTTCAGCTCTCTTTCCAGAGCCACAAACCCCAGTCTCTATTCATGTGACTCTAGGCTGCTCCTTTCTCCCTCTGCTGGAGCCCAGGGTGAGTGGCTGCAAGTGAGATTTTGTGAGCTGGCCGTTAAAGAGGGTACCTGTGTCTCTAGGCAACTCTTGTCTCTCCCTTGTGGACAGAATCTCCTTTGCTTTTCATAACCAGGTGTTATGTGGGAGCCTCTTCCTGGCTGAGTATGGAGCTGAGACTGCATGCTTCTCAGGTGGAACCTTTGCAGTTGAGATATCCCTCCAGAATCTCAGCTGCCACCCATGGAATGGGGCAGTCCTTTTCATGTCTCTGACCTTCCTACCAGTCTTGATGTGACTTCTTCTGTAAATCTTTGGTTATAAGACTTTTGTTCAGCTAGTCTTCAGTTGGTCATTCAAGTCAATTATTGTATATTTTTGTTGTCCTTTTAGTTTGGTCCCAGGAGGAGGTGAGTGTACCTTCTACCTACTCCACCATCATCTTGGATCTCTTCTGTGGTATTTATATGTGCAGCCCACCATTAGGCCCATTTGCTAATTTTTTTTTCTTAAAAATGTTATATTTTCAGCTTAACATTTCTACTTTTTTCTTTGGTAGTATTTTATTTCTTTGTTGAAATTCTCCTTTTGTTCATTCCAGTTGTCTAACTTTTTTACTAGATGCTTTAGCATATTGATAGTAGTTATTGTTTTAAAGTGATTTTATGCTAATTTTAACTTTTGTGTAATCTATGAGTTTACTGACCACTTTTTCTAAAAATGTGGGTCATATTTTTCTTTTTAAAAATCATTTAATTTTGTATAACAGACATTGCATTTAAAAGGAGAGCAGAGCCTTCACTTGTGTGGCTAACTTGGTTAGAGCATCTTCCCATAAACTGAAAGGTTGTAGGTTTGATTCCCAGTGAGGGCACATGCCTGGGTTGTGGGTTTGGTCCTCAGTGCAGTTGCATATGAGAAACCCCTGGTCAGAGTATGTACAAGAGGCAGGTGATTGATGTTTCTCTCTCAGATACATTTTTGTCTCCCTCTATCTCTCCCTCCCTTTCCCTCCCCTTCTAAACAAGAAAACAAAACAAAAGAAAAAGAAAAAGGCGAGGATAGCAGAGCCTTAATTAAAAAATTATTTTCTCTGGGAAAGGGTTTTGGTCCTTTCTCTCTCAACCCACTAGAGTGAGAGGTTTCATCCTGTTTCATCTCATCTTAGTGTTACCAGGTCTGGGTTGGATTGTAGCTGCGGATGGCTTCAGTTCACCATTGGCTTTAAATGTTTTACAGGTGAGATCAAGATTCTCCCTACAGCAGGGCTTGGGATCTGAGTCACAGTGAGAGTTCTTAGAACTCTTTCTCTGCTTTGCTATCAAGGCTCCAGCAGTGTGGATCTTTGGAGAACCCTCCCTGCTCTCCAGCCTGCCAGAATACTTTCAAGTTTTTAAAGACGTGTCTTAGTCCTTGTGCCCTCTAGCCTTCAGTGAGCTGCACCATGAATTCCTTAAAGGTTCAGGTAGAAAGAATGAGCAGATGGGCATGCCTCAGGTGACTGACTGCTCTCCCATCCTGACCCCAGCCTCCTGTGTGCAGCTCACAAATCAATAGGAGTGTGGGAGAGCAAGTTTCTGAAAGTGATCAAGAAGCAGTTGCTAAATTAGGGGAGAAACAGATGCTATGAAGCCAGTGATTCCTTGCTACATTATTACAATACTCCACACATGTAAAAAAGCAACTTTGATTAATCTGGCCAGGCTTATCTCTCCAGCCACTCTCCCTTCCTTTCAATTTCCACCCTATATTTTAATCGTGCTGAATTACATGCAATTCTGGGCACATTTTTACTTGCTTTAAAAGAAACACCTTTAACATCTCCCTTTCATCACTTCATTGATTCCTCTTTATCTTGCAAAATTCCATTTCAAGTTCACCTCCTCAAGGAAGCCTTCCTTCCATTGATCTCAAAGACCAACCTGTAACAAAATGAGCATGTTTTTCTCAAAGCTCTTATCATACTTTTTTTGATTATTTGTTTACAAACATGTCTTCCGCACTAGATTTTGTGCTCTGTCTGGGGTGAAGCCATACCCGATTGCCTCTAGCATTCCCAGAATCTATCAGAGCACCAGAAACTTGGTAGCTGGTGTCAGGGCTGTTGACAAATAGCACTTAGGTCCCTCTCCTGAGCAGCCTTATGTTGGCTCCTGCTTCCTTCAGAGCCGTCACAGCCACATCTCTTCCTGTGGGCCCCACTTCTCAAGTGATTACCCTAGCATTTATTGAGTGCTTTCTGGTTTCAAAATCTTTCCCAATTAATACTGCCTGCAATCCATTATGGTCTGGCAATTTTAGTGCTATTGCTATACTTGTCATTTACAGATAAGGAAACTGAGGCTGAAGATGTTACAGTGATTTGCCAGAAAGAGCTAAGATTCCAGCCTACATCTATGCCCATTAAGACCCCATGCTCTTAGGATTAGACTTACTTTTTTTATATCTGATCCCCTGACTTCCATTTCTCTATTCTCCTCCTTGTTCTGCATCTGACACTGAATTCAATGAGCAGTTGATCAGTGGAGCCCATCTATCTGGCAGTTGACACGCAGTGCCTTGGAGCTCTGGTTTTCCCAATTTCTGCTTCTGTATCATTCAGCACTTCTGTTTTCCTCTGAGGTCACCCTTAAAGGTCCACGTGTCATGTTTCTCATTTCTGCCTTGTCGAGGAAATCTTGCCAGTGCATCTATCAAAGTAATCATCACAAGCCTGATGTAAGAGTATGGTTCCTCTCACATTTTTCATTACTAGATAATTTATTAATATCCTTCCTGAGCAGCACTAGATTTATCTTGATAAAACTGCTATCAGCAGCGACACAGGCAACGCCACTGGGATGCACCAGGAAGAGCTGTGCGCTCACCTTCTTCACCCCTTAATGCCTCGGGAAGCCCAAGCCAGAGTCAGCCTGGGGGGCTGCTGAAACCCACAACATTTTATCATTTTGATAAAGTTGACCTGGGGCAGCCTCTAAGGGATTGCTACCTGTCTTGCCTTTCTTCTGGGCTCGTGGCGAACACAGGATTGCCTATGTATGGGAAAGGCAGGTATCGAGGAGTGGATAAATTACCTTCAAAGAGTTCACAATTTATCTCGTTTTCCTTTGAGCATCAACAGTGAACAACTTCACTGTTCGGCTCAAGCAGGCTTTTGGGGCAGTCCTACATCTGCAATTGATGGAGGACCTTTGGATTTTTTTCTGTGGCAGGTTCAGGTGTGAATTCTTTAGGTAGTGAGCTGAGTGGCCTCTACCATGCTCACCTTCTTGTCCTCTTTGTGTATCTCTCCAGGAAGAGAGCAGAGAGCAGAGACAGCCTATTCCCTCCCTGCTGATGATTCACAAAAATGACAACATAGAGGAGGTCTCCTGGTCAAGGCAGATGCCTTCACAGACTTCTGGTATACATTGTTGCAGTAGTGTAGTGGAGATGGGAGCAGTAGCCACAATTCAGAGTGACAATTATACTAAATTTAATTTACCACAATTCAGGGCAACAATTACAAATTAGGTTTCATAGTTCATTTGTTCAACATCATCCCCCTCAAGCCCCCAAATAAGTAAACAAACAAAAACATACATCCACGCTCAAAGGGAAAAGTGAGGCATGTTAGTGCCTTGTACGGGTGCTCCTGTGTGCACACCAATAATGCATATGCATTGCTGGCAGATGGGCTGATTGGTTTAGTAAATTGAGAATAAATGTATATACCCATGACTCATAGACCTGTATCTAATGCTTTACCTACATGTACATAAAGAATAACCTTTGTAATTTGTTTGTTTTGTGGCATTGTTTATAATAGCAGAATATTTGTCATCACAGAAGGGGAAAATTGGTGGAAGAAATGATGGTACATCCATGCAGTGGAATATTACATGGTCAGGCAAAGGAGGAGACAAATATGTATGTTCTGAGATAGAAAAAATGTTTTCAGCGATAAAAAGCAAAATAAAATCTCTTTTGTAGAATGCTCCTCTGTCTATAATTAATTTGTGCATGAAGGACTCAAAAGAAATTAGCCACAGTGATTTCTTGTGAGATGGAGATGTGGTCATCTGGGGCAGTGGAGGAAGATATTTTTATTATTATGTATTCTTTCATCCTGTTTAAATTTTTCCTAATTATATGTTACATTTTCAATCAAAAGTTAAGGCTCTTCATTTGCCCTTTTTTCTATGTGTCTCTATAAACATTTCTGAGGCTCTTAATGCTTTTTTTTTTTTGCTTCTCTCTTAAAATAAGCTTGAGCCATGCCATCTGGTTCTCCCTACTCATCCCTCTCTAAATAATCATATCCATGTTCTGCAAGGGGCCTGGACTGACTACACCCAGGAAACAGTCCTCACCACTAATTGGTCTCTCTCTAATTGCCAAAGCCAATTTTCTTACCAATTATTTCCATAATGGTCTGGGAAGGAGGAAAGAAGGAGTCCATTATTTTCCGGTTGCAGAAACTGAGTCTCTCGGTAAAGTGACTTGTTTAAGATCATGCATCCTATAGGGGGTGAAGCTAAGACTCAAGCCCCAACTTGACTGAATACAACAAACATAAACTTTCCCCTTTGCCCTACTCACACTTGGGAAAATCATTTCTTCTGGGCTCTTTCAGAGGTGAGGCTGTGAGCTCCTACCTATTGTGCATGCCTCCTCCCTCTCCCTGCTTTTGAACTGGGGATTTTCCCAGTGGCTGTTTAGTTACTGGTGAGGTTGTGTCTGTGAGCCAGTGACTCCAGGTGTCTTTTGGGAAAGAGCTGGCTTTTGCAATTGCTAATTTCAAAGCAGAGGATGGATCTGGCCTCCCGGACAGATGGCCAATTGCACTAGATCTCTCAGAGTACACATATGTCAACAGTGACAGGAAGTTTCAGCTGTGATGAGCTGGGACAGCTGTCCAAATGCAGGGCCATTTGTCACTGTGCTTGATTCCATAAAATCAACCACATGATGGGGCAGATGGGGGATGCAGTCTCAGCTCTCTGTGAGTTGGCAATACCTGGAGAACCCAGCACACATCTAGCTCAATGAGTATGGAGATTGTGGATCTTGTACAGATTCAAAATCCATAGGGAATTGTTTTTCTTGATATGCCAGCCACACCCAGTGACCTGGTGATGGCTTAAAAATATACCACTAGTATTAATACTATCAGCCCTCACAAAATGCTGATTTCTGTTTCTTTCTTTATTGTTTCACTTTGCCTTCTAATACTGATTTCTTCAGAATCCAGAAGAGAAGTCCTAGCAGAATGAAAGAAAAAGCAAACCCTGGCTCCACTGTTTCTTATCTGTGTAAACTGGGGAAGTTGCTGACCAGGCCTAAATATCAACCTTCACCCTTAATCTTAGGAGGGTTAAAGAGAGTGTCATATGTCAGATAGCACCATGGTGCTTCACACAAAACAGGTGATCCAGCCTGCATAATGCCATTTCTAGAGTTACCCTTAAGACCAGAAGCAGGGCTTTTGTAGTCTCTACTGTAGTGTTTTTCAACCAGAGGACACCTGGCAATGCCTGGAAACATTTTGGATTGCCATGAGTGGCCTGTGTGTGTGTGTGTTGGGGGAATTTGGAGGGGTGGGGGAGCATGACACAGCTACTAGTGAATTGAAAGCTAAAGGGATAGAGGTTTTAGATATATAAGGGTCCAGAATCAGTCATCAATCCCCTGGTGATGTACAGGGTATTTGGACTATAGAATGAAATAAAGGAGCTCAAATCTGGACTCTTCTGTTTATCTATGTCATAAAGCAGGGGATCTCAACTGGGGCAATCATATCCTCCAGGGGACAATACAGCAATGTCTGATCATCACAACTGGGCAGGAGTTCAACTGACATGTAGTTGGTACAAATAAGAGTTGCTACTAAGCATCCCACAGTGCACAGGACAGCACCCCCTACCCCACAGAGAATTATCCAGCCCCAAATGTCAGCAGTGCAGAGGTTGAGAAACCGAGGACTACAGCATGCTCTTTGTTATTTTGTTAATCACCATATTCACATTGTCTCTCAGTTTTATAAACATCAGGGACTCTTATAAAGATAGTTTGTTAGAGAGGAGGTCCACTAACTTTGTTTATTAAACCCTTATGAAAAAGTCCAGTGCATAGAATGCTATAGAGTACTGGGAGGTGGGAAGGTTGAATGGAGGGAGATAAGGAACTCAGATTTTTGAAATTTCTATAATTTTACTAAGCTGTATCTTTAAAACTCTGGTTAGCTTTAAGGAAAACATTAAGCAGCAAATGTGTGGTATTTGGCTGATCCCTAGGAAAGAGGGAAAACAAAATGAGCTGAGATCAGAGGCCCAGGCTTCCATCCAGATGCTGGGGGAGCCTGTAGTAGTCAGCAAGGCTGATCGGGAACCAGAGAACAGGGGGAGTCTTGATATTCTTTATGATTAACTCCAAGGTGCTAATAAAACCTTTAATGCCTGTATAGTCTGCTGGAGACAGCCAGGAGCAAGCAGTATGTCCTGGGAAACACAAAAAATGGGAGAGAGACAGGCCTATTTTTTTAAAAAGGAGTTGATTAGGCTCAGTTTGCAGTTGCTCATGTATTTAGTCTGATGGTTAGTTATATATGTCATTTTGACTTGAGCCATGAGGTGCCCAGATATTTGTTCAAATTATTATTCTGAGTGTTCCAGTGAGGGTGTTTTTAGAAGAGATTAACAGCTAAGCCAGAAATCCAAGTAGAAGCTATGATGCAGGGTGCAGCCAGGAGGGGGCCCCCAAAATAGGGATTTGAAATGGGGCCCAGAACTCAGGGTGTCCAGGAAATATTAGAGGGACATATAAGATGTCCTCCCCCTTCCCCCACAGGTATGAGCTGGGGGAAGGGACACATAGAGCAGAGACATGCAGAGCTGCTAATCCATGGCATGGTCATTTAACATATCTATAGCCTTTGGCTGGTGGCTTGGATGTGTTAGATAGCTGTGGCCAAGCTCTGAGCCAGGGGGATGGAAAGGACTCCCCCCAAGACGTGACTGGGGGAGGAACCCCAAGTTAAAGCGCCTGCGTGGGAGCTTGGAGAAGATTGGCTCCAGAAAATGGGTACACACATGCCCAGACTCATAATGGCATCCCAATAAACTTGGAATATATGGGAATGCTGGCAGGTATAACTGATTGTAGGAGGAGTCAGAAATGGGGGTACAGAAGAGATTTGGTGCGGGGATTTGAAACAGAGATGCGGCAGCCATTGGGAGAGAATCCACGCTTTCACTAGAGTTAGGACCCTCACAGCCCTGTGAGGGAAAATCACCATGTGGCTTTAGCAGAGAATTGCCACTTGGCTTTGCCCGAGTGGGGACCCTCTTGCAGCTTGCCAGAGGGAGGAGATTCCACGCGGTTTCACCAGAGTGCAGACCCCTGCAGCTTTGGTGAAGAGGGAGAGCCACAAGTTTTTGCCAGAGTGGGGTCCCCTTCCCCACAGCTTTGGTAGAAGAAGGACCACGAGGCTTTGGGGTGCTCCCTTTGGCTGTGTGGCCTGGGAAGCAAGAGAAATATTGCCTGGAAGAAGGTGGAAAGGACTCTTGCCAGTAGGCCATGAGAAGGTATCACATGGCTTTGGATTAATCAGAGATCCTGCCTGGATGACAACACAGCTGACGGTGTCAGGAGCCTGGATCCCAGATGTGTGCTTCTCTTCCTGAATTACAGTACCCTGAATTAGGGCAGAGGGAGATAGGAAGCACTGTGGGTGTCTGTGGGTATCCTAAAAGACTTTGATATTTTAATGAAGACATTAGGTTGCTACTTTAATGCTATACTCTGTATAGCATTAAATAAACATTTCCTTTCCTTTTCACAAATCTCTGGCTTTGAGAGTCATGTTTCCATAAGGCAGCGGACAATAACGGACCTTCTGTTACTCTGTAACAGCTACACTGATCTCTTAGAACCAGTCTGGAATTACTATTAAACTGTAGAGAAAGCATCTTGAGTAACCATATGAATACTAGCTGGAGAGAAACCTTATTGTGGCAGACCCTTCTGTGTGGTGTGGGCCCAGCTCCCACTTGGAGATGCACAGGACCCATGCCCACAGATAGGTTCTCTCATGGGTAATCAGATTTGCAATATGCCTAAGCCGGTTTGAGGTTTGCTCTTTTGCTAAAAATTCCCTCACCCTGCAAATGCTTACTGTAACTTCCTAAAATCCATGCTGAGCCTTGTAGGCCCAGTGTAACTGGCTGCCTATTCATTTGCTAATGTCCTTCTTCTGTGATATAACAAGGGGTATTGGCTCCTTTGTTGTAATGGGGATAGTGAGGAAGAACCATCTTGGAGTGTGAGGAGATATAAGTAGAATAAAGGCCTGTCATGGCGGAGGCAGCAGCTTTGGCTCCTCTTGAAAGGAAAGCCAGTCTGTTGTCCTTGTTCTTCCACCAGACTCAGTAGTCTGTGTGTAGGTTTTAATTCATCTATAATGATGCAGACACTGCTGTCAGTGTCCACATCACCTTATAACCAAGGACAGCCAGAAGAAACCACTTTACCACAACCAGACTGGTAAGGAGTTCAGAAAGGAGTTCATGGCAAGGCTCCCATGGGCATCACCTGAAATTCCAAAGGGATATCTCCCTAGTGAGGGGATTCCCCCTGAGAAGTGTGGTGTGTAAACCCAAAGCTGGGCTCCCTGGCCTACAGCAGGGGAGCCAGGGAGGAACTCAGATAACATGGGCTGTGAAAAGCAGTGGGGTTTTGGTCTAACAGAGAGAGATGGCTGGAGACTCAGAGAGCCACTTAAAGGGCCAATGCACAAAATTTCCTTTGCAGCCACTTACCCCAGACTCCAGCAGAGGGAAGGCAGAATGGGCTAGACACTTGAGGAAAGTCTGGGGTTAGTGGCTCTGGGGAGAGAACTGAAGGAACAGCCACCAGGATCCCTAGACTAGTCATTCCTGATATTGCAGAAGCCAACATTCTCAGGTAAAACACTTCTCTTCAAATGGCATCAGACTGAGGGGAACAATAGCCCCACTCAAAGGAATTAATCTGTCCCACCAAGTGGAGCTTAAGCCTGGCTGCTGATTACAGCTTGCAGCTGTATCACTAATTAGTTTAACAACTAAGGCAGATTCCTGGGAGCTCTATGAAACTTTAGCTGACCCTCTTCCGGGCTAGGTACTGATTAAAGTCAGCCTTGGTGTGCAGCATGGTTCTTACCACATACAAACAGGCTGAGCAGATGGAGCTACATGCTGTAGATTTCTGATCACTCCAAACAGGTTGACAAGGGACAGTAAGTAACAAGAGGCAGCTGACAAAGACCTACACCAGAATACTTGCAGATCTACCTAATATAAAACAAACAAATAAACAAATAGTCAAAATAGGAAGACCAAGAAACAGACCCCAAATGAAAAACAGGAGAATTCTCCAGAAGAAGATCTGGATGAAATGGAGACAAGCGATTTATCAGATAGAGAGTTTAGAGTAATAATTATAAGGATACTCAACATCATGAAATAAAGACATAGAAACCATTAAAAAGGACCAGTCAGAAGTAAAGAATGCAATAGCTGAAATAAAAAATACCCCAGAAAGAATAAACAGGTGGTTAGATGAAGCAGATAATCAAATCTGTGATTTGGAAGACAAAGTAATAAAATACACCCAGGCAGAGCAGCAAAGCAAAAATTAAAAATTGAGGAGACCTTAAGAAACATTTTGGACAACATGAAGCTTAACAACATCCTCATAATGATAATGCCAGAAGGAGAAGAGAGTGAGCAAGGAATCAAGAACCTGTTTGAAGAAAGAATGACCAAAACCTTCCTTAGGTTTTGGGAAGGTTTTGGTCAATCTGCTGAAGGAAAAAGACACAGAAGTCCAGAAAGCTGAGAGTCCAAAATAAGTTGGACCTGAAGAGGCCTACACCGAGACATATTGTAATCAAAATGACAAGGCTTAAAGACCAAGAGAGAATCTTAAAAGCCACAAGAGGAAAGCAAGTAGTTAGGTACAAGGTAGCACCAAATAGACTGTCATTTGATTTCTCATGAGAAAAATGTCAGTCCAAAAGGGAGTGGTGTGAAATGAAAAGCAAAAACCTACAACTAAGGCTACTCTACCCAGCAAGTCTATCATTTAAAATAGAAGGAGAAATAAGGAGCATCCCAGACAAGAAAAAGCTAAGAGTTTGTTAACACCAAACCAGTACTGCAACAACTGCTAAAGAGCTTGCTTTTAGAAGAAGACAAAGAAAAAGAGAAAAAAGAAACAGAGTAAAATAGTCTAACAATAAAATGGCACTAAATACATATCTACCCCAAACCACCTTAAATGTAAATAGCTTAAATATTCCAAAAAAAGACATAGGGTAGCCAAACATAGAAAGATTTAAGTGCCCCAACCAAAAGACATAGGGTGGCCGAATGGATAAAAAACAAGACCAATATATATGCTGCCTCCAAGAGACACATCTCAGATCAAAAGATACATACAAACTAAAAGTAAATGGATGGAAAAGGATATTTCCATGCAAGTGGAAAGGGAAGAGAGGCAGGGGCAGTAGTACTTATAGGTGACAAAATAGACTTTAAAAGAAAGGCTATAGTAAAAGACAGTAATGATAAAGAAAATGATCTAACAAGAGGATATAACCCTAGTAAACATGTATGCACCCAACATGGGAGCACCTAAATATGTAAAGCAAATCCTGATGGACATAAAGGGAGAGACTGACAAAAATACAGTCATTAGCTGAAGATTTTAATACCCCATTGACATCAATGAATAGATCTTTCAGACAGAAAATCAACAAGAAGACAGAGGCCTTAAACAACACACTAGATCAAATGCATTTAATTGATATCTTCAAAGCATTTCATCCCAAAGCAGCAGAATATATATACTTTTCAAGTGCACATGGAATGTTTTCTAGGATAGACCACATATTAGGACACAAAACAAGCCTCAATAAATTTAAGATGATTGAAATCATATGAAGCATCTTCTCTGACTGCAATGCTATTGAAGTAGAAATCAATCACAAGAAGAACACCGTAAAACACACAAAGCATGGAAGCTAAATAACTTGCTATTAAACAATGAGTGGGTCAACAATGATATCAAGGAAGAAATCAAAGATACCTTGAAACAAATGAAAATGAGGACAAAAACAATCCAAAATCGGTGGGCACTTGGAAAGCAATTCTAAGAGGGAAATTCATAGCATTTCAGGCCTATCTCAAAAAACACAACAAACAAACAAGCTCAAATAATATGGATGTCATCTCTGCATGTGCATTTATACAGGACAGTGGCAGTCACATGACAGGCAGAATTGGGGGCCTTTACTCTAAACTTGAACATATTTAAGTAGCAATGAAACAACAAAGTCAATCAGAAACTCCAAATCAGTTTCTTCCATCATTAAACAAACACTTTATGTCAATGATGGTACTGGATCCTCAGAAGATAATTGATGTCAGAGAATATAATCTCCCACTCTAGGTGGCTGGGGAGGTGGAACAATGAGTCAGAAGTCAATAACTAAACTTTTCTTAAGATTATTCAGCAGATGGAAAAGTTTCCATAAAATTCCAGTAACCCTCTTTGGAGCCTTTTGACTAGGCTGATTCTCATGAATCTTAAGCTCCAATAGCTCCAAAAAGACCGAAAATGATGATAGAAGAGGCTCAACAAGGTTAGCCAAAGATTGAACCTCACAATGGAGGTGGAAATCTTTTGCCTATGAGTGCCAATGGGCCTTTACTGCCCATTGTAGGGAGAAGTAAATGGCTGAGAGAGACAGAGGTCTTAGAGAACTCTCAGGTTGACACTTAAGTCTGTAACTCCTCCACTGCCTTCCTCGTAATGAGGGAATCTTGTTAGAGGTTGAGACTGAACTAAGCCTTACAGAACTCCATTTGGAGGCACCAAATTGAGATGGGCTTAGTTTGTCCTGGTTTCCTTCTACAATGTGCAGAGGCTGATTTCACTGAGGCAGTGCCCATGTGAGACTAGGTATGGCCAAATGAGAAGCTTAGAGCCCTGGCTTCAGACTACAAGAATGCCTTTACATCAAACACACCAATGTTGAACTACAATTTTAATGTTCTCATGCCATATCTGTGTTTGGTGTCCTTTTCTTTTTCTTCTTTTATTTTGAATTTTTAAAATTTTATCAGTATTATTTTTATTATATATTTTCCATTACCATTTAGTCCCTTTAGACTGCCCACCTGTAATCACCATACTGTTATCCAAGTCCATGAGTCATTTTTGCTCCATCCCTCCACTGCCTAACTCCGCCCTTAACTGTCATCCTGTTCTCTATCTGAGTCTGTCTTGTTTAGTTCAGTTTGTTCATTAGATTCCACATATGAACAAAATCATATGGTAGTTGTCTTTCTCCAACTGGCTTGCTTCCAGTTAGCATAATGGTCTCCAGGTTCATCCATATTGTTGCAAAGGGTAAAATTTTCTTTTTTTATGGTCAAGTAGTGTTTCATTGTGCAAATGTGCCACAGTTGTTTTATCCATGCATATACTGATGGGCACTTGGGCTGCTTCCATATCTTGACAATTGTAAATAACGTAACAATGAAAATAGGGGTGCTTATGTTGTTTTGAATTAGTATTTTGGGTTCCTTCAGATATATTCCCAAAAGTGGGATTGCTGGGTCAAAAGGCAGATCCATTTTTAATTTTTTGAGGTAATTCCATACTGCTTTCCACAGTGGCTGCACCAATCTGCATTCCTGCCAGTAGTGCAGAAGGGTTCCCCTTTCTCCACATCCTTGCTAGCTCTTGTTGTTTATTTATTGAGGATAGCCATTCCAATAGATGTGAGATGATATCTCATTGTGGTTTTAATTTACATTTCTCTGATGATTAGTAATGTTGAGCATCTTTTCATATGTCTATTGGCCATCTATATGTCTTTTTTGGAGAAGTATCTATTGAAGGCTTTTGCCTTTTTTTTTAATTGGGTTGTTTTTTTGGTGTTGAGTTTTGTTAAGTTATTTATAAATTTTGGATATTAACCCCTTATCAGATGTATCAGCAAATGTGTTCTCCCATTCTTTGAGTTGTCTTTTTATTTTGTTGATGTTTTACTTTGCTGTGCAGAAATGTTTTAGTTTGATGTAGTCCCATTTGTTTATTTTTTCTTTTGTTTCCTCTCCCTGGGGAGATATATCTCATAAAATATTGCTATGAACTATGTCCAAAATTTTGCTGCCTATGTTTTCTTCTATGATTTTTTATGGTTTCAGGTCTAACATTTAAGTCTTTGATTAATTTGAATTTTTTTTGTGTGTCTATGTTGTAAGAAGGTGGTCTAGTTTCATTTTTCTGCATGTATCTATCCAATTTTCTTAACAGTATTTATTGAATAAACTGTCTTTAGCCCATTGTAAGTGCTCATTTCTTCTGTCAAATGTTAATTGACTATAAAGATGTGGTTTATTTCTGGGCTTTCTGTTATGTTCCATTGATCTCTGTGTCTGTTTTTATGCCAGTACCATGCTGTTTTGATTACTTGACCTTATGATATAGTTTGATACCAGTTAGCATGATTCCTTCAACTTTGTTCTTCTTTCTCAGGATTACTATTGCTATGCAGGGCCTTTTGTGGCTCCATATACATTTTTTAATATTTGTTCTAGTTCTGTGAAGTATGTCATTGGAATCTTGGAGGAATTGCACTGAATCTATAGATTGCTTTGGGTAGAATGGACATTTTTATGATATTAATTCTTCTTATACATGAACACATCATGTGCTTGCACTTATTTGTATCTTCTTCAGTGTCTTATAGTTTTCTGAGTACCAGTCTTTTGCATATGTGGTTAGGTTTATTCCTAGGTAGTTTATTTTTTTGTGAAGCAGTTGTGAATGGATTGCTTTCTTAACTTCTCATTCTGTTAGTTCATTATTGGCATATAAAATGCAACTGATTTCTGAACATTAATTTTGTGTCCTGCTACTTTGCTGAATTCATTGATCAGTTCTAGTAGTTTCTTGGTGGAATCTTTGGGGTTTTCTATGTATAGTATATTATCATCTGCAAATAAAGACAGTTTTACTTCTTCCTTTCCAATTTGGATGCCTTTTATTCCTTCTTCTTGT
Source organism: Anoura caudifer (assembly GCA_004027475.1). Taxonomy (NCBI): domain Eukaryota; kingdom Metazoa; phylum Chordata; class Mammalia; order Chiroptera; family Phyllostomidae; genus Anoura; species Anoura caudifer. Next base: position 700,603 of record PVKU01000050.1, on the reverse strand, counting down.
CTGATTGCTGTGGCTAGGACTTCCAGTACTATGTTGAATAAGAGAGGTGAAAGAGGACATCCCTGTATTTTTCTTGATCCTAAGGGAAATGCTTGTAGTTTTTGCCCATTGAAATAATGCTGGCAGTGGGTTTGTCATATGTAGCCTTTATTATGTTTAGGTATGTTCCCTCTAATCCCACTTTGCTGAGAGTTTTTATCATAATGGGTGCTGAATTTTATCAAATGCTATTTCTGCATCTATTGATGTGATCATACAGTTTTTATCCTTCATTTTGTTTGTGTGGTGAATCACATTTATTGATTTGTGAGTATTGTACCGACCTTGCATTCCTGGAATCAATTCCACTTAATCATGTTTTATGAACATTTTTGATGCATTGCTGTACTTGGTTTGCTGATACTTTGTTTTGAACTTGAGTGTCTATGTTGATCAGGGATATTGTCTTACAATAATTTTCTTTCTTTGTAGTGTCTTTATCTGGTTTGGAATTACTATAATGTCGGCCTTGTAAAATGAGCTTAGGAGCCATCCCTCCTCTTGAATTTTATGGAAAAATTGGAGAAAGAGGGGTGTTAGTTTTTGAAATGTTTGGTAAAATTCACCTGTGAAGCCATCCAGTCCAGGTCTTTTGTTTGTTGGGAGTTTATTTATTATTATTATTATTATTATTATTACTTCTATTTCACAAGGTGTAGTCTGTCTATCTAGATTCTCTTATTCTTCCTAATTTAGTTTTGGAAGATATTGTTTCTAGGATTTTATCCATTTTGTCCAGGTTGTCCAGTTTGTTGGCATACAGTTGTTCATAATATTTTCTTACAATCTATTGTATTTCTTTGGTGTCAGTTATTTCCCTTCTTTGATTACTGATTTTATTCATCTGGCTTTTCTCTCTTTCTTCCTTGATGAGTCTGGTGAAAGGTTTGTCAATCTTGTTTATCTTTTCAAAGAACAAGATCTTGGATTCATTGATCTTTTGTACCATTTTTTAGACCTTATTTTATTTATTTCTGCTCTGATCTTTATTATTTTCTTCTTTCTACACACTTCAGGTTTTGTTGTTCTTTTCAAGTTCCTTTAAGTGTGAAGTTAGATTGTTTATTTGAGGATTTAATCTTTCAAAGATTATTGAAAGATACATATTTTGTGCCATTTTATTGTTAGACTATTTTACTCTGTTTTTTTCTTTCTCTCTCTCTCTCTTTTTTTGTCTTCTTCTTAAAGGAAGCCCTTTAACAGTTGTTGCAGAACTAGTTTGGTGTTAAAAAAACTCTAGCTTTTTTTTTTTTTTTTTTTGTCTGAGAAGCTCCTTATTTCTCATTTCTTGTTCAATTTTAAATGATAGCCCTGCTGGGTAGAGTAGCCTTGGTTGCAGGTCCTTTCTTTTCATCAGCTTGAACGTTTCATACCACTACCTCCTGGCCTGACATTTTTCTGTTGAGAAATCAGATGACAGTCTATTTGGTGCTACCTTGTACCTAACTACCTGCTTTTCTCTTGTGGCTTTTAGGTTTCTCTCCTTGTCTTTAAGCCTTGCTTTTTTAAATTATGATGTGTCTTGGTATAGGCCTCTTCAGGTCCAACTTGTTTTGGACTCTCTGAGCTTTCTGGACCTGTGTGTCTTTTCCCTTCACCAGATTAAGGAAGTTTTTGGTCATTATTTCTTCAAATAGGTTCTTGATTCCTTGCTCACTCTCTTCTCCTTCTGCATTACCATAATGTGGATGTTGTTAAACTTCATGTTGTCCAAAATGTTTCTTAAGCTCTCCTTATTTTTTAAATTATTTTTTCTTTGCTGATCTGCCTGGGTGTATTTTATTACCTTGTCTTCCAAATCACAGATTTGATTATCTGCTTCATGTAACCACCTTTAATTCTTTCTAGTGTATTATTTATTTCAGCTATTGCATTTTTTATTTCTGACTGGTCATTTTTTTATAATTTTTATGTCTTTTTTCATGCTGTTGAGTATCCTTATGATAATTTCTCTGTCTCATAAATTTATTGTCTCCAGGTCATCTAGTTCTTCATCTAGAGAATTCTCTTGTTTTATTGAGGTCTGTTTCTTGGTGTTCCCATTTTGTCTGCTTCTTTTTTTGTTTCTATATTTAGGTAGATCTGCAAATATTCTGTTGTAGGCCTTTGTCAGATGCCACTTGTCACTGGATCTGATCAACCTGTTTGGAGCTACCCATGATGCACCATATGTGGCTCCCTTTATTGGATTTTTTGTGTGCAGAAATAACCAGGCTGTGCACCAAGGCAGGCTTTTATCAGCCTCTGGCTTTAGGAGGGTCAGCTAAAGTCTCAGAGCTCCCAGAGATCTGCATTTGTTGTCAATTAGTTTAGCAGCGATATAGCCTCAAACTGTAATCAGCAGCCAGTAAACTCCATTGGGTGGGACAAAGTTATTCCTGTGGGCAGGGCTATTGATTTGTCTCAGGCTGATGCCATTCAGAGAGTAGTACTATGCCTGAGAATGATGGCCCCTGCAGTTTGGGGAATGACTCAGCACAGGGATTCTGGTCACTATTCCTTTATTTCTCTCCCCAGCAATACCAGCCCTAGACTCTCCCCATGCATCTCTAGTCCTCTCTGCCTGCCTTCTGCTGGAGCCCAGAGTAAGTGGCTGCAAAAGAAATTTTGTGTATTGGTCCTTTAGAGGTTTTCTGAATCTCCATCCCTCTCTAGCAGACAGAAACCCTGATGCTTTTCACAGCTGGGTGTTATCTGGGTCCCTTTGCCTGGTCTATTTTTGAGGTTGGGGATCCCGTCTTAGGGTTTACACAAAACACTTCTCAGCAGAAATCCCTCAGCTGCCTAAATTTCTCTTCAGAGCCTCAGCTGGTACCCATGAGAGCCCAGCCAGCCCTCTCGTGCTTTTTTCTGCACTCTCTACCAGCTGCGCTGTGGTGAAGTGATTTCTTCTCTCTGTCCTTGGTTATAAGACTTCTCTCTAGCTAGTGTTCAGTTGGTTATTCAGGATGATTTCTCTATAATTTAGCTGTAATTCCAGATTGGTCCCAGGAGGAAGTTAGTGTAGCTTCCACTTACTCCTCGGCCATCTGGGTCTCTCTTGGTGTCCTTATTATCTGAGAAATGTGGGCAATATTATATCCTTTACATTGTCACTTGATGACTCAATGAAATAATGATGTCAAACTTCCTAACACCATGCTGAGCACAGATTAAGTGTTCAGAAAATGGTAATTTTCTGGCCCATCATTTTGCAGATCTAGAGAAACTATATCACTAAATGATGTACATTTTTGACTCACATGTTAGAAACTCAACAGATGGATTTGGGCCTGCTCACCTCTCTCATATTCAATTGTTTCCTATCTTCCCACCTGCCTTCCTCCTTTGGTATTCCAGTATAAAGTTAGCCCAACTTCTCATACCATTTCCTCTCCACTCTGACATTCCCAAACCAGGCCTGACTTTATCATAAACTCCACCAAGATATTCATTTTATTAGAACAATCCCTTCTCAGCTCTGCCACCTTTGCATGAGTCTCCTTGGCCACTTCTATGAGATGTTTCTCTGCTTAAAGCTTAAACACAGCATTTACATAAGTGTATTTGGTGGGGATCATGGATGTCTGTCATCCATGAAACCATCTCCATGAAAGTTAGGAGCCAGAATTTACAATAGAAAGTTTCATAATGGAAAAGAAAAGGGTGTGTTTTGTATATTGGAGTTTTCTAGAATAAAGAGAACAAGAACAGTCTCATATCTCAATAGATGATCTCAGGATAGGAAAAAAGTGCTGTGAGCTGTCATCAGGCTTTATGTTGAAGGGAGGTTTCCCTCTGAATGCTGAGGGGTGTTTGCCTGTTACAGAAGTGGGAAAAGGTCATTTCTTTCAGAAAGGGAAGATTATACAAACATACAGAGGTAGGTTCAAAAAAGTTTTTTTTTGGTTGAAGCATGGAATGTGGTTGAAGCATGGGATGAGATAAATCTGGGGAATAAATGAGGTGTCCAATGTGAACAGATTAAAGAAAGGGAGCAAAAAAAGGGGGTGCAAGAAGATGAGTTAGAAAATTGTGTTGAACATTTTCTGTAGGAATTCAAAAGGGACATCAAGAATATTTACTTAATTACGCTAGGATCAGAGATGAGAACTCATCCAAACATACACTAAAACAGATCTCATTGTTTCAGAGAAGGGCTCCATCAGTCACTCAGAATCAAGCAGAAAACATCCTGGAACAAGTATTTTTGGGTAGGGGTAAAAGAAGCTAAAGTAGTCAAATTCTTACAGTCCTACTTAAAAGGCAAAATTCAGCATGGGTTCAAAACATATCCATATTCAAAATGATAACTCAATAGTGAATTCCCAGAGACATTAACAGAAGGAGTTATGAGGAATATAGCAGAGGAGTTAAATTTGCAGGGAAAAAATGGGGATTATATGGAATTGAACTATCGAAAAGGTTGAAATATGTTCAAGAAAGCAATGAAGACTAGTGAACCTGAAACTCCCTGCTCACTTATGATAAAATATCTAGTTAATACCAAATAAAAGATTCAAATAGACTTGTTATGGTTCTTTAGAAAGTCTCTCTAAAATAATGTTTATATTGTTAATGCTGAATGGCACCAGACATTAGACCTTGGTCTTTGAATTTGGCTAATAAAAGAATTCAGAGCCAAGAAATTCAAATATAAGCAAGTTTATTTAAAAGTCACAGAGGTAGAAGAAGTAAGCCATGAAAGAAGTGAGCCAGCTCTGCTGGGCAGACTCAGGAAACAAGTTACAGGGGCGAAAGAAGGGCCCTTGGAGTTTAGGAGAAATAAGGGTGAAGAAAATGTGCCTGTGATAAGGAAAGAGGGAAAGATGAGGGTGTGTGAGAAAAGAAAAGAATGTAATATATATATATAATAATATATATTATATTATATTATATTATATTATATTATATTATATTATATTATATTATATTATATTATATTATATATATTATATTATATTATATATATTATATTATTATATACTATATATATATATATATAGAGAGAGAGAGAGAGAGAGAGAGAGAGAGAAAGAGAGAGGAGGAGGTGGGGCACTGGTACTTTGTTTTAAGGGCTTTTATCTGGAGGTCTCAGGGAGGATCTCCACAGTATATTTATCAGTTTTGTAGGTGTGTCTCCTCAGGGTTGTGACCCCCACTGATTGGTTAGTTCCAGGGCAGGGGTTTTTAGTCATCACAGCTGGTCCTGATGTCACCCATGGTGTTACCCAGCCTGGCCTTTTCTGGTCCTCTAGTTGAAATTCAACTGAGGCCTAGGTGTTATCTCTAGTTCAACCAAAACTCTTTCTCTGTGGTCAATAGACTCAAGGCTTTGCTTCTAAGATTATTTGATGTAGGTCAGAACCTCATTGTCTTGAGGGCTTAATGCTTGAAGGAGTGGTCATGTAAGGACTTGTAGGGGAGTCATATGAGGCTATTTTCCAGGCTCCCTTGTTTCTCCTCTAAAGGGGGTTCTACTGCATAGCTGGCAAAATGCCAGCGGAAGAAAGATTAGGGGAGGGTCCAAAACATATGACCAGTGATCTGTTAGAGGAGGAAAGGTTATCCTGGGTGGGGGTGGGGGTAAGTTCTAACTCCAGTTTTACTCATTGCTAGGTACTTGGGGCTGTCTGCCCTGGTGACCTTCTGTGCCTGGCTTATCATTCCTTTCTTACTCTGCTGATGTCTGTCTCACTTCCTACTATATCATTATCCACTCCCTCCCCATTTTTAGAAGTACTTTCACAAATAAAATGTTGGCTTTAGGAAGGAAGATTGACTATGAGAAATAAGCAGCTTAGTTTGAAGGGAAAAGATCTGAGAGGCACATAATTTCTGAACTTGGAATTGTTTTAGAAACTCTTTCAAGAATTCTACCTCATGAACAAGATCCACCATTTATTTTATGTAAGTATGTATAGGCTTCTGATCATACATACTCCCCTTGAGCACAAAATACACACTGGTTTAATGGAAGAGATAGAAAATTAAATTGACAGTTTTACTAAAACATGAACAGTGCTCCAAAAAATACATTTGTTATTTAAGAGCACAGAAGAGGGAATGCTCAGTGGTTGGGAAAATCAGGAGGACATCATAGATGAGGTGACATTTCAGTTAGTTCGTAAAGGATCAATAAGAATTCACCAGGTTGGAGAATACCTTCTGTTTGGAATGTGCAAATCTGCCCCATTGCAGAGCACAGCTATAAAGCCTCAGTGAAGTAGGATTTTAGGCTACAGGAGAGTGCACATGGCTGGGCAAAGACTAGAGGTGTTAACAAGTTGCAGACCAGAGTCTTTGTCTTCTTTCTTGGTCTATAAATTAACCAATGTTGCTTAAAAGAAACACACATCCAAAAAGGGGTCTGAGGGACGTTTAGTAATAAGTATTTTCCAAAATCTCCGGGGAAGCATGAATCAAGTCAAGCCAAGTCCTTCTCCCCTCAGAGAAAAGCTAACTAAATATTTTCATCCTCTCTGTATTAGCTTTTGAGGGCTGCTATAACAAAGAATCACAAACTGGGTGACTTAAAACAACAGAAGTTCATTCTCCTGTAGTTATGGAGGCTAGAAGTCTAAAACCCAAGTGTCAGCAGGATTGGTTCCATCTGGAGGCTCTGAGGGAGAATGTGTTCCATGCCTTTATTCTAGCTTCTAGGGCAGCCTGCAATTATTGGACCTCCTTGTTTGGTAGACACATCACTCCAACATCTCTCGTTGTCTTCACAGAACCCTGTATTCCATGTGTCTCTGTCTTTTCCTCTGTTTCTTTTAAGAACACTAATCACTGGATTTAAGGTCCATACCAGTTCTAGGATTATCTTATCTCAAGGTCCTTAACTTAATTTCATCAGCAATGACCCAATTTCCAAATAAGTTCACATTCATAACCACCGGAGGTTAGGACTTGGACATAAAACTTTGGGGTCACTATTCAATGTAGTACCTTCCATTCCATTTTTCCCAAAGTTTTCTCTTCTGAAGAGGAGGTGGCTCTATAACTTTAAAGAGTGAAAAGAGAAGTGCTAATAATTATGCAGTCTAAGTAGATGGTAGCCCATCCAGAAAGCAGAGCTTGAGACAAAGAATAAAGTGCTAATAGTTTGTCTGACAGTTCAAAGTCTAGGACAGTGAGGGTAAGAGGAAAATGACAGCAAGGCAAGGACAACTGTGAAGTGGTGCTATGCACTGCATTTTAGTGATGACCACCACTTCATAATAAGCTATGGAGGGACACATCAGGACTGCTCAGCAAGCATGGTGGCTCTGCAAAAGGGACTTTCTCAGGACAGGTTGCAAGAAGGAATTACACCTAGGAGGAGACTCCATAACAGAGAAAAGAGAAGAAATTTATTTGTCCAGGTCCTTCCACACCTATTTTTCTTTGGTTAAGTTTTACCTTATGGGGAACTGACCTTCCACACTCCAAGGTTATACCATTTGCCCCTGAATATCCCTCAGGAGGCTGGGTCTCATACCCCATGGAGTGATATTCTATGCAAAAGGAGGGATGAGTTGGGTTGTTCAGGGATCAGAATATCAGGGATGTTGGTTATCCAGTCCCAGGGCTTCAACTTTGACCCCAGCGAACTCAAGGAGTTTGGCAATGGAGCCAGCAAAGGTGGCAGCTGAGTGGTGTAGAAGTTGAATGGTACTTTTCCAAAGAAGGGAGGGGTTGAAGGAAATCAAGAAGGCTTGTATTTGTTCTATATATTAGCATCAAGGCACAGTGTTTATGGGGGAAGTTTTTGCATCAATAGTTTGCTGCAAACACTAAAGATTTTTTACTTTCCGAAGTTGTGGGAAAGTTGTACTTAGTGTGGTAAGAAAGGGGATAGAGACTCCATTAACTAGCAATTCCCTTTCACAGCGTAGATGCTAATGCAAAAAAATATCCTTGGCTAAATGGTTTAGGGGAAATGTATAATCATTTGTATTGCAATACAAAATGTAAAAAATAAAATGATATGTATATCTTTCACCTGAATTATTATTTACCTTTTTTTACTTACTTCCCAGAGAGGGAAGAAAGAGAAATGGCATCTACTCATCTAAAGCTTTTTATTATTATTTTTTAATGGTGTATCTTGCTAGAACCATAATGAAGGTCTGGAAGAAATAAAAACTTATGATCAGAACAAGCGTTATAGACATTTATGTAAAACTGGAAGTGAATAGTACTTTCCCATCTGTTACTAATTCATAACCGGATTCTCTCTGGTATTGTGACTGAAGTACATTTTTATAATTCATTTCTTGGTTTCAACTGTTGGGGAGTTCTCATCTTTGTTAATTTCACAACATCAGATGTTCATGAGGAAGTTACCATTATGACTCTGAGTCAACATGCTATCAATTCCAAGAGGAGAGGAGGCAGCCAGATAAAGTGGTTTTAAAATAGGGCTGTATTTCTAAGCATTCTATGCTCCAGAAAACTACTGGGGAAACTAGGAAATGGCTCAGGGGCTGGACCTGAGGATTCCATATGCACAATTTTGGCCATCCCATGATCTAGCAGTCTTGTTGTGCTTGTGTCTTCGGTGATGCCCAAACCCATTAACTATTTATTAGCTGAAACGAGCATTTGACAGAATAAGAGTGAGGACTGAGGAGTGATCTGCTTTGTTGGGAGAGAAGGATAGAAATAGAGAGAGAGGGAGGGATTGAGGGAGGGAGGCTTAGACAGTCCCATAGTCCTACATCTTGTTTGATACACTTGTCTAGAAGAACTTCATTACTAAATGTAAAAGGAAAGCCGCAGTTCTTAGTAACGACAGCCACAAACAAATGATTTTTATGAAGCAAAATTTTAAACATAGAATATTATTTTAAGTCAGCAACTTTTTGGCTGACATTTGTTATACACACAAAGGAAGACAAAGTAATATTGAACCTTATCAAAATACTTGTATTTTGTATTCTAGCCCAATTTATGGAATTTTTAGTAAAATAAAAAGTCCTTTTTACTTCCCCTCTGTCATAATATCACTTTCCAGGTTAATTTATATGTCTTTGCTTGTATGGTGTATAAGCTATAGTATTTTTTACTATGAAAACAATATTTATTTGGTTATTTCATATACCAACATGACTGAGAGGAGGATGCAAGATGGTAGAGGAGTGAAGGGAAGCCACAATAACTTTTTCCCAGGACAAATCTGGAATTACAACTAAATTGTGGAGAAATCACTCAGAACAAACTGAACAATAGTGAGAGAGAAGCCTCATAACCTTGGACAGACAGAAGAATCAGCTTCAGCACAACCTGTTTGGTAAGGAGCATAGGGGAGACTCAAAAAGGCCAGCTAGGTGCCCACAGGCAGCAATGCCGAAGGGATAATTAAGCAACATAGACTGAAACAATAAAATGTGAAAGAAAACATATATGACATTTCCCAGATCATTAATTTTATATTATTAAACTACTTGACCTGTTTTTTGGAAGCTTTCTATCATCTTTCCTCTACTATCTTATCATTGAACCTAAGAAGGTTTGGCAGGTAGAAAAAACTAGTAGAATATTATAGGAAAACATAATGATTTCAGAATGAATCAAGTATATATTATCTGACATAGTAATATTAAATGCAAAGATTCATCCTAAGGAAATAATACTTATTTGAAGAAGATATTTTATACTCAAAGTTACTGGCCACAATGTTGTTTACAATAGTACAAATTTCAAAACTATTTCAATGAATCACCGTGGTTACAAAAATGTGAAATATCCATTCATTGCCATGTATTCTAAACTTTATTTTTATGATATTATGTAATAACATGGGAAACACTCTGAGAGAATGATTACTACAGCTCATTAGGTTTAGACATCCTATAACTGGTCCATTGCCAGCCTAGTGCTCTGTATGGTTGTTTAAATGGAAAGTAGAAAGAAAAAGAGAAGACAGACAAACTGAAAAAAAAGTTCTTCATTACACTGTTCAGACCTCATCCTATTCTGAGTTCAACCTTTTAAACTTATTCAAACAAAATGATAATAAAATATTAAGAGTAATAATAAAGTTTCTTAAAGTTTGCTTAATAACACACCTATAATATAGATATTATTCTCATTTTGCAGATGAGGACATTGAAGTCTAAAAATATTTAATCACCTCTCTGAGTTCTCACAGCTATTAAATGGTGGATGGAGCATTTAAATGCAGGTTGGTTTGACTTCAGATCTGAGTTATTGTGCAAACAACTTTTAACATTTCTTAAGATTAAAGATAAAGAAATAAGAAATATAAAATTTTAGGAGAGGTGACCAATAGGTATGAAAACTGGAAAAAGAAAATAAAAATAGAAATTAAGGCTGTAATGGCTCTGAGATAATCAGATACTCTTTGGAGAAGGGAAAAAATGATGAGAAATTTTAATCAGACTTTCTATCTTCAACACCTTTTATTAGCCTTTGTAGCATTATCTCCAATGACAACAAAAACAGAAATAATAAAAATGTCCATCTAAAGGGGAATGATGAACTAAATGAAGTTCCATCAACATGATAGGATATTTTGCAGATATTAAAAATTATCATTATGAAAACTGTGTGCAAATATGGAAATGCTTTTGAGCAACTATGAAATGAACAAAGCAGAACACACAATGACCTGGAATATCAATTCCATTCTGTGAAAATATGGGTCTATGTTCTTGGACTGGGGTAGGGCATATAAAAATGAAAAAAAAATCATGTTTGGGATATTTTTGTATTAGAATATAATTGAGGTATTAAATTTTCTTTTCAATGCTAGATATAAACACACACACATATGTTTTAAATATAAGTTCCAGTCTCAGCCAAGATGGAGGCATAGGAAGATACACTCTGCCTCTTTGCACAACCAAAAGGAGGACAACAACAAAGTTAAAAATGAAAGCAATCAGAATTGCCAGAAAATCAAACTTCATGAAAGTCGAACGACCAAGGAGTTAAAGAAAAAATATTCACTCAGACCGGTAGGAGGAGTGGAGACAGGGAGCAGGGTGGAGAAGACTCATGGCAAGGTGGCAATTGGAGGACTGGGTGGGTAAGGTGGTGGCTGGCAGAGTGTGTGTGGGGGGCACATTTGCATGTGGATAACCAGGAAGAATAACTGGGGAGCAAGACAGATTGTGCAACCCAGGGTTCCAATGTAGGGAAATAAAGCTTCAAAACCTCTGATTAGAAAAACCTGTGGGGATTGAGGTGGCAGGAGAAACTCCCAGCCTCACAGAAGAGTTTATTGGAGAGACCTACAGGGTCCTAGAATGTACACAAAACCACCCACCCAGGAGTCAGCACCAGAAGGGCCCTATTTGCTTGTGGGTAGCAGAAGATGTGACTGAAAGCTGACTGAGAGCTGAACAAGCAGCATTGTTCCCTCTCAGACCCCTCCCCCACATACAGTACCACAACACAGCAACATGGGTTGCTCTGCCCTGGCAAATACCTAAAGTTCCACCCCTTATTATGTAACAGGTGCTCCAAGACAAAAAAAAAATGTGGCCCAAATGAAAGAACAGACCAAAGCTCCAGAAAAAAGTACAACTAAGTGATAAAGAGATAGCCAACCTATCAGATGCACAGTTCAAACCACTGGTAATTAGGATGCTCACAAAAATGGTTGAGTATGGTGGCAAAATAGAGGGAAAAGTAAAGGCTATTAAAAGTGAAATAAAGAAAAATGTATAGGAAGCCAACAGTGATGAGATGGAAACCGGGACTCCAATAAATGGTTTGGATGGAGCATAAAGAATAAATGAACATTCAACCAGAACAGAATAAAGAAATAAAATTTTTTTAAAAATGAGGAGAGGCTTAGGAACCTCCAGGACAACTTTAAATGTTCCAACATCCGAATCATAGGGATGCCAGGAGGAAAACAGGAAGAGCAAGAAACTGAAAACTTATTGGAAAAAATAATGAAGGAAAACTTCCCCAATCTGGCAAAGGAAATAGACTTTCAGGGAGTCCAGGAAGCTCAGAGTTCCAAAGAAGTTGGATCCAAGGAAGCACACACCAAGGCACATCATCATTACATTACCCAAAATGGAATATAAGGAGAGAATCTTAAAAGCAGCAAGAGAAAAGGGAACAGCTACCTACAAAGGAGTTCTCATAAGGCTATCAGCTGATTTCTCAAAAGAAACCTTTCAGGAAAGAAGGGGCTGGAAAGAAGTATTCAAAGTCATGAAAGGCAAGAACCCACGCCCAAAATTACTCTATCCAGCAAAGCTATCATTTAGAGTGGAAGGGCAGATAAAGTGTTTTCCAGATAAGGTCAATTTGAAGGAGTTCAACCATCATCAAGCCCTTATTATATGAAATGTTAAAGGAACTTACCTAAGAAAATAAAAAGATCAAAACTATGAACAATAAAATGACAACAAACTCATGACAATCAACAACCAAACCTAAAAAAAAAAAAACCAAAAACAAAATGAACTAAGCAAACAGCTAGAACAGAAACAGATTCACAGAAATAGAGCTCACATGGAGGGTTATCAGTGAGGAGGGGAAGGGGTGAGAATGGGGGAAAAGGTACAAGGAATAAGAAGCATAAATGGTAGGTACAAAATAGACAGGGGGAGGTTAAGAATAGTATGGGAAATGGAGAAGCCAAATAACTTACATGTATGACCCGTGGACATGAACTAAGGTGGGGGAATGATGGTGGGGGTGGGAGGGTAAAGGACAGAGAGGAATAAAGGGGAGAGAAAAATAGGACAACTGTGATAGTGTAATCAATCTTATATAAGTTCCACAACTTTGTTCATTTTAATATATGGAGTTCAAACAGATAAATAAATAAATAAATAAATTCCACATATGTGCACAAATGGCATAAAATAATAAACCCACTTATCCATTATACACCTTTAAAATTATTAACATTTTGTATAAAGCGTGTGTATTATTCCAAAACTAATATGAGTTTTAACTTCAAAGATCATCAGCTAACCTGGGGAAAAGTCTCATGCTAAAAACTGAAAATCTATTGAACGACTCAGCTCAGAATGTATCACTGATGTTGGCTCTACATGGGAGCCAATAACTATAGCCATCTCTTAGTTAATAGGTGTTAAGGGTTGATGCCAAAGGAAATAGAAGTTTGGGAATAGGAAAAAGCTAAGAATCTTGTGCCTGCTTGTCAGAGAGAGATAATTAAGTGTAACATGATTCAGGGAACATGCTGCCCACCACTAGGACCTCAAGGCTCCCACAGGCTAAACCAAATGACAGTTTAGAACCATGAGTAAGGTTAAACTTCACCAAAAGGGCATAACACCTCAGTAGCTGGCAAGTAAATATAATTCAGACACTGACATGTCTAAGGTGTAGACTGGAGAAGAATGAGTTTGATCAAGGGGAGATATTTGAGAGACTAGGGCTAAATACCTCTATGAAAGAGAAGGAAAGTTCATTCATTCATTTACTTATTCATCAATCTATCTACCCACTCTTCTATCCACTGATCCTTACATCCATCCATCATCCTATCCAGCCAGCCAACCAACCATCCACTCATCCATCCATCATCCATCTATCCATCCATCCATCCACTCATCCATCCATCCATCCATCCATCCATCCATCCATCCACTTATTGATTTACCAACCATCCATTCATTATCCACCCATTAATTATCCTTCCTTCCATCCATCCAACTAGCTAGCCAATAAACCATAACTTTGCAGAAATCAAAAGACCTGCAGAATGTTTGGAACATACAGAGAGGGGGAGTATTTACAAAGAGTCTGAGTATTAAGATGCTTTACCTAAAAGTTTAGACTTTATCCTAAGCATGATGGGGAACCACTGAAGAATTCTGAGCCTGCCAAGTAACAAAATGAGATTTGCCTTTTAGAAACATATGGCTAGTAATTAGCATATAGTCACAAAAGGGCTGTAGACTTTGGCTTCCTGGAGAGGCAAATAGTAAAGGGGAGTGTCTGAGTTGTCTGACCGGGCTGGAGAAACATTCCAGCAGGTTTTCTGACACTGGGTCTTCAGAACCTCCAATTATTTCAGGAAACCACGCCTTTTTTCTTTAATCATACATAACCATCATCTATCAATCAGACATTTAATCTAGCAGGTTCTGCTGAGTTGAGCATCTATTTTCCATAGTCAATCTTAACTACCATTTTAGATTCACATCAAACTTGTCACTAGGGGCAATATGATAGCATAAAAGAGCTGGAAAATGCTGAAAAATAATAAAATCTGAATTTTTCCCACTATAACAACACCATTATACACCTGAAAGGTATATCTGGTTAAGAAATAAATAGGTAAAAATGTCAATTGAGTGGTTTTTGAAGGTAAGGGCAAACCACCCAATTTCAACTCTGCAGAATTTTTTCAGACTTTGGAGAAAAGTGTAGAGGGTTCACCATGCTATGGTCCCTTTCCTCTCCACTCACCAAACTCTCCATAGTAGTAACCCAAAACTGTGACAGCCAAATATCATCTATGTTAAATTACTTTTTCAATAGTAGATGATTTATAGTTGATTAGGTAATTAAATCACATACAAGTGGCTGAAAGTAAATCTATTTTTATCATCCCTGTAAATTAAAAGTTCCACATCATAAAAAATCATGACCATCTTGAAAATGACTAGCCAAGTGCCTTTAGAGGCAAGCAGGATTTATTGTCAATTAACGTATTGAACTGTATAGTCAGCATAAGTCTGTGCTCAAGACTTTTAAAATTATTGGCTTCCGTTTCTGAGCTTCTCTCTAGCACAGTAATAAAATGTATCTAGCTATTCTCATATTGAACAATTCTGTAGGTTGGGTTTATATCTCACTATAACAACATTTCATTTTATTATTATCTCCAATCCCTTGTAATGAATACAAATACATTCCTTTTTTCCATCATGACTTTATCAATTTCCATTGATTTGCCTATAATGAATACAGTCAGAAAAGAACAGCAGACAGATCATATCCATTAAAGTGTCTTTAGCTTCAAAAGTTTGTCTGTGGCATTGTTTAATTAAAAAAGGAAAAGAAAGTCATCAGAAAACTAATTAAACAAAGACATTACTTTCAGGCCTGATTATAAATAAGAAGTCAATAATTATTACATAAAGGAGCTTGGGAGCTATGTCATTTACAGGAATTTAGCATTTGTATCCAGCCCACTTAGAAAAATAAAAGGATTAATTCTTATCAGATATTTAGTGCCTACATTATCTAGTTATGATGTCCTATATTTTTCTAAGTCTCCTGTACCACTTAGGAGTTGCATTTGGCTGCTAGGAGAAGAGATGCATTTACAGTGGCTTGAACACACAAAGATTTAGTCTCTATCTTAAGAGTAATCTGAGGGTAGATTGTTCAGGGCTGTTATGGTGGTTCAACAGGTCCGCTTGGACATAGACTGTCTTTTATGTTTCTATTTTGCTAACCTGAATACCAATATCCATCCTCATATGAAGTTCTCTTCATAGTACAAGACGGCTGCTGGGGTTCCAGTAATTGCTGCCATATTATAAGAAGCTGAAAGGAGGAACTGTAGTGATAACAGAAAGAGGAATTACTTCCAAGCCCAGGCAATTGTTAGTGGCAATCTGTTTCAAAATGCCACACAACACTTCCATTTATATCTCATTGACGACAATGTAATCTTTGAACTTGACACAACAATGCTCTGAATAAAATCATATTCTGTTACTAAATAAGGGAGAATAGATGTAAGGTAAGCAGTCAGCTGTGTCTGTCATTTTTTTCAAATCAATGTGTACCCTCATAGTTTGGGGATACTCCACCCAGATCAAACCATCATATTCCCAACCTTGAATATAGGGGTGCTTAAAGAAATGATTTTTTCTTATAATAACTTAAAAGGTGTTTAAATGGGACTGTGGGAATACAGAAAGGTGGCTTTGGTGTGGGCTGGTGAGGAGGGGGTCAGGAAATTCTTTCTGAGCTCAATCTTAAAGGAGGAATCCAGACCAGAGGTGCATTTCTGGCCCAGAGGCAACATTGTATGTAAGGGGAAGTAAATGAAAGTAAGTTTGAGAGTACCTTTGTTAACGGCTCCCCATCAGATATCATTGCTTGAGAGCAGAGTTGGCAAAATTGTTATGTGAAAGGGTAGAGAGTAGATATGTTAGACTTTGAAGTCATACCTTCTCTATGAAAGCATTCAACTCTATCTCCTTGTAGCAAGAAAGCAGTCATTTACGATAGGTAAATAAGCATGACTGCTTAATTACAAAAACAACATCTAAGGTAAGGACTCAGTTTACCACCCTCTGCCCTTGAGAAAAGACTGGAATTATGCTTCCATTGTCCTTGAAAAAAATGACATCACAAAATTTGGGGCATATGAATGAGTAATCGATTGGTACAAACAAAATGTAAGAAAACCATGTTATGAACATGTATATCAGAAAGATTATAGAAACTGTTATTTCCTAGATTTTTAAAGCTTTGTGTTGTTTTTAGCATTTTAATATTTGTAATTTGCCATTGTTTTATCACTCAACATAAGTATTCCCATTAATACCTAAATTTGTATTAGCCCTTCCTTTCTTTCTTAAGAAAGGGCCTCTGAAACCGTATAAGCTTTCAGCTTTGCAAAAACCAGATCCATTCTTGCCCAGAGGTGTGAAAAAGTGCACACTGGGGTATTTACAAGTAATTTGGTATTGCTCATGTGAAATAGTGAAGTGATTAAAATCACAGTCAGACCAGGTAGGTTGAAATTCGGGTGTTACCAATTATTTAGCTGTGAGACTTGGGGAAGCTATTTCAGCCCTATGTTTTTCATCTGTAAAATGGAGATAACAACAGCCCTGGCCTCGAAGGGTTGTTGGAGGATGAGGTGAGATAATTCACGCACAGGATAAGTGCAATGTGTGGTAGTGGGTGAGGACTTAGTAGTAGTGCTAGTGGTGGAGAGGAAGATGGTGAGTGAGGGATGTGGCTGGAGGGGAAGGGTCAAAGAGGGCTGGATTCAAAGGGCTGGGTATGCAACAGAAGGAATTTGGTATCCATCCTGGAGACAATGGGGAATACAGGAGTTTTAGTCCAAAACTGGCCTGATCAGGTTTTCACTAGCTCCTGGAGCTGTGAACACCGGCTCAGGGAAAGGAGGCAAAGCGGGCCCTGCTCAGACAATCCTTGCAGTGTCAGCGAAGTCGGAGGTTTAGTTTTAAAAATCCCTCCCGGGGAAATCTTCTGTAGAGGTATATCAGCCGGCATGAGGGGCCCACAGCAGAAGGAAATGAAATGCATCAGCGAAGGCCTGGAAGTGTCCTAAAGGACTGGTGTAATTAAAGCTATCTATCCACGTTTCCGGGCACTGGGAGGTGGACGCGGAGGTTCGTATCGAAGAACAGTGGCAGGGCCAAGTGCCTGGGTGTTCCTTGCTGCCCCAGGTAGGGCCATCCATCCCAGCAGTGACAGGGCACGTGGCTGCAAGCACACACTGCCTGGCTCTGCATTTTTCCCCTAAAGGCTCAGTTAGCTTGTGAGGAGAGTCCAGGCAGTGTCACAGAAAATGCCCAGATAACAGGATGGTATTAGGCATGAAAATGACCTGATCTTGGGGGCTCTGTCCAGACTAGACAAGCAATATTCTCATATTCTCTACTGGTGCTTCATATATTTTTCTTTTCCAATTTTTTACACAACTGCAGTAATAACAACAACAATAATAGTAGTGATAAGTCTCTTTGGGTAATTAATATCTTGTTAAACGTCAGTTTATCATCTTAAGCAATTATCTCTGTGATGGCAGAGATTAGTTCTGTTGTATCCCCTGGACTGCATGGTGAAGGTGCATACTAAACTCGATTAAATTTGTTGTATAAATAACTCAATAATTAGCAAGTCAGGTGAGAGAGGTTTTCTTATTTATTTTTATTTTTTTATTTTACCTACTGAGCTGCCTCATTAACCTGTTTGAACCTGGTTCCTGACTCAATCCTTCACTCACTCATTCTTTTTATTTTCAATTTTAAACAGCTTTATTGAGATATAATTCACCTACCAAACAGTTCACCCACTGAGAGTGTATAATTCAATGGCTTTTCATAGTGAGTGGTGCATCTATCACCACGATCGGTTTTTAGAACATCTTTATTTCCCTAAAAGAAACTCCATACCCTTTAACTGTCACTACCCCTCCAGCCCACCCCAACCCCTCATCCTCCCCAGCCCTAGAAACCACCAATCTACTTTTTGTGTCTATAAATCTCCCTGTTCTGGAAATTTAGTATAAATAAAATAATATAATCTGTGATCCTTTGTGACTGTTTTCTTTTCTTTTAGCATAACGATTTCAAGGTTCATCTACATTGCAATATATTTTGGTAGTTTATTTCTTTCTACTGCCAACTAACATTCCATTCCATTGTATGGATATGCCATATTTTATTTATCCATTGACCAATTGATAGGCATTTTGGCTGTTTTACTTTGGGGGCTTTTATGAAACTCATTCATTCTTTTTTATTCATTTTTTTATTAATTGATTTTAGTGAGAGAGAGAGGGAGAAAGGAACAAAGAAGGAGAGATGGAGAGAGAAAGAGAGAAATGTCAACTTGTCATTCCAGTTGTTCATGCATTCATTGGTTGCTTTTTGTATGTGCCCTAACCAGGGATTGAACCTGTAACCTTGGCATATGGAAATGATACTCTAGCCAACTGAGCTACCCAGCTGTGGCTCACTCATTCCTAAATATTGATTGGCACCAACTCTTTGCTGAGTACCATTCTGGGCTCCTTATGATAAGTAAGAGTTGGTCTTGGTCCAGGTAGAATACTGCTGCTTTTGTACGGACAGTGTGGTATTTAAGGTCTAGATAACTTAAGTGTTGCTAAAGAAAAGGACTAAGGAAATCCAGAGGAAGAAATAAGTGTATTTGCAAATAAAGGGATGGAGTCAGTGATTCAGGCTGGATGAGTGAGAGTTCAGTGGAAGAGCTGAGAAGGTTGCCAAAGGCAAAAGAAACAGAGTGAGCAGATTACGCCCTGCTGTGGACATGCCTGTGTGTTCAGAACAAAGTAGGCCGAGGTAGTCAGAGGTCAGAATGCAGGGTGGGGAGATGGGAAATGAGGCCGATAGGAGCTTCTCTGCCCTAGGATACATAATGTAAACAGTGAAAACCAAGTCTCTCTCCCACTCCAGACCCCCAATCACACGGGACCTGTTTTCTCTGATGTAGTAAACAACAAATGTTAATGAACACGTTATGTCTAGATACTAGGGATAGAGGAGGGGAAACGACAGTCTTCGCACTCATGGAGGTCACATTTTAGTGTGAAAAGACAAACAAATGATACATAAATGAAGAAGTGTATAATACATTTTTTGTGTCAGTTTTAAAAGGGATTATACAGTTTACATTCTTCTATTGTACAAATTGCTTCTTTATTTTTTCACTTAAAAATATTTTGGCAAGTTGCTCCATAAAGCACTTAAGTGTCCATCTTATGCTTTTTTAAAAAGAGCCGCATGGCATGCCTACTAGAGTCAGCATAATTTATTTAAACAGCATCAATTAATGATCATTTACATTTTTTTCTAGTCTTTATTGTGAACCGTGTTGCAATAAATAGTCCTGACTAGTAGTATATCTGAAGGGAAATTACTAGAAGTAGAATTTCAGGGTTAGGAGTATGTGCGTTTTTAACGGTATATTATTTACTAATTGTTCTTCAGAGGGACTGCAGTGAGTCCATGCCTGCAGGAAGAGTGTATGAGAGGCTGGATACTATGTTGAAACATTTTACATACGGAGACAGCATGATGCAGTGTGTGTTTGGGAAATATTCCATAGAAGCTGATTTGACTCAGAGGGGTAGGTTTGAGGTGGAAAAGACTAAGAGAAAGGAGCACCAGTTTGCATCTACCTAGGGTGAGAGATGACGTATCAGAGACAGAGGGCTGGGTTAGAATTTAGGCTGCAAGGTTTCAAATATGTTATTTTGGATGTGGAAGGGACTGGAACTGTGGCTGTATCTGAGGTATATAAGGAAAGTGAAGTCCTGAGAAAGGGACCTGACTCCCAGGAGCCAGCGCCATGCATTCCAAAGGTGCAATCTTCGAGACAGCTAGGAAAGATGACCTTGAATGACTCACAAGAAAGCTTGAAGAAACAGAACTCCCAAACTGTCCATGTGGGAAATCGTGCTTGCTTTTGGAAAGAAGCCCCAGACAGGGCTTGCCGTCTGAGGGGACATATGGAACTAGGCGTTCTCTCTGAAGAGGAAAGGCTGCAGTGCAAAGCTGCCAGGGGACCAGATGGAATTCTTGAAAATCAGAGGCTTCCTCTGTGTATCCATCATTGCAACAAAATGGGGCTCATTAGAGGGGTTTCCGAGTGAAACCATAAGACTTAGAAGGACATTACCATCAGGTTTCTGGGGCTCAATGTGGACACCAGACAACTGTGTCCTTGCTAGAAATTTGAGATTCTAACAAATTCCACAGCTTGAAATGTAGACTCAAGTATTCATTTACAGTCCTGACAAACAAGTTTAAATTAGATCAACACTCCCACCAAGATCAACTAAAAATATTTTGTTATAACAGAAAGTGTTTGATAGTCACCAGAGCAGCTATGACTTGGGTGGGGGCAGTTCTAGGGAGAAGAAACATCGGCTGAGGTGAGCCCAGTAAGCTGGAATATTTGAGCAGAACATATCTGCTAAGAATCAAAGAAATTGACTGGAACTATTGTCAGTCTCATAGGGCTGTGGAGGACAAACAAAAAGCAAATGCAAAATTCAAAATTACCAGACAACTAAGTGGGCAAGATCCAAGAAAGAATATAAGTATAGGAATGAGCCTGATAGTCTAAGCTGGTTTTCCCCTTGCATTATTTGTTGATTTGTAGGTAGAGGACAGGATGAGAGGCAGAAAGTCACTGTTGGGAGGATGAGAAGCTAAAAAATTGAGAGGAGAAAAGGATTGGGGTGCAGGATTCATCAGAGTGTTACAGAACAACAGAAGGTCCGTTATGTCCACCACCTTATGGAAAGATGTCTCTCAAAGCCAGAGATTTGTGAAAAGGAAAGGAAATGTTTATTTAATGCTATACAGAGTATAGCATTAAAGTAGCAACCTAATGTCTTCATTAAAATATCAAAGTCTTTTAGGATACCCACAGACACCCACAGTGCTTCCTATCTCCCTCTGCCCTAATTCAGGGTACCGTAATTCAGGAAAGAGAAGCACACATCTGGGATCCAGGCTCCTGACACCATCAGCTGTGTCGTCATCCAGGCAGGATCTCTGATTAATCCAAAGCCATGTGGTACCTTCTCATGGCCTACTGGCAAGAGTCCTTTCCACCTTCTTCCAGGCAATATTTCTCTTGCTTCCCAGGCCACACAGCCAAAGGGAGCACCCCAAAGCCTCGTGGTCCTTCTTCTACCAAAGCTGTGAGAAAGGGGTCCCCACTCTGGCAAAAACTTGTGGCTCTCCCTCTTCACCAAAGCTGCAGGGGTCTGCACTCTGGTGAAACCACGTGGAATCTCTTCCTCTGGCAAAGCTGTCAGAGGGTCTCCACTCAGGCAAAGCCAAGTGGCAATTCTCTGCTAAAGCCACATGGTGATTTTCCCTCACAGGGCTCTGTGGGTCCTGCACTCTGGTGAAACTGCATGGATCTCTCCTCTCAATGGCTGCTGTGTCTCAGTTTAAATCCCCACACCAAACCTCCTCTGTACCCCATTTTCAACTCCTCCTATAATCAGTTACACCTGCCAGCATTCCCGTATATTTCCAAGGTTATTGGGATGCCATCATGAGTCTGGGCAGGTGTGCCCCATTTTCTGGAGCCAATCTTCTCCAAGCTCTCACACAGGTGCTGTAACTTGGGGTTCCTCCCCCAGTCACGTCTTGGGGGAGTCCTTTCCATCCCCCCCCACCCCAGCTCAGAGCATAGCCACAGACAGCTATTTAACACATCTAAACCACCAGCCAAAGGCTATAGATATGTTAAATGACCATGCCATGAATTAGTAGCTCTGCATGTCCCTGCTCCATGTGTCCCTTCCCCCAACTCATACCTGTGGGGGAAGGGGTGAGGACATCTTATATGTCCCTCTAATATTTCCTGGACACCCTGAGTTCTGGGCCCCATTCCAAATCCCTATTTTTTGGGCCCCCCTCCTGGCTGCACCCTGTATCAAGAGTGGAAAAGTTCTGGTAAACATGGCTGTTCTTTCATTGGGGGAAATGAAGGATTATACCCCAGGAGAAGAGATCAAATGAGATAGAAATGTCCCTACGAGGTTAAACCATTCTTTGAACCACATTCATTCTAGATTGTATTTTGATGATCTGCTCCTACTTAAACTTGCCACTAGAAGCTAAATAAATAGTTCTAGGAGAAAGACAACAGCATCCTGAGCCTCCACAATTTTAAATATATGTTGTATAGCATTCACCCCCAAATTACCATGCAGATTAAGAGATGAGGCCAGTAGAAAAAAATAGATAATAGAAATGGAAATAGGAGGGGTCCATGTACTAGAGAATACATAAAGCATGGACCACTTTGATTAAAACCACTTTGATCAGTATGTTCAAAGAATGAAAGACAAGATAGAAAATCTAGAAATATAACTGAAGTGTAGAGAAACTAATGTAAGGAAAATCCTAGTCTGGAAAATAATGAAATTCACATTGCGATAATGTTTGGCTCACAAAGCAGTCATATACCAGGACAGCATTAATGAACTGGAAGATAAATCAGTAGAAAGCACCCAGACAGTCACTCAGGAAGCCAAAAAAGGAAAGTGTGCAAGAGACACAGTGTTCTGATCTAATGTGCATGTATCTGAAATATCAGGATTGGATGACAGTCATAAAGGAACAGAAGCAATATCTGGAGAAACTGACTGATAATTTTTTAAAGCTGATAAAAGACATCAACCCACAGATTCAAGAAGCACTACAGACTCAGGTAAGATGTATATAAAGAAAATCACACTGGGTCACATTATAGCAAAACTGTTGAAAACTGAAAAAAAAATCTTAAAATCAGAGAGAGAAAAAATTATATTGAGACTAATAACAAAAAGTATGACAGATGATTCTCAGAAAAAGATGGAAATCAGAATAAACTGAATAAAAGTAACTGCCAACTTAGAATTCTACACAGCAAAAATGTATTTTAAAAATGAAGACAAAATAAGGACATTTTCAGGAAAACAAATTACCTGAGATAATTCTAGCAGACCTACAACAAAAGTAATACTTAATAATTACAGTTCTTTTTGGTTCAGAAAAAAATTATTCTAGATGAAAGCAGGGAAATGCAGGAAGGAATGAAGAATGATGGAAACATTTGAATTTGGATAGGTAGATGTGTAAGTGTATCTATTTATGGTAAAGAAAAATATTGTCTTATATGGTTTAAAATATATAGCAATGATATAAAAAGGCAAGATGGAGAACATAGAGTAAAAGTTGCAATGTCAGGTTCTAACTGAATTTATTTAATCTAATCTACTGTAAGATTCTAACAACAGGAAGAGAGTAAAAGCAGTTTCTCATGTTCTTTGGGCAAGGATGCATGCTGTATCCTAACTATTAAAAGAATAGCACAAGCACACACAGTTACTGTATTGGTAGAGGGGGACATGCATCACAAAAAATATCCCAATAAAAATGAAGGACAGACAAGAGATAGAAAAATGGGATAGAGAAAATTGTAAAGTGGTAAGTTTTATTATATTAAAATATAATTTTATAATAACATTTATTGTATTATCATATTAAAAGTAAGTAGATTAATTAACCCAATTAAAAGACAAAGATTGTCAGAGTCAAAAGTAGAGAGCTAGATATAGATATATAGATACATTCTGTTTACAAAAATACTCAGATGTGAGGGTAAATTGATGTTGAAAATGAAGGTATTGGAAATACTTTCTGAGTGATGTCATCTTTGAATATTCTCTTACCAATCCAACTCTTTTAAAGTTTTTATTGAATTAATTGGGGTGACATTAGTTAATAAAAGTACGGAAGTTTGAGGTGGTCAGGTCTATAATGTAGAATCTGTGTATCGCACAGTGTGTTCATTATCTCAAGTCAAGTCCCCTTTCATCATGGTTTATCCCCACTTTACTTTTTTCTACCTCCCCCATCCCCCCTCTCTCTAGTAATCACAATGCTGTTGTCTGTGTCTATGAGTTGTGTCTGTGTGTGTTTTCCCTTAATCCCATCATCAATATCTCCAAGAACATTCTGAGAGCTAGCATTAACCAAACACACCTTGGAAAAATTTAGTTCTATTCATACTTTAGAGTGTATTTAGTTCATTGCCTGGGTACTGGTGGGACTGGAAAGGAATGATGCCAAGAAGAAAGAAGATGCTGTTCAGAGTGGAGAGCAGGTCTATTTGTGTCAGAACCTTTGGACAACAAGAAGGTGCTGTGAATTTGAGACTTAAAAAAGAGGCAGAAGAAGAAGCAGTAGCTCAAAAGCAGTGGGGTTACAAAAAACCAGCCTTGCTTGTGCTTTACACATTAGCTGATGAGTCATCCAAATTAAACCAATAGCCAAGCTAATGTCTGAGATATTATGTCTGAAAGTCTGAGATATTCCAGGTCTCAAAACACAGGACATTTGGATGTTTACTTCTCCTTCACCCAGTGGATTAAAAAAAAACAAACAAACAATAAAACATTGAGGTGTGCAAAGTGGTGATAGTGAATAGTTACTCTGGCAATTATGTCACTAATCCATGCAGAACCACTATGACCCACCTGCTATATTTTAATCATTTTTTCCTCTAGCTCCATTCAATGAATAAACTATCTTATTTGGGGAATAAAAGGAAATAAAAGTATGGAATGGATGTGTTATGCAAACACTCTCCAAAAGAAGGCAGATTCAGCTATGCTAATATAAATGTGGACCCAAGGGAGACTGTAGCTGGACACAGTGGATGGTGTCAGCCTAAGGAGAATCTGGGATTGATTCATTTATTAAACACATGGGACAAGGGAGGACAGCTGTCAGCATGGGAATTCCAGGAATCAGGGAAATGAGCTGGGGGAGACATTTTAAACTAGGGAGGGGCTGTGACTACCCATCTCAGCCCCATTAGGCAGATTGGACTTCTTTTCAGTGCAGATTTTTGTTTTTGAGTAAAATATTACTTTTTCACTAAGAAAGGTTCAGATTAATACACTGGTGAATAGAGAAAGTGTCTTTGTTTATACTTGTATTTTTAATAGGATAATTTTAAAAAGAAAATGTATTTGCATAGTTTCTGAATACTTGCTCTACATTATCAAGAATAAAGCATAGGCCAACAAACTTAAACCTTTCTCTACTGTCACTGAGTTTCTGTTTCTGTCTGGACGAGGCAGTTCTCTCTGACCTAATTGCAATAAAATAGGAAGATAAGGCTAGAAGCTTCCAGAAGTTTCTGGAATTCTATTATTTAAAAATATCAGAGGCTACTCTCAGAAGATCAATTTGAGAAGGGCAAAGCCCTCTGGGGACTTCTCTGTACACTGCAAATTTTAATACTAATTATTATTATTATTATAGAATTATTATGTATTAATAAGATATTACATTAATAAACATAATTATTGTTATCAAATGCTCTACCACTGAGCTATACCCCAATAATTATTATTGTTATTTATATCAGCTAACATATATTGAGTGCTCACCCATGCAAGGTATTGTGCTAAACTCTTTAAATATTTTATTTTACTTAATCGTCACAACCCTGTATGTAACCCAAAGGTGGAAAATGAATCTTAGCTTAAGCAACTTGCCAAGGTGACCTGATTTATTAGTGTGAAGTGGATCGATGAAGGTCTATGTGGAAAGAATGTTTTTATGGTCCTCTTCTCTCCTTGTCTACACCCATTTCTTCTTCAAAGACCACCAGTAAATTAGGCATATGCTCTCACCCCCAGTCATCCTATATGCAAGTAAGGCTGTGCTTCAGGGAGCTGAGTTTCTTTCTGCCTCAGGGTGAGATTACAGCTTATTCTCCAATTGTAGCAGCTTCTTTGGCTAATAAGGTCTAAACAAAGAGCATTTAATACAATTCATGTTTTTTTCTCCTTCATGAGCAGCCTGTCAAACACAATCAGATTCCGCATGCAAAGCAGAGAGGAGGCAGGCGTTGGCCACACCTGCTTAGCGGGGTTGCAAGCCTGAAAGCTCGCAGTCAGAGAACAGTTGGCTGCGCAGATGGTAGAGATGGGAAGACTTGGGGCAAAGCCACTCTCTGGCTCCAGCTCAGTGCAGGGAAAGGGGCCGTTTGGGGGCTGCAAGCAGAGAAACACTTTCTTGGTTGACTTGATCCAACCAATGGGTGGTGAGACCACTCAGAAAGAAAAGGCACAAATATTTGCCAAGAGCCTCCTGTGTGGCAGACACTTAACATAAGTGATTTCTAATTATCACACAATCATCAGAGGTAGAGATTGGCTCTCCCTTTTCCAGGTGAAAAAAATGAAGACTTAACAGGTAAAGCAGCTTACTTAAGGCCACAGGGCTAGTAAGTAGAGCAGTGGGGATTCAAATCCCTATCTTCCAGATTATCTTCTCTGTACCAGGCTTATTGAGAAATGCGCAAAGAACATCCACTGAGCAAATGATATATTCTCTTCCCCACCCAAGAAAAAATGCTGGGCAGAGATGCCTTTAAGGAATGCTTGGTACAAATGGAGAGATAAGAATTAATATATAGGGACTGATTTAAAACCAGTAATGTGCTGAACTGTGTGACCATGACTCTGGGTAAGTTAGAAACAGATAACCACAGGCTGGTGGAGCCAGAGCAGCCTGGAGGTTCATAGACTCTCAGAATCCTAAGGTGCCATCGAAGCTACATGTGAACATACTGTGGAGACTCCTGGAGAAAGAAGACCATGTCTAATTCATCCCTATGTCCAGTGCTTTGATCACTGCTAGGAAATAGTTATTAACTGTTATAGTTATTAACTGTAAATAAGAACTAACCTTAAAGAATAAATTTAAAAAAACCCAGACATTATCTATTATGATTTTTAGGGGTATGAACTCCTTGGAGAAATTTATAAAAACTATAATCTTGTTCCCAGGGGGAAATCACACATAATTTCTGAGCATCTAGGTTTCCCTAGAAGCCAGTTAATATTATGATCTTCAACATCAGAGGATGATTCAGGAAACTGGAACACATCCATTCAATTGAAAGGTGCATGGTTTCAAACATTTTTTTTTATAATAACATTAAGGAGAACTGCTTGGTTATGGAGTTAAAGAGAATAAAACCAGGAGGCAACACTTTTACATAGTTTATGATCTCTACTAGGTATACAATCATAATGAAAAGCTTTATGGCAAGACTACCCGGGTCCTTTGCTAGCTCCTCCACAGCAGTGTGATCTTGAATAAACTACTTAATCTCTTGGTGTTTCAGTTTCTTCATTCCTAAAAAGGTACTTTCTGCATAGGGTTATTGTCAGAATAAAATACTGTAGATAAAAGCACTTAGTACAGTGTCTGGCATTGAGAAAAACCTTTAATGAGCATCATCATTATTACCTTATATTTATCTCTAAAATTACCCTATAATTTAATCTCATTGTTTTACATAGGTCATGTACACACACATATACACACAGATAATTTATGAAATAGACCTCTAAGAGGGAAATATAATTGATTTTGGAAAGTGCTTTTGGTAAGCAGGATTTCAAATATTTTTTCAATAAGAATATGTGAGTACATTACTGTAAGTCAAATTAGAGACTGCTCTACACATGTGTAATACTATTGCAAATAAGCCACTCTTTGCACACTGCATCCATAGCATGGAACATTTTCTGAATAATGAAATTAATGCCTTTTAAGGATAGAGCATCTATATTGAGTCCTAATGTTTACTGTGACTTCTCCAAGGAAAGAGAACAGCAAATGGCCATTGAATATTGCAAAACTTAACCAGAAGATGGATGCCTGACAGACTTAGTCACCCTCACTAATGCTGCACACTTTCACATAGGGATTGAGATCCTGAAGTGATTGGTTCCATCTACTCCCAGGGGGTCAAATTATCCAAATGGAATCACCCTGTTGCCATTTAATTAAGCAATGGGACTAAAATCAGGGGCTATTAAATATCTTCTTTGAGACTTAAATATAAGTCATGACACCATAAAAGTCCTAGAGGAGAACATAGGGAGGAAAATCTCAGATATACCATGCAGCAATATTTTCACCAATATGGCCCATAGAGCAAGGGACATAAAGGAAAGAATAAACAAATAGGATCTCATCGAAATAAAAAGCTTCTGCACAGCTAAAGTGACTCCACTCCAGGAAGACAAAAATCCCAATTGAAAAATGGGCAAAGGACTTGAACAGACACTTCTCCAAGGAGGACGTGCAGAGAGGGCCCAGAGACCTATGAAAGGATGCTCAGCATCACTAGTCATTGGAAAGATGCAAATTAAAAGCAGAATGAGATACCACTTCACACCAGTGAAAATGGCCATCATAAACCAATCAACAAACAACAAGTGCTGGTGAGCTCTTTTCTCCACGCACAACAAGTGCATGGAGAAAAGGGAACCCTAGTTCACTGTCGGTGGGAATGCAGACTTGGTGCAGCCACTGTGGAAAACAGTATGGAATTTCCTTAAAAAACTGAAAATGGAACTGCCTTTTGACCCAACAATTCCACTGCTGAGATTATACCCTAAGAACACCAATTCAAAAGAACCAATGCACCTCAATGTTCATAGCAGCACAATTTACAATAGCCAAGCATTGGAAGCAACCTAATTGTCCATCAGTAAATGAGTAGATCAAAAAACTATGGTACATTTACACGATGGAATACTACACAGCAGAAAGAAAGAAGGAGCTCCTACCCTTCACCACACCATGGGTGGATCTGGAGAGCATTATGCTAAGTGAAATAAGCCAGGCAGTGAAAGACAAATACCACATGATCTCACCTATAAGTGGAACCTAATCAACAAAACAAACAAGCAAGCAAAACATAACCAGAGACATTGAAATAAAGAACAAACTGACAGTAACCAGAGGAGAGGGCAGAGGAAGATAATTGGAGTGAAGGGGAAAGGGTTGTCAAGGAACATTTATAAAGGACACATGGAGAAAGCCAAAGGGGGATAGGATCGAGAGTGGGAGATGGGGATGGGTGGGGTGGGGGAAAATGGAGACAACTGTACTTGAACAACAATAAAAAAAGGAAGTAAATAAATATCTTCTTTGAGTGTTAGCTTTTCCATTGTGTAAGTGTGCTTCACTATTCAAAAAAAAAAAAAAATGTTCTGGTATGAAGTATTTGTATCCACTTTCCTCCATAGAGACTTGGCCAGGGACAATTAGCAAGAGCTGGCATCCACCATTCGAAAGACAGTGAGTGAAAGCCTGCTATTGTAGGAACCAAGTAGAAGTTATTCAGATGCAGGCATGTAAGAAGATTAATGATTGAAGCAAAGTCATTATATATAAAGCTGCTATTTATATATATTAAAGGTGATATACACACATATTATATATATAACATATATGATTTAGATCTAAAATTTTTTGAAGGGTAGTTATAAAACAGTCCCTATAAAACAAAAATGATCTTAACTTAATTGAACTATGCGAAATCAATTGACTGAAATCTAATTGATATTTTGTACCAGTCAGGATAGGCTAGGTGATGTTGTAGTAACAGGCAGTTCCCAAATCTTAGTAGCTTAAAGAAAGAAAAGGCTTTTTTAAAAAAAACATTTTATTTATTTATCTTTAGAGGGGAAGGGAAGGAGAGAGGGAGAGAGGGAGAGAAATATCAATGTATGGTTGCCTCTTGTGTGTCCCTTGCTGGGAACTGGCCTGCAACCCAGGCATATGCCCTGACTGGGAGTTGAGCCTCAATTCTTTGGTTCACAGGCCTGTGCTCAATCCACTGAGCTACACCAGCCAGGGCAGAAAGAAAAGTTTTTATTTCTTGCTTTCACTAAATATCCACCACAGCTCAGCATGAGAACATTGCTTATTTTAGTTAATTGGGAATTCAGACTGATGTGATCATGGAGACTGTCTCAGGTGGCAGCTGTGCTGTGAGAGAGCTCTGGGGAGTCAGGCACTGGCAATTAAATCTCAGTGTGGATGTGACTCTCACTGACATGACTCTGGTTGGCAGTTCAATGGACAGTACCAATCACTTGGCTCTAATTCAATAGCATCGTACTCAAGAATTAAAGTTCTACCATGTGTTCAAAGGCAGG
Organism: Anoura caudifer; assembly: GCA_004027475.1. Taxonomy (NCBI): domain Eukaryota; kingdom Metazoa; phylum Chordata; class Mammalia; order Chiroptera; family Phyllostomidae; genus Anoura; species Anoura caudifer. The sequence goes on along the minus strand of PVKU01000050.1, from coordinate 670,344 downwards.
TAAAAATGAAAAATATTTGACAAATACTACTAATGACAATCACAACTGAAAATGAAGTTATTTTTCAAGATTTACTCTCTTTCCTCAAGTACCAATGATTTGCCTAGAAAACTTGTGTTAAATGTAAAAGTGTTAGACATGAAACTAGATGAGTTGCAAAACTCCAGGACACCAATGATATACTAGTTGGCCTAGGATTCTGAAGTATAACTTAGTTATAATATGTTGAGTGTCTATTTTATCTCTGTCACATTCTGAGTTTCACCTCACCATTTCACTTACTCTTTACAACTCTAAGAAAAAGGTACAATTATCTACACTTTAGCACCATAAAAGTGAATGCTCTGGACTGTTGAGCAACTTGCTCTTAAATATTGGGTGTTTGGTCAGGTCTGCTTGATGCCAAAGCTCTACAATATACTTCACCCTGATATTTAAGGTTCAGTCATTTCCGAAAAGTAACCAGGATATTGCTTAATCATTCAGGATTAATTGATGTTCTTCCATAGCTTTTTGCCTTTGAAAGTATCATTACTTCTTTAATTCAGCCATATCAACACTTTTGAAATTAACAATGGTTTTAACCAGCAGACTGAGAAAAAAACAGAGTTGCTATTACTTGATGTGCTTACAAAAAAAAAAAGTTTGGAGACCACCTGCCCTGTTAACTCTGTGGTATATATACAGTCACAGCAATGTTAATATGGGTATGAGCCATAAAACCAATGATTTCTTTTTCAGGAGACATATTTTCACTTAACACTTTTAGCTCATACCTTAAAGACTGATCCATTGTCAGAACAAGTCCTCTGCCCAGGGTCAGAAGCCCTGAGGCTTCGGTGGGAACTAGCCTGTAGTCAGATATTTTGATTCTGATTCTCCTGGGGAAAAATGCCTACAAATTAAATCCTGGAGTAACCTTAATAACCTGGATTTCCTTTCTTCTATGCTAACAATCCTGGTTCCCAATGACACAAATATAATTATTCATTTATTTTTATCTCATATGACACACAACAGACCCAAGGTAATAACACTACCACCACCAACATGAGTTCTTAAAAGTTTCCCCCAGTTCTTTTAGATGAAAAGAGTCTATGTATCTCCTTAGAGATACAGAGTGAACTTACTCCCAAGTCATCATGTAGTTTCCCCTCAACCTGTATGCTACCAACCTCTCACACAGTTGTGGTCGTGTGTTATGTTTTAGGATCTGCATTTAAAAATACATTTGCTTTGTGATTATGTAAAACAGTCTTATGGTTTAGAGCCAAATTTATAATCAAATAAGTCTATAATTTAAAGAGTTGAGATTCTATCCAGTCCCTTTCCATTGTTTTCTTCCTTTTCTCTCTCATTTTAGAAGTTCCAAAGTCTTTTCCTTGTTTTTAACATGTCACTACATGCTCATATTCCCCTTCTCAAATGGTAGCACCTCATAAATGCTTTATTTTAGATTTTTGATTTTGAAGTATATCCCAGTGATCACACCACAGCAATCCATGGAGATATTTACACATTCCTTTTCATTGCTGTATCATACTCCCCTGCATGGATTTTTCTGTTAATCAGTCTTTTATAGGTAGACATTAATTAGACTGGGACCTGGCTTTAATTTTTCATGATATAAGAACTAATGCTATCATTATCATTATTTACAAGTTCAAAATTTGTGTATTCTTTACTTTTAGACACACACACTGCCTCATAATGTGTCCTTACAGAACAGGGCAAGTGCCTGCTTAGTGGGCAACACTAAGTGTCCTCCATGTACGTATCACTGTTGTTCACACGCTGTCACCACAAACTTGGAGCTCTTAAACTGTTACCATGTGAAAGAAATGGTCCCCGCAGGGTAGTTACAAAGCATGCTGGGGATGGAGAGGATGACAAAGGGCAGGGAATTAAGAAAGTGGTGGCTTTTGGACAGAGATGAGCCTCCTGTGGAAATTCAGTTTTATATTTACACATTTATTCTTTTTCTGCAGGAGCAATCTGTTTTTCTTCAGCCATGCTTTCTTGCATTCACAAGAAACCTTGAAGGCTCTTGGCATTCGGGAATTTGAGGGTGTGTGAAGGTCTTGGGCTTTTCTATGTCACCATCACAGAGTGCTTACCTGAAGTCGCTGCGCTGCATTTTAGAAAGCATGGACTCTCGAGTTGAGCAGATTTAGGTTTAAATCCTGACTCTGACTTTAGGATTTAGGTTTAAATCCTGATTCTAAATTGTGACCTTGTGCAAATCATTTAGCTTCTCTTAGTCTCATCATGCACAGCTGTGACATAAGGATAAAACCATGGGCTGGTAGTGTTGCTGAAGAAAAATAAATGAAATAAGGTGGACAGAGCACTTGGCACCAGGAGTCATCATCACCATGTTCTTCATCTTCATTGTCATTATCAACAAGAGGCCACATAGCATGGCGTATAGAGTGCAGGCCAGGAAACTGTCCATTTGGGTTTGAATCCTGGCTCTGCTCTTTCGAGATATGTGACTTCATGCAAATTTCTGTATAGATGCCCCACTTTCCCCAACTGTGTCTGGGGATAAAAACAGCACCTACTTCATAGAATTGTTGTGAGGATTAACTGCACACATACTTGAAAAGTGCTTGGAAAAAGAGGCAGTCATTGTGATTATTTTCAGGTGAGAAGGAAGGTGTACCTGTATGTGTTACTTAATACTAGAACTCCCATATTTTAATTTAAAAACCCTGATTCTGAGATTTGAAGACAGATTATCTGGACAGTCATCCGCTCATGTCTTGCTCCTCACCATCTAAGATAAATGGAGTGTCCCAAATTCTCAGCTGCTTCTCACCTGATGCTATCCTACCCTTCCTGCATGGCAGGCCCAGGGGATAGCTTCCAGAGGAGATACTGAAGCTGCAGGCCAGCTGGTGTGGGAAGGAGGGAAGGGATTCAGACTCCAGTTGCAGCTCTACTCCAGCACCCACCTCCGCCCCCACACCCATGACACGCTCCTCTTGGTGAATGCTTTAAGGTCTCAATAATTCGCTGCAGTCACCGTGCTCAGACACACTGCTTGGGAAAGCAAGTACTGAACCAAGGGTTTTGGCAGGTATTAAAATATCTCCTTCTGTGCAAGTGCAATCACATCTCCAGCACAGGCACCTGGGAGTGCAGCAAGGCATATAGGGGAGAGGAATGAGGAAGAAATGCAGCCCTTGGTTTATAATTCACCCCTGCCACAGAGAGATCCAGGCACAACTGATCTGGCTTGTAGTGTGAGATCTGGGGCAAATAAAGTGATGTCTTTTTAGTTGTATTTATTTTAATTTTCCCAGGTACACATGGTGTGGGTATCCTTCAGGGGCAGCTACCAATTCCTTTTATAATTCCCATGGCCAAAGTTTAGAAAATGCATCCTTTATTGTCCACAACTTCAGTAGCTCATTTAGGTTTGTTACCTCCTCCACTTTTTCTAGGTGAGGGAGCACTGACACAGATAAACACTCTAGAAGAGCTCACTTTGAATTCCCCGTGACAAAGTGATGTATATGGTGGTTCCAGAGCAAATCACCACAGAGACTACAGTAAATATTAAACTCCAAGAGGGAAAGATGTGTTTGAATTTCTTCTTTTATACTTCATGCATAGGACAACAACTGGTACATTGTATGTATTCAATAAATTGTTGAATAAAAGGAGGAGGGAAAGGAAGTAAAAAAAAACACGATCAATCAGAAGATCACTTATTAATAGTGTCAGAGATAAAATTCAGTATTAAATATGTGCATTGTTGTTACAGAACAGAACCAAGCGGGCGGGGTGGGGTACAATATACTATTACCGAAAAGACACCCCACTAGGTTCGCTATGCCCGCCACCAGAGGAAAGATGTCTCTCAATACCAGAGATTTGTGAAAATGAAAGGATATGTTCATTTAAAACTGTACAGACAAGGTAATGATCCAATGTCTTCATTAAAATATTAAAGTCTTTTAGGATACCCACAGATGCACACAGTCCTTCCTCCTCCCTGTGCCCCTAATTCAGGGTACCATATCTCAGGAAAAGAAGCAGAAGTCTGTGATTCAGGCTCTGGGCACCACCAGCTGTATTGCTGGCATGATCTCCAGTTAATCCAAAGCCATGTGCCACCTTCTCATGGCCCATCAGCAAGAGTCCTTTCACCCCTTTTCTTCCAGGCAAAATTTCTCCTGCTTCCTAAGCCACATGGCAAAAGGTATCAACCCAAAGCCACATGGTCCTCACTCTTGCCAAAGCCATGTGACTTTCCCCCTCATGGCTGCCTTGCCTGGGTTTAAATCCCTGCACCCATCTTCCTCTGCAGCCCCATTTCTGACTCCTCCTATAATCAGTTACACCTGCCAGCATTCCTGTATTCTTCTAGCTTTACTGGGCTGCCATCATGAGTCTGGGCAGGTGTGGCCCCAGGGCATGGAGCCAATCATCTCCAAGCTCTCACGCAGGCACCATAAGGGGGGAGGGTTGCCTCCCAGTTACATCTTGGGTGGAGGTCACTCCCTTTTCCCTGGCTCAAAGCAGGGCCACAGCTATTTAACATATCTGTGAAACCAGAAGGTTATAGATATGTTAAATGACCATGCCAGAGGTTAGCTGCAAAGCTGTTGCTATGCAAAACAGCTCTCAATGGCCCTGCTCCATGTGTCCCTTCCCCCAACTCAAACCTGTAGTGGGGAGGGGAGAAGACATCCTATATATTTTTCTAATATTTCCTGGACACCTTGAGTTCTGGACCCCTTTCCAAATCCCTATTGGTGCCTCCTCTTGGCTGCACCCTGTTACATTGTGAATACACTAGAAAATGATTGCCAACTCTCTCTCTCTGTGTCTCCCTCTTTCTCTCTCTGTCTCTGTCTCTCTCTGTCTTTCACACACACAGAGAATGGCTGAGTTTATGAGTGTAACCTCTGCTAAGTGTTGAATATTTACCAATTCCCCTCAAGCCCTGTAAAGTAATAACATAACAGGGTGCAGCCAGGGAGTCCCCCAAATAGGGATTTGTAATGGGGTCCAGAACTCAGGGTATCCAGGAAATATTAAAGGTATGAGGTGTCCTCACCTCCACAAGTCTGAACTAGGGGATGGGATACATGGAGCAGGATCAATGAGAGTTGTTTTGCATAGCAACAGTTTTGCAAATAACCTCAGGCATGGTCATTTAACATATCTATAACTTTTAACTGGTTTCATGCATATATTAAATAGCTGTGGCCTTGCTTTGAGCCAGGGAGATGGGAGTGACTTCCACCCAAGATGTAACTGGGAGGCAACTCCCCCTGGTTGCAGCGCCTGTGTGAGAGCTTGGAGATGATTTGCTCCACACAGCAGAGCCATGCTTGCCTGGACTTACTAGGGCAGCCCAGAAAAGCTGGAAAAACATGGGAATGTTGGCAGGAGTAGCCAGTTGTGGGAGGAGTCAGAAATGGGGCTGCAGAGGAATACCAGTGCTGGGATTTAAACCCAGGCATGGCAGTCATGCTAGGAGATTGGGACCACATAGCTTTGGTGGGAGGCTCCCTTTGCCACACAGTTTAGGAAGTTGGAAAGCAAGAGGTAGCAGCAATGCAGAGCTCTCTCTTAGCAGTTTGGAAGAATGCCGAAGAGCTGCTGTGGGAAGGAAAGGGGTGAAAGGACTCTTGCTGTTGGGCCATGAGCAGGTGACACATGGGTTTATATTAAGAACTGGAGATCATGGTGGTGACACAGCTGATGGTGCTGGGAACCAAGGGAGGCCTGCTGGCTGAGCACAAATTACTAGGAAGAACTGGGGGCTACCTGAGTCGTGGACTTCTATTTCTTTTCCTGAGATATGGTACCCTGGACTGGGCAGATGGAAGAAGGAAGGACTGTGCGCATTTGTGGGTGTTTTATGGAACTTTGGGATTTTAATGAAGACATTAAGTCATTACTTTAATGTGGCAGACCCTTCTGCATAGCGTGGGCCAAGCTCCCACTTGGAGATGCAGAGGACTCACGCCCACAGATAGGTTCTCTCGTGGGTAATCAGATTTGCAATGTACTTAAGCTGCTTTTTGCTGAAAACTCCCTCACCCTGCAAATGCTTACTGTAACTTCCTAAAATCCATGGTGAGCCTTGCAGGGACCAGTGTTACCGGCTCAACCACTTTTGCCTTTTCATTTGCTAATATCCTTTTTCTGTGATGTGATTAGGGGCATTGGCTCCTTTTGTTGTAATGGGGCATAGTGAGTGAGGACCATCTTGTAATGTGAGGAGGAGATATAGAATAAAGGCCTGTCGTGGTGGAGGCCATGGCTTTTGCTCCCCTTGATGTCATCCTTTTTCCTCCACTGGACTCGGTAGTCCGTGTGTATGTTTTATTTCATCCACAATGACATGGACACTGCCAGCTGGTGTCCGCATCACTCTAAAGTCTGTATAACTTTTGAATAAGTAATTCTTTTCCTTATCACCAATCTCTGACATTGAGAGCTATAGTTCCCAGGCAGGGGGCAAGGAGAACCTACTACAGGGGGACCCCAGGAGAAGGGGGCATCCATTTGGTAATAGTATATCGTGTCCCCCTAGGCTGTGTTTGGTAACAATAATAGCTTACTTGTATTTGATATTCACTATAGACTAGAGGCCATGCTAAACACATGAATTTTTTTCATTCTCCATGAGATAGTTACTATTTTCGTCTTTATTCTTATAGATGAAGAATGTAAAGTGTGGGTTTTTTTTCTTTTTTGGTTCATCATCATTCAGCTTTTACATATAAGAGCCAAGTTTTAAAATGATATACCTGGCCCTGGCTGGTGTGGCTCAGTGGACTAAGTGACAGCCTGCAAATGAAAGGGCTCGATTCCCAGTCTGGGCATATGCCTGGGTTGTGGACCAGGTCCCCAGTTGGGGGCACATGAGAGACAATCACACATTGATGTTTCTCTCCCTCTTTTTCTCCCTCCCTTCCCATCTCTAAAAATAAATAAAAAATCTTAAAATAATGTGCCTGATTACAGTCCCCCCTGCCCCGCCCCACTATTTCAATCTATTTACAAGTGGCCTGGAGTGGAATGGAGGCCCTTGGAGGTGCAGCAGCACCTGCAATGACATAACAAGTCAACTGCAGAGCAGGAGTTAGAGCTTTACCTTCTCAACTCCTAGGCCAGAGGCCTTCCCACTATGCTTCTGGACCTTAGGCATCAGTCATAGATATTTGGAAGTAGAGGCAACTTTAATCTATCTCTGCCCTTGCAGTGAGATTTTGGGAAGGCACCTGACCAGACACTCATACAAATGTTCGACAAATCAATTCAGACTCTTAGCTGCAGGTGACAGAAAGCAAGCTAAGGCTAGATCAAGCAACAATGGAGGGAGTAGAGTGGGAATGAGGATACTTTGTTGACTCATGGAACTCTAAGTTCCTTGTATGGAGAGGAAGTCAAGTATAATTCCCTTCAGGGGCTCAAATGATGTTCTCTCTCTCACTCTCTCTCTCTCTTTCTCTCTTTTCCTCTCTATTCCCATCACTTAGATCCATTTTTTCTCTTTATTGGTTTAATTCCCAACCACATCCTCTCCAAGTGAGTTCCAGACTTATGTATCTCACAGTCTTAGGAGAAGAGAAATTGTTTCTTTCCTATTGGCTTTATCAATCCCTGAATGGTTTTTCAGGTTATATTCACGGTCCTGGATCAATGGCTGTGACCAGAAGAATAGTATGCTCTAATCAATTAGCTGCACTCATATGGCCATTTCACTGGTTAAGAAGATAGATGGGTCGGGGTGGAAAATTTTGCAAAGGAAAAAGAGATAATCTCTAATCAGAAAAAAGAGAAAGAGAGAAGAGATACCAGGGAAGACAATAGGCAAATGCACATTACTGACCTTCACCAAGCCATTCCCCATCTGTAAGTGCCTCATTACAATCCTAACATCCTGCCCAAGTAACTTAAAGAACCATTGATTTGTCCCACTCAGTGTGATAGGGGTGTTTGCTTTAAAAAGTCTGTATTGCCTGCTGAAACTTTCTCCGAGAATTCTCTCATTATAGAAAGATTTAATCATTTATTATCTGAAAACCACTTGCTGACATCTGAAATGCTAGCAGTAAAGGAAGGTGATGCCGACTTGGCAAAAACTCGGGTAAAGCAGAGTATTGTTCTGAGCTAATCACAGCATCAGGCAAGGTGATTTTTATCGATGATCTCCTCAAGCTGGATGGATGTTTTCATAAACCCAAGAATGAAAGGAAACAGCAAAAATGGCACAAGGAGGCTGAAGAGAAAATGTGACAAGTATCAAAGCAGGTAGAAATTGTTTTATAAAACTAGAAATCCATGGAGAATATTGAACTACCTTTGCCCACAGATGAACAGACAGTGCAATTCCACACTGCAGGTTCTGAGGCTCAAGTGTGAGCTCAGATATACATTTGTCATTGTTTGAGGAATGATGGGCCTCTTTGGACCAGGAGGATGTCATCAGGATTCCAAAGTAAGTTTTTCTCATACTAGGATATGAAACTGTGATCAATCCTCTGTCAGCCATGACACAGAAAGAACCCACATTTCCTTTTATTTGTGTTCTTTAATTGCCTCTGCTGCACCCCCACATCCCCTTTCTGTGCACTGGAGCATGTGACAATGAAGAGGTCTTTAGCTGGCATCTAAATTCTCATTCTAGAATCTGCATGTTGGCATTTTATTTTACTTATTTTAATTCATTTAGTTTTAGAGAGGAGGGAAGGGGGGAAAAGAGAGGGCGAGAAACACTGATGTGAAAGACATTAATTTGTTGTCTCTCGCACCAGCCCCAACCAGGATCGAACCTGCAACCTAGTCTTGTGCCCTGACCGGAAATTGAACTGGCAACCTTTTGCTTTGTAGAATCATGCCCAACCAAGTGAGCCATACCAGTCAGGGTGGCATTTTATTTTAGATAACTTCTGTGGACTATCAGAAAAATAAATGAATAAAGAATGAAACATGATAAATCAGCAGGAAAGCTGGAAACTTCTGAAGACTTTGTTAAATACACGAGTCCTTGATTGTTGACAGAGCAAGAACATTGTGTTGTATTTTTTAAAAAATTTTTATTGAATTGAGAGAGAGACATCGATTTGTTATTGTTTTTTTTCACTTATTTATGCATTCATTGGTTGATTCTTGTATGTGCCCATGTGCCCACTCTGACCAGGGATTGAAACTACAACCTTGGCATCTTGGAAGGACACTCCAACCAACTGGGCTATCTGGCCAGAGCCAAGAACACTGTGTCCTCTTTCACTGATCCTGGTGATGAGAAGTCACTGAGCCCATTTTGTTTGACTGTAGGAGGTACTACTATTAATGAAGACTGGAGGGTCTGGGGGCACACACAAGCTGGTTACTTTCCCTAAAATATCATGTGATAGATTGGAAAGGCCCCCTTAAGTTGAGGAGATCTGGGTGAATTAAAACAAGCTAATTACAACAACAGTAATATGGTAACAACACATGTGGTACATCTATGCCACTTACATACATTGTCTCAACTGATCCTTATAACAACCATGTGAGGCTAGTTTAATGTTATTCCCATTTTACAGACAGGGAAAGTGGAGACTGAGGACAAATAAGCAATGCACTCCAGCCTACAGAATGAATTAGTGATTGAGCTGGGATTTAAATGTAGCTATCTCTGTCTCAAAGCCTATCCTTGCCAATATTTTTCTATACTGCCTGAGTCCTAACTTAGGTCTGTTACTAGCTTACTTTGCAATCCTAGGAAAGTCACTTCCTCTCTAAATTTATTCATCTATAAAAGGAGATTGAGCTAAAACCTGTAGTAACCAATATTTTTGAGTGTCAGAGCATTTTTTCAAGGCCAAAAACATTTTTCATTTTTCAAGCACTCGGGTAATTTTTTAAAGGAAAGTAGTCCATAAGAAAATATAACTCCTGTGTATTTGGTAACTTTATTTATAAATAAGAGGAAACATTTCACAGTGGTTCGTAGCACAGTGTCCAGAGTCATATCATTTGGGTGCACATCTCACACTTGCCACTTGTTGGCCATGTGGCTTTGGACCAGCTGCTTAACCTCCTCATGTTTCAATTCCCTCATCTATAGAGTTAGAATAATAATAGTATCTTCTTCATAAGAGAGTTGTAAAGACCAAATGATTTTCTATCTGGAGAAGACTTAGAAAAATTACCAGAGATTAGGAAATGTAAGTCTTAGGTATTACTATTAACTTGTATTTCATTAATCACAGTGAGAGCAATATTTTAATATTATCACAGATCTATGAATTTTTCAGACAAAGCTAGCTCTATATTCAGAAACTCTAGGAAGACCACAGGGGTCTGAAACACAAAGATAGGAATGAAAAGACAATTATTTCTGAGCTTTCTTCCAATTTAAGCATTGCATAATAAGAAAAGATCTCTTCAGCCCCCAATTTCCTGATGTCACAGAGCAACTTCTCAGGACTTCTCTGATGAGAAAGTAAACAGTTCGGAGTAAATTATTTTTGCTTGTTTGTTTTTTCTACTGGACTTCAAGCTCTCAGAGGAGGAAATTTATAGGTGTTTCACGTCTGTAACTACTGACTCTACACTTTCATGTCTCTTCAAGCATAACAAAACACATCATTTTGTAAATAGTACATGCCCATCCCATCTGTAAAGAAGCAGGATAGGAAAGGAAGGAGAAGTGATTCAGACACCGGCTCACAGTGTCTGTGTCATTATAGACGAAATGAGACATTCACACGGACTACCAAGTCCGGTGGAGGAAAAGGGGGAGCATGGCTTTTCTCTCAAGGGAAGCAAAAGCCCTCAGCCTCTGTCATGACAGTCCTTTATTTGGGGTCCCCCCACCCCGCACCACTGCAAACATTACACGATGGTCCTCATTTACTATGCATAGGTACACTTTAGGTGGTTACCTTTTCCAGACAACAAAGGAACCAATGCCGCTAATCATAACACAGAAGAAGGATATTTGCAAATGAAAGTTGAACCCATTACACTCATACTAAGAAGGTTTAGCATGGATTTTAGGAAGTTACAATAAGCACTTGCTGTTTCAATTCAGGGTGAGGGAGTTTTTAGCAAAAGGAAGACTCAAAGTGGCCTAGGCACATTGCAGGCCCGATTCTCTATAGGAGAACCTCTCTGCGGGCGTGGGTCCTGTTCCTCTCTGAGTGGTAGCTGGGCCATGCCACACAGATAGGTCTCCCATAGAAAAGGAAGGAACAGGGTATGTATACAATGGCTGCTCTAAAACCAGAGGGGCTAGAAGTTTTTCAGATGGAAAATGTTCAGAAAATAGTTGACTAAGCACCTTAGGAAGTGAGAGAATTGATCAGGAGGTTAGGTAACTCACATGCATCAAGGTGGAATTTGAGAACAAGGACCAGAGGAGTATCACATGGAGGCTGACCCAGGAGCATCAGCCTGAGGTAACACTGGACTGTTGACTCTAGGTACCACCTCCCTTTCTCACCATCCCCTTCCTCCCTAGCCTTTGCTTCTCCAGCTCTGTGACAAACCCACTTGATCCTCCTTCATCGAGATAGTCCTCACTCCTCTCCACCCCCTGCCTTATTTCTCTTCCTACCTGACACCTTCACCCAGAAAACCCTATTTCACCTGAGCTGAAGTACAAGCCACCGAGATGAATGTCATCAAAGTGAGTATACATTTCAAACAGGGATTGAGAGCATGGTCCCTGAGCCATGCTGTAAGGGTTTAATTTCTCCTTGTGTCACCAACTAGCTGTGTGACTTTTACCTTCCTACGCCTTCCTTTTCTCCTCCAGAAAAATAGGAATAATAGTAATAAGACCACCTATTTTATGGGGTTGTTGTGAGGATGAAAGAAACTTAGAACTGTGCCTAGCACATATTAATCACCATATAACTGGTTTTCCTGGTCATATAAGCCTGCAAATTTTTCTTCTACCTAGAATGTGATTGAACACATAGTTCTTTCTTTTCCTGGTTTCATCTTGCTTGTCCTTTAGTCTCAGCCAAAATGATACCATCTTGGAAATATCCCTTCACTTTCACCATGGGACTCAGCTGTTCATCCTTTGTGCCCATTTAATGTTGGACTCAGACACATCAGTAGACAATACACTTTTGCTGCACATTATAAAGTCAGTATGTTAATCTTTCCCACTGGACTTTTAAGTTCACCAGCCTTCTTAAGAGAAGGCACTGACAGTCACAAAGTATTTGATCCCAAACATCTAGTCTCCTCTCTCTACAAAGTGGCCCTTTGTCTGTCTGGGCAATATTCGGTGGGGCTTGGTGGGCAAGCAGAGGTTTTGAGGAAGGGTGAATGAGAGCCCATTTTCCACCTCTGACATTTAGCATACAATAGTCACTCAATAGAAATATTTACTAAATAAATATTTAGCAAATATTGTGTCAACTAGATTGGTCCTCTGTTTATATTATTCTTACTTATCACCACCACTGCTTTAATTTAGACTCCTTTAGTATCTCATCTGGACCTCTCCAGATCATTATAGACATTTCCATTTTGTTCCCTTGTTTCCAACTACTCCTTCCCATATGCACTGTGAGATTAATCTTCCTAAAATGCAAATTCAATTATTGCTTACCTCTCTGTCTCTCTCACGAGACTGTAAATGTATTATATCTTTCCTTATGTCCACAGTCCCAGAATAATGTCTGATGCAAAACAGCACTCAAATTACCTACTGTTACTTTTTCTCCTTTTCTATGTTTGTATCCTCAACCCTTTGGGAGTGGGGAACAATTCATAGGCCCACCAGGATGGTAACAGATAAATATATAGTGGCATTTTCATAGAATGGAAAAGTGAACAGAAGATGAAATCAAAGAACTAGACCTGTTTGTATGAGCATGGAAATTTTTAAAAACAGAATCTTGAGTGAACAGTCAGTTTCAGAATGCTATGCAAATTATAGGTACTTCATCTAAATTAGTAACACTACAACTTTATGTTTTTATGATTAGTCAAAGTATATACGATACAGACAATATATAAAATTGTTTATTACCTCTGGGGATGAGGCAGTAAAATATTATTGAGGAGGGTAGTATGCAGAATTTGACTTTATTTACTATGTTTTATAGAGTTTGAAAGAGAAGGAGATGAGAAAGGCAAAGAAGAGGAAGGAATGGGAGGGAAGGGAATGTGGGAAGGAAAGAGAGGAGGAGAAAGAGAGATCTAGAGATGGCAGAAACTTAAATAAACTTAAATTCAGAAAGAGCTGAGCTATATATAGGAGAGAAGAAACCCATGACTTCTTTTTTTCCCCTGGCAAGGCAGGAGGAGAAATCCTGCTATAGATTGAAAGGAGAATGCAGCTCAACTTTTAACAGACTTTTCAAATTTTGTGGTCAGCATGATGAAGCAAAATGTGTGGAGCTCCAATCAAAGGATTAGTCTGCACCCACCTGAGGACAATTTGTCTTGGGGGGCTTCATTCATACACAGAGCCTGCACAATGAAGGCTGGAGGGCTTAGAGGAATTCCAAGGTGTGTGGATCCTTTTCAGGGTGCAAGGCAATGGACTGCCAATGATCAGAGAGGTGGAGAGAAAACCCAAGGCACAGAGTGTTTGGCAGTAGCTGGTGAAAGGTTAGGGTAGAGCTGAGGGTTGAGATGTATCCCTCAAGACACACCGGGACTTCACCAGGCACAGGCAGTAACCTCATGACACTGGGGACAAGGCAGCCAAGTGGGGGGTGGGGGCAGATCACCTGAGGCACAGAAAACCAGGGAGGGGCTCACATCAAAGAGATCCTAGTGACCCTGAGGGCTGGTGGTTTGTCTCCTCCAAAGGATAACAAGATCTCTGCTCCATGCTTAGATACCAAACTCCATTGAAGGATAAGTCCTTATTCTACTCTGAAAACATTTGAAGCCAGTGGTAAATTGAATTGAATGATAGCTCTGATGAAAATCTAGAATGGTTCTATCAGATTATATTGGCTCTACCCCAACTCTAGCAACTTGACAGAGAAAGAGACATGCACTTACTTATTATCTTCTTCAGTCCCTACTTTTCTTTTACACAGTGTCTGGCATGTATGTGGAGCTCAAAAATTATTGTTGAATGAATGAATGGGTGAATGACTGTTAAGTCTTTGCTATTCATTCATCTCCTGGGTCACCTTGCTGGTAGAAAAATGTAGGTTATCAATTTGGGGCCAAAAGGTCTACTTAGTAAGAATGATTTTGCCCTTTCTCTTTGAAACCTACAGTGGTGGTCAGAGAATCACTTTTAAGCAGAAGTAAGCAAAACAAAGTATATATTTTATAAAACTGAATTTATTCAATTTAAAGGGCTGTCATTAATTTAATGGTGTCTCCTTATTTTCCTGGTGTTAAAATGTTCTTTCTTCCATGAAATTATGATATTAAATAGCTGCTTTAAGAGATGTACTTAATCAGCAAAATGAAAATTTGGCTATGCTTAGAGGGCCCCCATAGACAGGCTGAACTTATTTTTATTCCTCCAATGATCCAGCCTTTTCCTCTCCCACTACACCTCACCACTTAGCTGAATGAATTCATTATTCAGGGCTTGGATTAAAAAATCTCCCACTCCTAGAAATATTTCCTGACTCTGCAGACATTGTTTGATCTCTGCGTAATAGAAACCCATTGTGTTTGTCACTTTTTAAAACTCTCAGCACATGTGCTTTTACTAAGTCAAGGTGAGCCTTTGCCATCCCAGTAGATTATAAGCTCAGTGAGCACAAAGATGATGCAAATCTTTCTCACCAATGAATCCACAGGGATAATACCATGCCTAGCATATGGTATTTGCTCAATAGAAATATTTGCTAAATAAATGAATAAATGTATGTCGTAGCAAATTTAGAAAGAAAGTTCTGGTTTCTTTGTTTATCTTAGTTATCCCAAAATCTACACAGAACACTTTCTCAAAATTGTTACCCCGTGTCCCATGAGAATGACAACATGAGGTGAGCTGATGACAAGGCAGGATCCTGGTTCACTCCTGCCCCTCCTTTTGTCTTGCAGCACCAGTATATTGTAAAGGGAGAAGAGGAGCTACACAGATATTTTACAAGCACTTACTTTAAGCTATCTCAGTCATTTCTTTAATAAGGGGCTTGCAAGTTGTTATGTTATTAAACCTCATTTATTCATGAAGGAATTGGGGCTTACAGAGATTAAATCACTTATTCACCCAAGTTTACATAACAGTATATGGGAGGGCCAGTTTCTGAGCTCAGCTACATCTGGCTGCAAAGACCACATGATTTTCCAACATGTTTTATGTGGCCTTCATCATCTTGTTGGGGCCCAGGGCAGGCCACCCCAAAATATCCCACAAGGACATATTGATTACTTTGAGTTAAAGTTATTTGACAAGCAGCTGGTGCCTAAAGGGTACCTTTCCCTCCCTTGTCTCCTTGGCTATAGGAAATGGATGGCCCCTGTGAGGTACTCTCACTGCAGAAGGCCTGAGAATGACACCCTTAGCACTACAGATAAGGAATCAGGGCCAAAAAGCTCACATAAACAAATCTTGTTGCCTCTTCACTAATTTACTACCCAAGCCCAAACTTGGTTTAGATTCATCACTAGTGAACACTCAAACCTAAATATCTTTGTCCTGTCAATTCTTGTTTCTTTGTTAAAAAAGTATAAAGAGGTTGACTTGTTCATTTCTGGGAGCATCACTTATGACCTCCTGTGTGCATGTATTAAATTGTTTTTACCCTGTTAACCTTGTCATGTGTCAATTTTATTGTTAGTTCAGACATATAATTCAAGAATGGTGGGGGATGTCTCCTTTGCAGACAACCTCCGTCAAAGAGAAACACCTGGTTCTTGTCTGCTCTTTTGATTTGGGCAGGAGAAGTGAAAAGGCCAATGAATTATTCCTGGGTGTCACTGCCCCTCTGAGAACTGGAACTCAGGGTTCCTTATTCCCACTAGAGCAGACACATGTTGGCACCGTTTCCCACTTGATCAGTAGGAAATCATTACTGCATTGCTAGGAAAATGAAACAATGCAAGTTATACAAGATCGACGGTGACACTGAGGAATGAGGAGCTGCCACAAGTGAAGCACAGCCAGATTTGTATGCCTGCCAGCCGGATCGCAAATAGCTCCTCTCCCATTTGTCTTGGAAGACAGCAAGCTTTAATTGTGGTGCATAATCAACACTCAGGCATCGGAGAGCTGCCCAGGAGCCTCATTCATGAGACTGAGTGGAGGTGAAGTCCAGGTTTTGTATAGCAAGACTGACTCAGTAAATTATGGAATTATCATTGCCCTGAGCCAAGAGGGTTCTGGATACCTTGTAGCAAGGTAAGCTGCTCAGAAGCATCCCTGCTGACTTTCTGGAAGTTCCTTTGGAATCATAGTTCTTATGATTCCAAAACTTCCTTTTTGCTAAATGACCATCATTGGACATCCTGGCTAGTGTTTCCCAAAATATGGGAAATTTGAGATATGGAGAATGAAACATTAAATGATACTAGTGACTTCTAGAGTGAAAATTCTCTCCTTAGTTCTTTAGCATTTCCAACAGCAAGGAGATTGCCATACTCTCTGTCTTTCACACCTAACACTTCCTAATCTTCCTTTCATTAAAGAGATAGCAGCCCTCAGACCATCTGGAGTTCCATAACATTTTCTTTTTATCTAATTTGTTTTTATGTTTTTATTCTTTACTCCTATTAATGACAAATGGCACCCGATCTCCACTTATGGTTGTGCTAGAAGGTATCCTTTTCAAATGCACTTAATGATATTTAATTTAAAAAGCCAATTTAAAAAATGGACAAAAACATAGCACAGGTATTCTGCAGATGCAGTGAAGGCAAAAATGACTGGGATTTGGAGAACACAACTTCTGACTATTATTTGAGCATCATCCTGATGTGGCTCCTAACTTCATCTCCCTAAGCTTCTACCCACAGGTTCTAGTAACAAGCACAGAGTCTCACTGTTTATCTTCTCTCCTATAAATTGAGGTTCTGGTATTAAAGATCATTATATTTCTAAGAGCCTCTCCTCTCAAAAATATCCTTATTTCCTTTGACTATTTTCTTTCTTTTTTTTAATGGCAAAATCCAGTGTTCTCCTAGTTCTACTTACCTTCTATTGAACAATTCCAGTGTTCACCTTCTCTCTTGAAGAATATTATGCAGACTGAATGTGTGATACCAGGTTTTTGGGGTTACTGCACACAAAGTACCTCATTCCTCTCATTCCAGTCATTTCCCCACTTGACACAGACCACTATTACACTGAGGGTTTTGTTCTCCTATTTGTGTACCATCATCACATGCTCTGTTGATACTGTGTGTGTGAAAATTCCAAGATGCCCCCACCTCATACTTGCAGATATAACTACTAACTCCTTGACCATTATGTTTAACACAGAATAGCACATTACTCAAGCTTCAAAGGTAAATTTAAAAAGAGTTGAATCCTGACTCTGGCTCTTGCCAACAAAGCACCAGACCCAAGCAATACCCAAGACCTAGGATCATGAAACTGTTGCCCATGAAGCTGAATTGCTGACTAATAATTTCCAAACACAGAGTTACACCATCTACTCCTTAAGTATAGTGGCACCAAAGAAATTTTCCTTGGGTCTCTATGGGAATTATTGGAGAGCTCTAGTTTTTAAAATTCCATCTATTCTATTGTTAAATAGAAGGAATGACCAGTACAATAGATATTTGAATCTTTTAGGGATGAAGGGGATCAAAAAGTAAAGTTAATATTCAAGGTTAGCAATAAATATGAAAGTGCTGGTATTCCATTTATTCACAAAAATGCATTGAAACATCACTCTGCATGAGATGGATAGCATTTTATCAGCCAAGGCCTTTCTCATCTAAGCTGACACAGGCAAAGGTGAGGACACCATGGATAGAGCCAAGCCCCAAGGGCTCAAACCTAGACCTGGAAAGGCATTGTTATCCAAGATTACCTATCCATTTCCGTGAGCTCCATGAAATGTCTGCTCTGTTTCTCATGTTTCTCTGCTTCTGCATACTTGTTTCATTTTGCTGTCTTTGAAGCCATACTTATCTTCACAAGTCCTCAGCCCCAGTTGACCCTCTATTTGAAATATCAAGGACTGACAGTCTCACTAGCTCCTATTGGGTGAGGTGTTACTCTTGATAGAGCCAACTCAGTGGAGGAGGGGGGTGGTAATCAAGGTCATTTCATATACATGTGACAAGAGAAGCCCACCTCTGAGGGTGGCAGGAAGTCATTAGAGAAGAGGGACTACATGCAGGATGTAGACAACTACACTTAAAAGTTGTCTACTGTAGAGGCAATTACAACAGAGACCATCTTGCTCTAAGAATTCCATTTTCATATGTCTCCCCATGATAGAATAGTGGGGATATAGTCACAGAAAAAATATTTGACTAAGGCTAAATATGTTGTTCCTATACAGTCATGACCCAGTGTTCAGAATTTTGTTTTCTTAAACTCAAGATGGATAAAAGATTTAAATATAAGTCATGACACTATAAAAGTCCTGGAGGAGAACATAAACAGGAAAATCTCAGATAGCCCATGCAGCAATATTTTCACCAATATGGCCCCTAGAGCAAGGGACATAAAGGAAAGAATAAACAAATGGGATCTCATCAAAATAAAAAGCTTCTGTATAGATAAAAAAAGAGCATTAAATGAAAAGAGAACCAACTGTGTGGAAAAATATATTTGCCAATGATACCTCAGACAAGGGTTTGGTCTCCAAAATATATAAAGAACTCACATGACTCCACTCCAGGGAGACAAGAATCCCAATTAAAAAATGGGCAAAGGACCTGAACAGACACTTCTCCAAGGAGGACATACAGAGGGACCAGAGACCTATGAAAGGATGCTCAGCCTCACTAGTCATTGGAAAGATGCAAGTTAAAAGCAGAATGAGATACCACTTCACACCAGTGAAAATGACCATCATAAACCAATCAACAAACAACAAGTGCTGGTGAGGTCACGGAGAAAAGGCAACCCTAGTTCACTGTCAGTGGGAATGCAGACTTGGTGCAGCCACTGTGGAAAACAGTATGGAATTTCCTTAGAAAACTGAAAATGGAACTGCCTTTTGACCCAACAATTCCACTGCTGAGATTATACCCTAAGAACACCAATTCAAAAGAACCAATGCACCTCAATGTTCATAGCAGTGCAATTTACAATAGCCAAGCATTGGAAGCAACCTAATTGTCCATCAGTAAATGAGTGGATCAAAAAACTATGGTACATTTACACGATGGAATACTACACAGCAGAAAGAAAGAAGGAGCTCCTACCCTTCACCACACCATGGGTGGATCTGGAGAGCATTATGCTAAGTGAAATAAGCCAGGCAGTGAAAGACAAATACCACATGATCTCACCTATAAGTGGAACCTAACCAACAAAACAAACAAGCAAGCAAAATATAACCAGAGACATTGAAATAAAGAACAAACTGACAGTAACCAGAGGGGGAGTGGGTGGGGATAACAGGGGGTAAAGGGGGAAGAGTCATGAAGGAACATGTATAAAGGACTCATGGAGAAAGCCAAAGGGAGTAGGATTGAGGTTGGGAGGTGGGGATGGCTAGGGTGGGGGCAAGTGGTGGGAAAAAAAACCAAAATGATGTAATGGATGTTTAACTACACTTACTGTTGTGATCATTTTGTAATATATACAAATATAGAATCATTTTGTTGTGTACCTGAAACTAATAGAATATTGTAATTATACTTCTATACAAATAATAAAAAAATAGTTTTTTAAGACTTTTAAATTTATTTTTAGAAAGAGGGGAAAGGAGGGAGAAAGAGAGGGAGAGAAACATCAATGTATGGTTGCCTACATGCACCCCCTACCTGGGACCTGGCCTGCAACCCAAGCATGTGCCTGATAGGGAACCAAACAGGCAACCGTTTGGTTTGCAGGTCAGCACTCAATCCACTGAGCCATACCAGCCAGGGCTATTTTTTTTCCTAAGATGGTGATTTTTATATTCTAACTGTAGCCAGTCACTACATACTACTTCCCCTGCATTAGAAGCCTCTCTTTACACGATCCTGAAATATATTATTTTACGAATCCAAATATGTCAGGGATTTTATAGTATTTGCATTTCAAACCTGATAAAATCATTTTCCGGATTGACATTTTTCCTTGAAGGCAACTTCAAATCGAATATTTTTTCCTTGTTATCTCTCTCTCCCTTTCCAGTTCAACTTCACTTTCAGATTGCAAATCACTCAATATCAAGAGAGAGGCAATGATCTACTGTTACCATCTTTCCATCCCTGGTGTCTAGAGAGGCTCATCTGTGCATTGCCAACTCAGGTCTATACTTAAAGAAACTCTTTTGCAAGCATCTTAAAATATCTTTATTGCCCATATCTCACAAGTTGATCATTGCTTTTTGTAGGTGTTACCAGTGGATACTCTGTATTGTGTCCCAAAGGAAATGAGGGTAAGGGATACATTTAGACTTGAAGGATGCCACCTTCATCTATTACCCTCATTCTTGATTTCCTTTAAGCACTTGTAGCAAAAGACACAGGCTTGTGGCCTGATGATTCTGGATGTGGAACCCCTTTCTCGTGTGTGTGACAGCTGAGAAGAAAACCTAAAACGTATATACATGGGAAGATTCAATTGAGAAACATCTCTAAGGTGACACATGTGAATGTCAGCTGTTGTGAGTTCTTTCTAATCTGATTCAAATAATCTTTCATTAAACCTGTTCTTAGGGAAATCTCTGATACGAACCTTTGCACTGGGAAACACCCTAGTTCAGTAAGGAAAAAAAAAATGAAACATGGAATTGGAGAAGTTGGCTTTAGTTTGGAGCCTATTGAAACTGAGGGACAAGGAGTGTATTATGTAACCTCCTACAGGTATGGTTTCCACCTTTGTAAAAGAAGGCAAATCATCTGCAATTTGCAGGCACAATGTGAGGACACAATTAGATGTACTGCCCAGAATAGCTTTGCCATCATCCAAACATTGCTCTTGCCATTGTTGATAAGGAATATTATGGATAGAACTTCTTCTATGGGCAGGCACTGTGCCAGAATTTGACACTCTCTATTATATTGTATCTTTACTACAACCCTATGTAATATGCATTCTTTGCAGTTTGATCCATAAAGAAACTGAGGCACCAAGAAGTCAAACTCTTATCTAGTAAGTAGCAGAGCCAGGGGTCATCCCCAAGTTGTTGACTCTACTGTCATTATCACTGTATGTAGGTTTTTTTAAACCCTGAATTTAAAAGGGAAAACAAACAGAAACTATTATGAAAGACGAGAGAGAAATTTAATGCTCAGAGAGAATTTTTCTTGGCACTGTCTCAAAATACTAATTGAAAACTTGTGTAAACACCCAGGACTGTCATCCAGATGGTGAAACATATAATTAAAATAATTATCCTAAATCTGGCAATCTAGAATTACCATTTATTATTATTAATATAGTACCTATTCACGCAGAATTAACTTTTTTACTTCATTTTTTTCTGTAACATTTAACACAGCCCCTGAGGCATGAGGATTATCTGTCTTTTGGATGAGGTCTTTATAACACCTTGCTTCTGCGTTCACAAAAGAGTGCTTTCTTCGGTAGGGAACGAATTGCTCAGAATTCTTGCAATAAGGGGCTGTCTGAATCCCACATCAAAGATGGGGATATTAAGGTCCCAGAAAGCAAGGCCATGTGACTGTTAAATAATAAAGCAGGAATTTTGTTTCTCAACTATGGTATGTTATATAGTGATTTGAAATGTTTTAAAATGCTTCTTAACTCTGGCCAGACAAAAGCTTCTTAAATTATGAAGATCAAAGAAATAAAATGGAACTAATTGAAACTAAGAGTCCTTATGACTTTGATTGAATTTAGTTTTAAATCCTAGCTCTAAAAATCACTTCTCTCTATAAATACATGTTGCTCAGAGGCCCAGCCTTTTCCCTGGATAACCAGCAACCCACAAGGCAGCAGAAGACAGTGCCCAGATCTGACCAATGGTCACAGGTTTGACCTAAAATATGCTTCAGCTCCTGAGCCCTAAGGTAGAACTATCCTCTGACTACTTTCTCATGAGACAGGACAGAGGCACACCAGAACAGACCTTGGAGCTGTCCTGAAGACCTCAAAAATTGTTTATTACCCTTACCTCACTTCCAACCCATCAGCTCCCAGTACCTCAAAACCCTAACCCACTATATGTTGTGATTTTTCCCTATATAATCTGCAACCTACAGGCCATTAGGGAGTCAGGTCTTAGGCATTAGCTCCCCACCTCTGGATTGGCCAATTCAATATTAAACTACTTTTCTTTGTATGCTGCAAACTCCTACTCATGCATCTCTTTGGGCCAGTAGATGCAGAGAGATTCAAAGCACTGGGGTCCCAGTAACATTATGTGCAAGAGTGCTAAATATCAACCTTATTCATTAGGACAAAGCATTGGAAAATACCTGGGTTCCCAACTTTAGGAAAAAGGTTTTGTACGATTTTGTTCACCAACTTGATGGTATGGTATCTAGTGATTTAAATGCCTTTTTTAAAAGCATATGATATTTTTGTTGCTGTATAATGTTGGGTGGAACAAACTAATATTTAAAATTATGTACAATGGATGATTACAATACTCAGAAAATGAACAAAAATGGAATTCATTGAACTATTAATGGAACATGTGCTTGATAAGAGAAAGTTATTTTTATCTTTTCAAGTTTTCACATTTTTACATTTTATGTAATGATGATACTAACTTTACAATAAAGATGATCACTTATGTATTTTTAAAACATGCTTCTTCAGATATAGAAGTGAAAACCAGAATGGTTACCTCATTCCAAGATAGCTTATATAATAATGACTAAAAAATATAAATGACAGTCCTTTGGACATTCTCATTTCCTTTCTAAGATGCCTTACAACTTAGTAAGCTATATAATTGTGTGCATTTCATTGGCTGCTTTACCAATGCATTAATTTTGTTTTTGATGGAAACACCAACTGCTAAGGGATTGGGGCTATTTGCCTATTAGTTATGATTGGAGAGGAGAGTTATTGTGCCATCTCAAATAATCAGGGATGACTTACTGGAGTTGGTAAATGAGTTGAGGGACATGATGGGGAGGCTACCCAGGGAGAAAGTGATTTCAGGCATGAAAAACCATTTAGCAAAAGGGCATACAAACTTGGAAGACTCTTGCTCACCACTGCCAGATCAATTTTGCATAAAAATATAAAAACAAACAAAAGAATATAAAAACTTTCTATCAGGTTCGTTATAGCTCAACAATAATTAATAGTTTCCCTGATCAAGTCCAAATTCCTCAGCCTGGGGAGTTGCACTGTGGTAGCTAGATAAAAGAAAATCAGCTTTGGAAATGGGATGAATAGGTTCAAATCTCAGGTTGGTCAGTTGCTAGCTGTGGGAACTCAGACTGATGCATAACAATTCCAAATGTTTGATGCCCTGTTTGTAAAATGAGGATAGTTTGAAGTGAAAAGGAAGGTTTGGAGATTACCACTGAGGTTTAGAGGTAGGATGGCCACTTCCTTCCTAGTGGACCCTCCCTCTTCCCACCATGGTGGTGCTTTCCTAATGCTCCCAAAATAACCACATGCTCCTTTTCTCATGTGGGATGTTTTTCCAAAACAGTTAAATATTTAAATGTAAAAGATGAAATTTCAAAACTATGAGTAAAAAATGAAATAAAGAATGTACAACATGAATAAAGTCAAATTTCTTTTTTAATTAAAAAAAGAAAGAAAACCTCACTCAAGGATATATATTTATGAATTTGAGAGAGAAAAAGAGAGAGAGAGAGACATCCATGAGAGAGACTGGAGATCAAACCCACAACCGAAGTATGTGCCTTGGCCAGTAACTGAAACTGCAAACTTGTGGTGTGTTAGACAATGCTCCAACCCCTAAACTACACGGGAAGGGCAAATCAAGTTTCTTAAGATGTAAAAATCATAGACATGGGGAAAAAGTCGCTTTGATTATGTACAGATTCAGGAATTTTGTCTATCAAAACACAAAAGCTAACACACAAAACCCAAAGCAAACCACAAACTGATAGAAATTGTCAGCAACACATAAAGACAACAACAAAATTCCATAAGATTCATTAGGGAATACTAAACAACCAATTATAAAATAGACAAAATCCCTGTGTTGGCATTTGTATAAAATAGAAAAAGATACTCATCTTCATTGGTAACCAGAAAAATACAAAGGAAAGCCCCCATAAAATATTCATGTAGGCCAGTTTGACAAAATTAAAAAGTTTGAAAATATGAACGTGAAGAATGGGCACTCACATGTAACTGTTGGTTGGGAGCATGAATATTTGTAATCACTTTAGGATACAATAGATATATTTCAATTGTTTAAAACATATATACCCTAGAGAACCTCTTAAACATTGTTAGCATCATTGTTTCCTGAAGGACATTGAAAAAAACTGGAAACATCCAACAAATTCAACAGTAGGTGAACAGGTGAATAAACTGTGGCATATTCACACACTGGAAATATCATGCAGAGATAAAATAAATAAACAGTATCTATAAACATTATCAATATATCTCACAAACTACTTTGAAGGAAAACTAAAACAAAAACAAAATTAAAAGTATATGTACAGTGTGATTTTATTTTTATAAGGCTCCCAAACTTAAAAAGTAAGATATATAGAAGCAAACATGGCAGGACTTCCTGGAAAAGCTAAGATACAATAATCAAGAAATTCAGGAGCCCTGGATTGTGTGGCTCAGTTGGTTGGAGTGCCATCCCACAGACCAAAAGGTCTCAGGTTCTATTCCTAGTCAGGACACATACCCAAGTTGCAGGTTCAGTCCCCTTCAGGGCATGCACGAGAAGGCAGCCAGCCTAGTGATGTTTCTCTCTCACATTGTTTCTTTCTGTCTCTCTCCCTCCCTTTCTCTCTCTCTCTCTCTCAAATCAGTGATAAATGTCCTTGCGTGAGGATAATTTTTTTTTTTAATTTCAGGAGATGGTATCTTCAGAGTCAATGTAGGAGGTACATCCAAGATAGAATACACAAGGGAGGCTTCAAAAGTGTTGGTTATGTTCTTTCTCTTTTGCTGATTTGTCAGTGCACTATTATACTTTATGTGATTGTTTTATAATTTATAAATCCATAATATATTTATTCATGAAATATTACATAATTCTTTTAAATGGAGAAAGAACTAGTTAGGTAATTCTGTTGCCTTACCATAGTATCCATTTTTCAATTAATTTTATTGTTGTTTATATAGAACACTGAAACCAAGTCAATTTTTCTGTTCTGGCTTTCTGAGACTATGGGATGACACATGAATGGACAAACCAGACTACTTACCTTGTCATTTAGATATCTTTTATTTAGATTTAAATCCGCTTTAATCAAGACATGTTCTCCATGAATTGAAACCCCTTGAAGGCCATGTTAGTTATAAAAATGGACAATGAATAGCCCCTTTGAAGGAAGTGTCATTCATAATGATCTGCAGAACTGTCACTTTTCCTCCGCTGTCCTTTGATAATGATGCAGACCTTTCTCGCTCAGCTGATTAAAACTGGGTGATTGAATAATCTTGCAGATGTTGCCCTATAGAAATGGACACCTTTTCTAATGAGAATGGTTAATATGAAAATTGTTCTCTTCCTCTGATGAGTGGCTTTAAATGTCAGATTACTTATTTTACAGAGCCAATGGTTAGATTTCTGGTAGTCTTTGCTTGTTCTAATGGTGAAGATGTTCTCAGGCTTGGGATGGGGTTGGTGGGTGGCATTTTATCAGTGACAGAAAATCGCTCTCTTGGCCACTTGGGTTCATCTTTCTGAACATTGCCTGGAGGACTGTAGGATGGTTCTGGAACCTTACGGAGCAACCAAGACAACATAATACTACTTGCTGTGTCTGCTGAAGACTACAAGTAAACATTAGATCTTGCTGCTGGATACATTAATCAAGCTTCATCTTTGGGGGGAATTACATCATTGGTGCAATAAGATTTTGTGGTATGTAGGGTATTATGAAGGTAAACACCATTATTAGGCTGTATCATGGTTTCAGTGAGTTTTGCTTGTTAACATGAGCATTCACAAGCTTTGTGTAGTGATTTCTCTGAATACACATTCACAACATTTGGAGAGTTTCATTTTTTTTTTTTTTAATTGTGGCAGTGCTCATACCAAATCAATAGTATTGGATTTGTGAGTGTGTGGTTTATGTATTGGTGTATCCTAATTTTTCTATAGGTTACTCAAATATGCAACAATGGTTGAAAACAACCTTTGATGTCAAGCCTGAATTTGAATCTCATCTTTAGCAATTAGCTGCTTGGTTTACTCTTAAGCCTTTCTAAATGACTAGTTTCCTTATCTGGAAAAAGTGGATTATAATGGTATCAACCTCATTGGTTTGTTGCAAAGAATGATTGTGGTAATCCATAGAATGCGCTGAGGATAGTTCTGGGCACCTAAGAAATGTTCAATGCATGATAGCTCTTGTTGCTATGCTGATTTGTTTTACTAATATTTACTTCAGAGGTGCAGAGAGAAGAGAAGACTTTGAAATCAGTCAGTCGAGAAGGCTCTAGAGGGTATGTAAGTCCTTATTCCTTCTTGATGAAAGCAAAACACCCTCCTTCTGTTTTATTTCTCCTACACTGGAGCCTCTTTCCTAAGAAGTGTGGAAGATGACACATTCTTCAAATCTGTACTTGAGTTCTGACAGTTCTGCTTTTTTGTCCACACCGACAAGCTTTCCTAAGGAGACTAAAATGAGAAGACTTGGACTAACCCAAATGGTGTGTGGGAAAGTTCAACTGTCCCTGGCATCCTGCCATTCCAGGCAGAACTCCTGGAAATATTTTATCTCTGAAAATAAAAATCAATTTAGTGGACCTGAAGACAATGTAGTATTCACAGACATGCCATTTTTCTTCTAACATAATTCCCCCTGATACTGCTAAAGGGTTCAGTTGTCAGCGGCAAGATAGAGGGAGCATTTTTTTTCCCTGAGATAAATTATGAATTGGCTCCCACTCCATCAGCCCAGTGCTAATATGTCACCAGCCATCAAGGTCAGGCATAGTTTCAGTTCACTTACCCGCAAGGTGATAGAATGGCTAACAGCACAGGATTTTGATTATAGAGGTTCAACTTCTGGCTGTGCCCCTGTCTTAATAACATGACAAATGGCAAGTTCCTCCATGCCTTGGTGCTTCCATTCTGTTCTGTAAAATGGGAATAATATTACTCACTTCACATGGCCTTCGTACGAATTCAATGAACTAATGCTTTTTTAACATCTTTTTAAAAATAGTGATGGTGCTCAAAAGGGACTCTGCATTGTTGCTCTTAGGATAGTGGTAGTAATTTTGAAAAAAAAAAAAAAACAACTCAGATTTAAAGGTGTGTGTGCGCTCTACATCTGGGAAGCAGATATGCATCACAGCTTCCATTGGTACTTGAAGAAACATACTAGAAATGGCAAATAAAACCAAAATCAGGAGGCAAGGGACTTATTTTCAACTGGCAACCCGAATAAAATGCCCACACTTATAGGTGTAAAGTTACAGTGTCTATTGTAGTTGAGACACAGAAATGTTGAGTGAGATACAGAAGCATTGCTTCCAATCCTAGTTCTCACAATAACTAGCTAGGCAAATAATTTTCATTTTCCCCAGCCTGTTTTCTTGGTGATGAAATATATCTAGGTTACCATACATGTTAAGGTCAAACCCCGCTTGACCATGCATTGAAAATGCTCATATTTATGGGCCTGCTCACTCCTAGGCAGAGTAACTCGGCTTAGCGCCAACCAGCAACTCGGGGACACATGACCTGGTGGTGACCCTTGGCATGGGGGTGGGGTGAGGCATGAAAGAAAATGCTCATACTTAGGGAATCAGTATTAATTTTAAAGAATAGCTCAGGAGAGGTCTCTCAATGTAGAATGACAGGAGTGGTTGTTGATAAACACCTGGCCTGTTGCCCTGTTACTTGACTGTTAAATCAGTTATACTTGTTTAACCGATAGATTGCAAATTCAAAGACTTGGGGACTCAGTCTGCTTTGTTCTGGTTATCATCCTCCATTTGTAGTCAAGGCCCACTCTCTGCTCATCTCCATCTTGCTTTATGAGAGAAAACACTACACGACTATGTACACTAAGGGTGGCACCAGTCGGGCCTCCTAGCTCCCTGGCCCCTGGTTCAGCTGAGCCACTGGGAGGGGCAGGTAGGAGATCAGTAGATATCATACAGGAAGAGGAGAGACAGATCATAGTAATTATTGCTAGGTCTCCTTTCTGCTACACTGTGGTGTACTATGGTCTGGTGCTCAGTGGTGTGGCAGAGCTCCTCTATCCAAGGTCATGTCTTTTGCTGGGCAGTCATATCATACCTCTCTATAGCTCTCACCAGGCTTGGCAGCTACTTTCTTCACTTGCCCCTAGGTGAATGATCTAAGGGTGATGAGGGCATTCCCCTTGTTGCTAGCTTCAGGATACTTCCCCATCCCTTGTTGTTTTTCCATGTCTTATAAGGAGTTCATTCATCCAACTACCTTTAATTGCTTTTTGTGAATGTGCCATCTGGTTCTCGCCAGGGCCATGTTCAGCACCAAGATCTATTTAAGACAGGCAAATTTCTTCTAGATAGTACATATTCAAGAAATATCTTTAAAGTGATTTTTTTGCTTATTATGAAATCACGTGGGGGAAATTAAGTCCCTTGCATCCTGATTTTAGGTTTATTTGTCATTTCTAATATGTTTCTTCAAGTACCAATGGAAGCTGCGGTGCATATCTGCTTTCCAGGTGTATAGCCCACATACACCTTTAAATCTGAGTTGTTTTTTTAACTGAGTTTGAATAAGTGGTCATCAGAATCCGAGTGTCCAGGATCATGTGTTTTTGTTTTTCCTTCAATGGAAGTCTCTCTTCAGGCTCCCCCACTTTTTCGTTCAACCAGAAATTAAACATCTATCATCTTTCAAGAACTAACTAAAATGTTGAAATAGCTATTTAAAAAAATTAATGTAGACAAATATCATATGCTTTCACTTATATGTAAAATCCAAAGAACAAATAAATGAACAAAATAAGAAACAGGCTCACAGATACAGAGGACAGACTGATGGCTGTCAGATGGGAGGAGGGCTGGGGGACTGGGTGAAAAGGGGAAGGGATTAAGAAGTGAGAACTGGTGGTTACAAAATAGTCTCAGGGATGTCAGGTATAGCATAGGGAATAGAGTCAACAATATTTTAATAACTATGTACGGTGCCAGGTATGTACTGAAAATACCTGGGGGAACACTTTGAACAGTATGTAATTGTCTAACTAATATGCTATATACCTGAAACCAATACAAAATAATATTGAATATAAACTATAAATAAAACATTAAATTAAAAAATTAACATAAAAATTGTATTTTATATTCACCCAGATATTTATCATTTCCAGTGTTCTTCCTCTTTCCTGAAGAGCTGAGCTACCCTGCAGGACATTTTCCTTCAGCCAGAGGAGCTTCCCTTATTATGTCTTATAGTGCATATCTTCTGTCAATGAATCCTTCTAGTTTTCTTTTCTCTGAAAATATATTTTTACCTTAAGTTTTAAAGGATATTTTCAAAAAATTCTGGATTGGTATTGATAGTTTCTTTTCTTTGAACACTTTAAAATGATCCTTCGCTATCTTCTGGACTCCGCTGTTTCTGAGGAGAAGCCAACAGTCACTGCCCTGCAGACGTGCTGCTTCCTCTGGCTGCTCCAAGGTCCCCCTTATCTTTTCTGTTCACACTTTGATTATGATGCACCTGGACGTAGGGATGTGTGTTCTTCGTATTTACTTTGGATTGATTTCATTAAATTCTTTAGTCTTTAAATTCATATTTTCCTCCAAATTTAGGAAGTTGGTAGACATTCTTTCTTCCAAAAAATCGTAACCCATTTCTTTTCTCTCCTCCTCTGGCATTCCAATTACACATGTATTAGATCTTTTTGTGTTGTCTCACAGATTCCTGAGGCTCTGTTCATCTTTCCAGCATTTCATCTTTCTGCTCCACAGCGTGGGTACTTTATGCTGATTTATATAACTCTTTCATAGTTTACTGTCTCTTTCTTCTGTCATCGTTAGCATAACTGTTAAATCCATATATTGAACTTTAATCTCAGATATTGTATTTTTTAGTTCTAAAATATCCATTTGTTTCTGTTTAAAGTTTTATAGGTCTTTGTTGACATCATTTACCTTTTATTTGTTATGAACAATTTTCTTTACATTATTGAATATAGTTTCAATAGGTATTTTAAAATAATTTTCTGCTATTTCCAATCTATTGATCATTTTGACTAATGATTGTCATTTTCTTTTTAAAGAATCAGTTGCTTTTTTGCTATGGGCATTATTATGAATGTTGCATTATGGAGACTCTAAATTCTGTTATCTTCCTTCAAAACACATTGATTGATTGATTGAATGATTGATTGATTTAGCAGAAAATTTACTTGGCTGGACTCAAACTGAAAATGCTCTTGAGAGGCAACTCAACCTCATTTCAGTATTTTATCTTTGGTCTTGGAGTTTATAGCCTGCTCTGTGCACAGGTGGTTCGATGGTCTTTCAGACAGCCAGGCAAAATTTGTGCATAGGATCTAACGTCCCCCTTCTCATATTCTGTTTTTCAGGAACTCCCTCACTTTCAGTAGCTGTGATTGCCTCAAACTCTGTCCTTCAATTTGTTAGTCAAGATGTACCTTAGGTTTAGCTATGCAACATGGCACAGAAGGATCCCTGCCCTCACCCAGATGCTGTCAAGATGGGAAATTCACCAACCATACTTCCCTGCTTTCAAGTAATGACTCTTTTCGAGAATCTGTCTGTTTTTATCCTC
The DNA here is from genome assembly GCA_004027475.1 of Anoura caudifer. Classification (NCBI taxonomy): domain Eukaryota; kingdom Metazoa; phylum Chordata; class Mammalia; order Chiroptera; family Phyllostomidae; genus Anoura; species Anoura caudifer. The sequence continues at coordinate 639,421 of PVKU01000050.1, read as the reverse complement.
CCGTGTGATTTAATGTGGCTATGTTTTATTTTGTCCAGGGTTTAAAATTACAATTTTTGGAAAGGTCTGTAGGGTAGAAGCTTTATAGGTCTTTCTGAAAACCAAACTGAAATATATCTTTTTAAAAATTTAATATGGCCTGGCGGTTAGAGATGCTTGCAGGGTAGTGGACTGAACCAAAATGGAAACCAAAAATTACAGCTTTTTATTGATAAAGACACAAAGACTATCCCATAAAGCATGCTTAAAATATAAGGGCTGTGTTTAATTTGATTGCACATGTAATTTGAAAACTAATGACAGTGTTTCTCATTCTCTTTCAACAATATGCCTCTAAGTATAAAAGAAATAAACTTACATTTCAACATTTCTACTTTTTCCAAGTAAGGCTAGAATGTTTATCCAAAGCAGCTTCTTCTCTGTTTTCAAGTTTTATGTTTTCATTTGAAAGACTGAACCACAATAACAGTAATAGGAAGCATAACATTGTCACGCTGCACTAATTCTGAACTTGTTTGCCAGGAGCTCTGCCCTAGTAGATATTGCTATAATCGTCATCTTACAGATAGTGAAATTAAAGTGCATGGAGGTAAGGCAATACCAAATTTCACGCAGCTTTTCAGTGGTGGATCCCAGGTTCAAATCTAGGTTCCTGGATGTATAATGTGATCTTACTGTTACTTATGTTCCAGGCTGATACCAATTCTCATGTTAAAATGGTATTTGTCTAAAATTTTAATGCTAGAGGAACTAATGAACTTTTATCAAAGAGAGATCGATAGACATTTGAAGTCAGGAGAGTTACTAAAGGCACAACTAATTTTCAGATCTTTTGACATAGACTGAATCATAAACCTGTACCACCATGTAAACAGAAGTTGATTGGCAGAAGTAAATTCAGTTCCCAAGAAGGAGGAGGAAGTTGATGTTGAAAGCCTATCAGACCTTTTGGAGACCTCATAAAAAATTCCATTATTCCAGAATTCTAACATGATTGAAAACCCAGGGCATCAGTCACTTTCAGAAGTTAATCATATTCTTAACAGGCAGAACAGTGTGACTTTGGCTCAAGATAGGTCAAACTTGTTTCTTTTCCTTTTGGTGGGGGTTAGGGTGGGGCGGGGGGGGTTTAACCAGATTGAAAACAGCTTTAAATCTGAAAGGCACTTGCATAAAATTTTGCTACCAGTCCAACCTATGTCTTCATTAAGAAGGTCATTTTCAAAGTTTTTGCACATTTTGCTTCAGTCAGTATGAAGAGACACCAGGCGGTGGTTTTGCTCTAGCCTTGTCATGGGTTAAAATTATCTTGGGATACACAGAGGGTGTTTGCTGAATCTAATTGAATTGTTGCTTAGAAAAGCTGAACTAGCACACCGAAAAGGAGCTGTTCAAGACCTATATGCTACAATAAGTAAAGAAAATTCTAAAAATTCACCAATTTTTTAGTATGTGTGTAGTTGCGGCATCATGCTCTTGGCTAACTGCATGCAAAACCACTTATATTGCTTATTTGCATAATAAATTAGCCTGGGAAATACTTAAGCCATTTCTTGAGTCATTGCTCTTCTTGTGATGACCATCACAATCAAATGTTACAGTAGTACAAGAGAACACAGAAGAAGAAGTACATTGTCCTTGGATCTGGTGACATCTTTCCTATTTTTGAGCCTTGGTGCAAAAGCAATTGACTACATATACAACAGTTTAGATGTAGAATGATGCATGCAATACATATGTCTGGCACATATTTTATTTCCTTTCCTTTCATAGTATGTTGTGGGATAGTCCATTTCTTCATCCCTTCCCCAACTTAGTTCTTCCTCTGAATTCAACCTTGTTTCTTTCTGGCTCTTCCTCTGTTCCATGACTCATCCTAAGACCTTGTTTATTGCACTGTGCCAGGTGCTAGGAATACGATAGTAACCTCCATTCATGAAGTTTATTCTCTAGTGGTGGAAACAACATAAATAGTTACACAGTATGTACCTATGAAGTTTCCTATGCAACGAAGGCATTATTAATGACTTGTTAAAGCTACCAAGTTATCTTACATAGTGGCATACACATATTACCTATGTAGTTATAAAGTTATGTTATTTTGAAACTCCATACCACCTTTAGATTAATGACAGCTTTCTTCCAATATAATGATTTCTTACACACAAGCACATAAATAAGTACCATGCGATGAGTTATATTGAGATATTATAGTCAATTTGGTCTCCACAAGAATTTCTAGTCAGAGGATGTAACATGTAGCAAATTTGAATTGTGCTCCATGTTTAGATAAACCCCAAACATTCGGCATATGCCAAGAAGAGGGATGAAAATGTAACATCTGAGACTAATCCATCTTTGGTCCATGAGTGCTATTTCTGTGCACTATAAAGCACTTTTGTGCTTAGCTTTTATTTTGTGTTACATGTATTTTCATTGCTCTAATTTTAAAGTGCAGTTTGAGCAAAAGGCAGCTATGTGTTCCTGCAGAGTGTTAGACCATTGCTACAGAAAAAGAATGCTTCTTTAACTACTACCCATTATCAACTATTTTTCTCCTTTGATCAGTGAAATCTTCATTATATTACATTTTACATACAGACTATTTACTTTTAAACTATTGCTTATTCCTCATGTTTATATTATGTAATTTCTGTATGTACACATACATATATGCATGCATACATATTAATATATAATTGCCCCTTAAACAACACACAGTCCCCTGCCCCTACAGTCAATACATGGATTCCCAAGTGAAGATTGAAAACCAGTCTGGGCACATGAGTGAATAAATGAGTGGAACAATAAATCAATGCTTCTCTCTCTCTCTCTCTCTCTCTCTCTATCTATCTATCTATCTATCTCTCTCTAATGCCAATTTGAGAAATGCAGCATTTAAAAATACTATATGTTTTTAAAAGGTAGGTATGAATCTCATTTTACAGATTGACCTGTGATACTACCTATTGATACAAAACTTAGAATAATATTCTTATTAAAATTAATGGAGACTTTTTATTTGACATTTTTAGTTAGTGGCATGGTTTCAGAAGCTAAAGTTATTAAGTAAGAAATAATTGTGTAGGAAATACAACTTTGGAGACCACATAATAAGATAACTGCCTGAATCTGAGTGAAAGAGGGAGGGTCCCTGGAAAAAGTAGCTTTTAAGTTAAGACTTGAATAATGAGTAAGATGGAAGCAGGAGAAGAGCAGAGAGAGAATGAAGTGTTTTAGGTCCTTCAGTAGGAGAGGGCTTGGTTTGACTGAGGGGTTGGGAATATAGTCTACATTGAGTATATTAAGTTAGTGGCAAGTTGCACATGATATGACTTGAAGAACACTGAAAGCCAGCTTATTCATGGTTTTGCCGACCACATGGAAAGAGCAGTAGGAAGAGAATGAAGGGCTTTATATAACAAACTATCAATATTGTATTTACTTTTCCAAAGGCCACTTTGAATACTCTGCTCATAATGAACTGGAAGGAAGGTATGGTGTGGAGGTGATGGTGGCTCAGACTAGACTGGAGACAGAAGTGTTAGAGAAAACTGAATGAGATTGAAAGGTGCATTTTTTTAAAAAAAACTTTATTTTGAAATAATTATAGTTTATAGTTAGTTACAGATTATCCAGAGAAATCTCCAGTGCCCTTCACCCAGTTTCCTCCATGGTTATGAATTATGCATTTCAGTGTTTCATTGACATTAATTTCCAATTAATGGTCTATGAAGATGGAGAGGGAGATATTTATACTCACATTTCCCAGAGTTCTAACTTTATCTTAAGAATCCAGACTTGTATTATTCTGGCTCCTTTTGTCTTTAACAATGATAAGAGCAAGTGTTTACAATATGCTAGGAACTGTCCCAATTGCTTGCATGCCTCCTATCATATATTTTTAATTATAAGCCTCTGTGTCTTATTAAAATTTCCACTTCATAGATAAGTTAAGTAACTTGGTTGAGGTCACATGATTGGTTAGTGGGAGAAACTCATTTCAAACCCAGGGAATTTGACTTCAGAACCCCCTCACTTAACCCCAAATAGTAACACATCCCCCTATCTCTAATCTCACACTCAGTTAAAAACCTAACTATTATGTTCTGCTACTTTAGGTAAGACTAAAATGTGGGCTGGCAGTTTTCTACGTTTTTCAATTATTGAGTTCTCTGGCTTCCAGAATCAAAGATAACATGCTGGCTGCATGTAGAAATGCTGCAATGCTGAGAAATTTCCAACTCCTTAAATGTCATCTCTTTTATAAACTCTGGGAAGCTAATTGCAAAGTGGGAATCCTTTGCCTGTGATTAGAGTGTTAAATTAATTCTTAGAGGAGTTTCTTGCAACTTCAAATTATTTCCAGCTGAAGAAAAATACAAAACACCCTGTTTCCTCCTGTACAAATTCAGCTGCAGAAAAATAGAGAAATGTGCAAACATCCATGGTGACACTTTATCTTTACAATAGACACCAAAGAAACATGCTGGTGACAATGATGATAACTGAGTGGAAACAGTTTTTGACAGATTCACTCTCAGTATCAACTATGACTTTCGTGTATTTGATGTTCAGACAAAATATCATCCTGATGTTTTCTGTATAAAGGCAAACTTTGCATGGCCAACTGGGACACTTCTGAGAGTTAACAGAGCCGCAACCTGGATGGGAAAACATATAACCCAGAAGTATTTCAGAAAAACCAGATTGTATGGACACCTACCTATGGATATAGTTATTTTGTATCAAAACACCATTTGTGGTTAGTGCACAGTTCTCACCAGTAGCTTTGGCTTGAGTTATGAGTGTCAGAATCTTTCTTGTAGACTTGCTTCTTTCAAACATAATTTTAAATGGTTCACTTTATCATCTCAGAATTATCTTTATCAGATCCGGCATTGTGCCCTTCATTGCAAGGGTGAGGAAGGGGGTGGGTGAAAGATAGGGTGGATAGAAAAGCCTTAGGAAGAAGACAGTGGGGGTGGAAAGCTGACCAACCTGTCTCAAATACCAGCTTCTTTACTAATTCATTGGGTGACCTAAGTAAGACAGAACTCAGGTCAACATGAGGTGTCTCATCTAAACTACATTCGTTGCCCCAGTTGCCTGATTGGAATATTAAAGATGATAGATATAACACATCTGGCACTGAGAGGACTCTCAGTAACAATATAAAGATTATTATCATTATCTTTCTTTATACATATCTCTTTTTAGTGACAGTGATTGAAGGTACATTCTTCCCCCTATTCACTGGTATAAATTAAGTAAGATATCTAGTGTCAGGACATTAGTAAGTGCCCAACAAATATTGAGTCTCATTAGGAACCTATTGAGCTATTAGGACCAGAGACACCACTAACAACGAACAATATCTTCGAAAAATATAGATTTGTTTGTCTCATAAAACAAGATTTCCAGGACTGAGACATCCAGGGCTAATACACTGCCTTGATGATGCTGAGAACACAAGACTTTTACAACTGTGCACTCCACCATCCTTAGCAGAACATAAGTCAAGTGGATAACCTCCTTAGAAGGAGATTTTTATCTTCTAAGTTCCCACCAACATCTGAAATAATCTGTGTGCATATGGAGCTAGTAACTGCCATGTAGGGAATCAATTGGTTCTTTAGACAGTTCTTGAATTCTCCTAGACATCACTCTTCACATTATTTCTTATCGAGAGCTCCCCAAACACATTCGATTTGTTCACAGAATGAACTATTTATCAACCCAGTCTTCAGTATGGTCACTTGGGGACTGCAGTATTCAGATCTTCTGTGTCAGTCCTTTCAAGCTAGAGAGCCTGACTGCAGAATAAGGTTAAATTTTAACCATTAAAATATGATCATGTTAATGCATTCAGTGATATGAAAAAAATGTAAATAGCAGGTAAATGTGAATCATTATTCAATGAGAATAATATTTATACCCAACAGATTTGCAAAAATTAAAAAGTCTAACAGAAGGGTAGGAAAGGGTGTGGATAAACAGGATTATTTTATACTCTTTTGAGAAGAGTATAGTTTCATCCAGGCAGTTTGGAAAACAGGTTGGCATTAGATTGCAATACTTGCACATACTCCACAATTTAGCAATTTTACACCTAAAAATTTTACCAAAAAACATTATCATGTGCCCCCCAGAAACATATATAGGAATATCCACAGTAGCATTATCCATTGTGAAAACAAACAAACTTGAGAACAACTTGAATTCTAGAAAAGGAAAACAGGTAAATAATTTGCCATATATTCATGCAATGGTATACCAATGGTATGCCACAATGAAAATGAACATGAAAGAAATTATCATGGGCTTGACTTAGGAGCATAATTCTGAGGGGAAAAAGTCCCTGAAGCAAGGTATAGTTTGATAAAATTTTATTTTGAAAAGCATAATCACATACAAAATTAAACTAAGTTTGTGTGTGCGTGTGTAAAAAAAAAAAAACTTGTGAAGAATAATAAAAGAAAAAGTAATAATAAAGTAATTTTAAATAAAAAAAGAGAATAATTTTCCTGTAATGATCTAATTCCCAGAATCATTAGGTAGTTTCTTCACGTATACTATTTAAAATTTCTAGTTATAATCAGAGGGGGAGATAGATTAGAGTGTGCTTACTTTTTCTTAGCTGGAACCAGAAGGTCTCAGACCTTTTTTGAAGCATTGACAGACAGCCTGTGGTGCCTGTAATGGAGAATAGATGAACAGAAATTAGGGGGGTAGTTCAGCATATTTATCCAATTGAAAGAGTTCCACTTACTGCCAATATGCTCCAGCAACAGATGAGTTGCTTTCAATAGTATTACTGGAAGATTCCCCTTTGAAAAGAGAACATTTTCAGGCTTATTGTTGCTAAACTGGTCTGTAGGTAGACATGCAGAACAACCTGAGCAGAAATTGCCCTCTTGTAGCTGGGTAAGTGGAGAGACTGACTTTACCCACAACCATGGGGCATCTCTCAATGCTTCATAAAGCTTTGTCTGCCATGCTGGTGGCTCTGTTTACTAAGGGTATTTTACCTACGAGTAGGGTGACCATGTAATTTATTGTCCAAAACAAGACACTTTTGAGAGTAGAAAAAGAATATTAACCATGTAGCACACTAAAAAAAAAAAAAAAAAAAAAAAAAAAAAAAAAAAAAAAAAAAAAAAAAAAAAAAAAAAAAAAAAAAAAAAAAAAAAAAAAAAAAAAAAAAAAAAAAAAAAAAAAAAAAAAAAAAAAAAAAAAAAAAAAAAAAAAAAAAAAAAAAAAAAAAAAAAAAAAAAAAAAAAAAAAAAAAAAAAAAAAAAAAAAAAAAAAA